>BSAI01000011.1:177616-222739 GCA_036245035.1 Adrianichthys oophorus | reverse complement strand
GCGCATGCCCCACAAACAGGCGAGTCCTGCATCTGCGCATGCCCCACCAACAGGCGAGTCCTGAATCTGCACATGCCCCACAGACAGCTGAGTCCTGCATCTGCGCATGCCCCAGAGACAGCTGAGTCCTGCAAGTGTGTTTGTGTATCAGGTGTGGGAGTGCTGCAGCTATGAAAGTCCTGCTGATTGTATGTGAGCAAATCCTGCAAGTGTGCAGGAGAGCTGAAGGTGCAGGGGTGTGGCAGGCATGTGTTGTCTGCTTTTGTTGGTAATTTGTACATTTTCTCATCCTTTTGTGTCTGCTCAGACAACAGTAATAGTCAGGCACAGTCAAAGGGAAACACTTCAACTTCTTGTTTGAGGCTGAAAAAGACCAAACTCAGTGGAACCAGTTCAGTTTACACAGTGAACACTATGAGTTTTTTATTTATCAATGAAATTTTTAGACTTTTGATGATGACCAACAGATCATTTCTGCAGCTGGCGTACATCTAAAACATTGTGAACAAAATCCATTGGAGGAGAGAACGAAAAGATACATGAACATACCACCTGCCCTTTCTTAACGTTGTTTTTTGGTAATGAAGAAATTATTAAAACTTCATCTTAACTGTCTTAAAGCTTTGAACTTTTTGATTATGCTACTGGTTACGTTTTGAATAATATTATTGTTACTGATCTATTACTTTTGTCTATTTTCTTTGTTAAACTTGTATTGTTTTCCTCTCCTGCAGGTAAATGAGAAGCTTGGATACTTTTTAGGCATTGATCTGTTAGTGACTCAGAACATCGTTAGAAAGACCTCATTTCATCAGACCTGATTTTATGAACAATGTGTTTGTTTTTATTAGGGCTGCCAAAGCACGCGATTAAGTTGAATAAATAACGCGTTATTATTTATGAACCCAAAGTAATCACACGTCTGAAGCGACTGTCTTCCACTTTGTGCCACACGATTCAGGCTTCAGCGGCGTGTGTTAATACACACTTTGTCTGGAACTGTCCCGGTATACCATGGTCACTTACCAAAAGAAATAAATATTCAATCAATTTGTTGTCCTTTATTCTTTTTGGGTTTTTTTCATTCATTCATTTTCCAATCCGCTTTATCCCTTTCGGGGTCATGGGGTTGCCGGAGCCTAACTCGTCTACTTATGGGTGAAGGCAGGGTACACCCCTGGGCTGGTCGCCAGTCTGTCACAGGGGCCACAATCACACACCCATGCACACTCACATTCACACCTAGAGACAATTTAGAGTAACCAATTAACCTGTGAAGCATGTTTTCAGACGGTGGGAGGAAGCCGGAGTCCCCGGAGAAAACCCACGCATGCACGGGGAGAACATGCAAACTCCACACAGAAAGGTCCCCCATTGGTGACACTGTTTCAAGTCCCCAAACCAGGACTTGAACCGGGAACCTTCTTGCTGTGAGGCAAGAGCGCTAACCACTGCGCCACCGTGCAGCCTGGGGGTTTTTCTGTTTAGATCATTTTCGCACAAACCTCCAAATAATAACTGAAGGATGGCAGCTTAAGGGAAGAATTCAAACAGAAGCTCTTTATCACAGAAACGTCTTCTTTTGTAACATGAACATATTTTACTCCTCACTTTTTAGACTAGTACTCTGTAGGAGAATGTGACGTTTTCTCTGTATTCAGACTGCAGAGATGTTACCAATTTCAACAGAACTTTACGAAGGTGATTTTTTGGTTTGTAAATTACAATATACATTAGCGCTTTAGAATCAAAATACTTAAAGTAAGCATTTCCTTTCACTCACTCAGAACTGAAATAACCCAAATAAATCACAGCCTTTTCTGCTCTGGGTTTAGAACCAACATTTATTTCTTATGGTTTAGATTAACTGCATGTGGAGGTGGTGTGAACAGGGGGGGCAGACCTTTTACTGATGTATATTTGAGTTTAAATATTGGGGAGTCGTTCCAGAAATGCTTTTCCTACTGATTGTCCCACTTTGGTGGAATTTGGTTTTCTTGAAGAAATTGGACGTCCAGCTTGTCCAGGTTTGTCATAATCATTACAAGCAGCCATGACAGTTCAGAAGTCCAGATTCAGACCCAGTTCATCCGGGTGAACTATGATGCCACAGATCTGCCACCTCACTGTTCGAGGCTTTCTTGCGTGCCTAGCTGCTCCCCCACCCGCTGCAGCCTCAGCTCATCCTGATCTCATGTTTGGTTTAATGTCTCTGTCACAGGCAGAAGTTACTGTCACAACAAACCTCCAGAGATTACAGGCTGATCTGAGTCTGTGCCGAACATCAAATGTACTACTCCGGAAGCAGACTCCTTTTATAGCATTGAAGGTTTTCCAACAGTTGGACAGAAGTTTGACTTTTCTGAAATAAGGATCCAGTGATTCATTTGCTCTTTCTTCAGCACCTGTGCGTTGTTTCTCCTGAGCTTCCATGTGCTGCCAATAAGCAGCATAAGCAAACACATGAATAAAAATTATAAATATTTTAGTTGCAGCTGCTGAACTGGAAAATCGGCTTTCCCAGAAGAGAATGATTTTGAGCAGTGTTTTACAGAGCAGTTTAGGAAATGACAGTTTTACTCTGTGAATTATTTTAGTTTAGTGAAGAGTCAAACCCATCGAGAGACATTTTTACCAAACTGCTCAAACAGCAGAAATGATGATTTGAAGACAAACTTTAGATCCAGGAAAAAAAAATGGGATCTTCTCAGTAGGGGTGTGTATTGGTAGGAATCTGGCCACGGTACGTATCCCGATACGTGTCTCACGATGCGGATCACAATAGCTCCCAAGACTGTACCATATGGGGTAAGATAACTTTCAAAAAGAAACGCATTCATAAAGACAAATCAATTCTTTGTGGACAACTTTTTCAGGAAAAACACGAGTACAAGATTTAGTGTTGCGATTGACATGTCTGTTTTGAATACGATTTGTCTTTTTTTATATGAATTTTGCTCATCTTGAATACGGATTTCTCCTGATAACAAACTGTCAAAAATACGTCATGGGGTCACAGGCATTTACATCATTCAACTGAGTGCGCCTGCGCATTGCAACTCATTTATTAAACGACAATAGAAGTAAACTCTTTAGAATTTTATTGATCTCATGGCAGGAAAATGATCTTGAAACCGTAGCTCTGCTGGGAAAATAATAGATATTTACAGCCGTCTAAACAATGCAACGGACCCGGAAGTAGTGGCAAAAAAAGAAAGAGAGATGTTATTAAGAGAATGATGAAGGAAAATTAAAACGCCAAAACAGGCGTTTGGGTCACTTCACTTCAGTGTGAACGCAGATGGAGTTTTCATAGATCAACGAGAGGGGGAGAACCCAACCCAGGACAGGCTGTAGCTCTGAGTGTTTGAAGGAAGAAAAAACCTCCACAGGATGAATCTAAAGAAGAGAGAATGATGACGAAGTTTGTAAATGTCTGCTGGATAAATGTGGTGTAGTGAGGAGCTACAGGAGCTTCTTCAGAGATGAAAGTCAGAGGACTACTTCCTGCTTCTTTATGGCCCAATTAGAGCTCATTTAGTGTTTCAAATAAGGGATGTTTGGAACTGCATGATTTGTTTCAGGCAGTTTGGTCCTCTCTAGCTTAGCTCTTAATTTGTTGCCATACAGTATATGAGCACCGTGTGTGAAAGTTAACGTAACCAGATGAAGCTGTGAAAGTCTGAAGTACGTCTACAGAACTGACCTTGAGTAAACGCAGGTCTTCTTTTGAAGTTCATCTCTTGTATTTGTCTCGCAGGGAAATTCTCATCATTATAAATTATTCTCAGTCTAATGTTTGTGAGAAGACTCCCCGCTTTGACCAGGATCCCAAAACATTTTAATCACGTCTGACAGGGAGACAACTGTCTGTTCACTCAGGCCTTCGGGAGCCTGAGTGAACAAAGATGTTTCTCTTGGGGGTAAAATGCCCAATTTAGGTCAATGTAGTAGTTTACATTTCAAAACTTGAGAAGCTCAAGTTAGAACTGCTCTGCAGCATATTAGTGTTGATTAAAACAGTGGGACCTACACTCGCCTGTTCAGGGACCGACTCGCAGCAGGCTTACGTCTGTATCGTGTTACAGTCATTAGATTTCAGTTGCATGAGGAACAAATTATGAGTTCATAACACAATTAAAAACTGAAAATCATGGAAAATGTGAGTTTATTGCTTCCAACAGTGAGCTCACCTGTTTCTTTAAAGTTTATGTTCTTGAACTTCATTACCCAGAGTGCTGTGGTGTTAGGGCAGGATGGGAAGTTGGTTTATTGATCCTGAAGTTTTATTTCAAAACATTCATTTTAGCATCAGATGTAGAATTTTGCTGTTGGCTCAAATCCCCCCTTTTGCTGTAACAACAAATTATCATCTGCTGCTCCTCCCCACGCCTCACAAGTCCACAGTCTGAAGTCAACCCTGACAACACTTTCTCTTTTTTATTCTCACGTTGTGATGTGATGTCACATGAAGTTCTGATTTCCTTTTAGACAATATATATTGTGACCTTTTCTGGGGCTGGATGGAGCGCTCGCTGTGAGCAGATAGAAGAAGGCTGCAGAGGGTTTTTAGGGCAGTTCATGCATCGAACATTCAGGCTCCTTGACATCAAAGGGCTGCTGGAAAGAAGGGCCGCTAGAAACATCAGTGAGGCTGCTAAAAAAGCCTCTAGATGGCTCTGGATGGGAGGAATGGAGTAGCTTGCTGCTTGGACACAAACTGGGTCCTGATCAACCTTGGTTGGGTCGCCCAGATGAGGGTGTCTGAAGACCAAAGACCCAAAACACCCTTTGACCCTGGGTTTTTTACTGACGATGCATTCAAGCTGCACTAGTTAGGTGCATTCGAACCAATATCAATCGTTCCACTAAAAACATTCTGGTTCATCCCACAATGACTTCCACAGCCCCTCTGAGCTCTTCCACGTGAATCTCTCTGTGAGCATCGGTGGGTAAAACTCAGAATGTGCTACGTCTACTGCCAAAACTCTGCTGCAGTAAAACCATCAAAGGAAGGAAGTAAAAATGACTGTCAAAATAAAAGCTTCCATCACTGTTCTCAGGAGTTGGGTTGGATTTATGTGTGCATGTCAAAGCCTGTGAGACGTGCTTCAGAGTATGTTCACTCCTTCATCTGACAGCATCTACAGCGGACCATCACAAGGTTCTACTTACCTTTGAAAAGCTTTGTTCAGCAAAGATGAGCTGCAGATTCCAGCAGCAGAGAAAAAGTGTAAAAGACTGAATAATAGGGAATGTTGTCCAAAAAGACAGAATTTTCAAACGCTGCAGTGAAGACGACCTAACCTGTAACGTTTTTAGCTGTAACGTTTCTCATGATCCTGCTGGATCTGCTCTGAACTGCACTGACACCATCTCCTCCTGTCCACCATGGAAACATTCCGTCTCAGGCAGGAGGAGGAGATGAGGATAAGCAGAAATATGGAATGTTACACAAACTCTGCTGAGAGCCAGCTCAGTCAAAGACGCTCAGAGGCTCTTCTTTTGAACTCAAGTTCTCCAAATCTTCATCACAAACTGATGTGCATGAAATAAGTCCCTAGTTTTTGGCAGTTAGGCTCTTGGCTGATGACGTCTTGCGTGCTGGTGATTGAGCTTGGACCATATGTTGTGCTCTGGAGGCGTTCCTTCCCCCTCGTCAAGCAACGGCACCTGTTCTTGATCATTTCCACCTGATCTTCATCACCATGGCTTTTTAAACAGCGTCAAACCTCCAGCCATTGTCAGATCGTTATGCTGCTTTTGTGTCAGTCTGCCTGCCTGCCTGCCTGCCTGCCTGCCTGCCTGCCTGCCTGCCTGCCTGCCTGCCTGCCTGCCTGCCTGCCTGCCTGCCTGCCTGCCTGCCTGCCTGCCTGCCTGCCTGCTCTGTCATCCGGCAGCAAGAATCAGAAACCAGACTCCCTGTCCCGGCAGTATGCACCCGACTCTTCTGCCCCTCCGGAATCTATCGTACCCGCATCCTGGCTGCGGTCACCTGGGAGGTGGATGCTGCAGTGTGGGAGGCCCAGCAGCAGGACCCTGACCCAGGTACCGGTCCCCCAGATCGCCTCTTTGTCCCTAACTCTGTTCGTTCCCAGGTCATACAGTGGGGCCATGCTTCCCATCATGCTTGTCACCCGGGCAGTTCTCAAACACTATCACTGCTGCAGCGCCGGTTCTGGTGGCCGACCATGATAAAAGACATTTGAGAATACATTGCAGCATGCTCTACCTGCGCTCGGAACAAGCCACTGCACCAGGCTCCTGCTGGTCTTCTTCGCCCCTTACCGGTTCCAACTCGCCCATGGTCACACATTGCCCTGGACTTCATCACTGGCCTGCCCGTGTCCCGAGGTAACTCCGTCATCCTCACCATTGTAGACCACTTCTCAAAATCTGTGCATTATGTGGCCCTTCCCAAGCTGCCCTCTGCCCGGGAGACAGCCGCCCTTCTTGTCCATCATGTCTTCCATCTCCATGGTCTGCCAGCGGACATCGTGTCGGACAGAGGGCCCCAGTTCATCTCCCAGGTCTGGCGCTCCTTCTGCCGGTATATTGGGGCCTCTGTCAGTCTCTCCTCAGGATTCCACCCCCAGACTAATGTTCAAGCGGAGCGGGCAAATCAAGTTCTGGAGGCGGCCCTGCGTTTTGTGACGGAGGCCAACCCCTCATCCTGGAGTGACCACCTAGACTGGGTTGAGTACGCCCACAATTCCCTCACTACCTCTTCCACGGGTTTGTCCCCCTTTGAATGTGCCCTAGGGTACCAGCCTCCACTGTTCCCGGCCCAGGAGGAGGAGGTGGCCGTTCCCTCTGTCCAACTCCACATTCGCCGGTGCCGCAGGATCTGGCGCTCAGCCCGTGCCGCACTACTCAGGGCCCAGGACCGCAGCCGGCGGGTCGCTGATGCCGATCACCGTGACGCCCCGTCCTACGTTGTGGGCCAGCGGGTCTGGCTCTCCTCCCACAACATCCCCCTTCACACCGAGTCCCAGAAGATGTCCCCCAAGTACCTGGGTCCCTTCGAGGTGGTGGAGGTCATCAACCCGACGGTGATGCGACTTCGTCTCCCTTGCTCCATGCGAAATTCATCCTACCTTTCATGTGTCCCTCCTGAAGCCTGTTGCTTCCAGTGACTTGGTCCCTCCGGCCGTGCCCCCTCCTCCCGCCCGGTTGGTGGCTGGCCGGCCTGCCTTTACCGTCCGCCGCCTGTTGGACGTGCTGGATTCTCATTGAAAACTACTAGAAAAAGCTGAACTCCTCATACCTTGAGTTTGCTTGAACTAAAAGAGCTTTTTTAGAGACCTTGTCTTTCTATCAGAGCTGTAAAGGTTTGCTGTAGAGCAACTTTACCACATCTCATTCTTTTTGGTACAACACTTATTTTCATTTTAGAACACAATTTGTCATGTTCACATGCCTATTTATTTGTATTCTAAGAGCATGTAGCTTGAACCATATAGTGGACTTTTGGAGAAAATCTATCAGCAGTTTTGCTGACTCCTGACTCACATAACTTCTGGTTTCACTATCGTTTGTGGATTATGAAGTCTGGGAGGTTTCCTGGACGCATGGTTACATTTGATATAAATGAAATGTTAGAGGTGAGAAGCAGGTTCTCAGCAGGTGAGCAGCTCTTTTTTTTTTGTTTTAATTGGCCCCTCCCCTCTAGGAGTGTGTTGCCTTGCTCATCAGGCTCTATTTAAATGTACAAAAACCCTGTGCACTCACCACGCACACTTTCACCGGAATGCTTGACATGCATTAACAGAGACATGCAGGAGAGTCCTGCGGCAGTGCTTTGGAGTTAGTTTGGAGTTTATAGAGAGACATTGATGAGAGATTCTGCAGGTGGGCCTATTTGTCTGCATCACATCTATAAGATGAAACTGACTGAAAAGTGGTAATCATTTCATGTTTGGCCAGGATGAGGTGCTGTTTGTCAGCTATAAACTCATTTTACACTTTTTACAGCACTTCTTCTGTCTGTCCCCACACATCTTATAGTTTAAATCTATGGGAAACAGACATTTTCAAGTAATCCAAAACTTTTGGGGTAAATATTTTCATACAAAAAGCTAAACGTGAACAAAACCAAAGAACTGAATCTAAGATTGACCAAACAAAATATGAAACAGAAAAACGTTGACGACCTAAAACAACTGAATGTGAAAGACGTAGAAACATTGAGGACCAGTCCCACACTATCTCAACAGCTCTGAATCATTAGCAGATGAACCCAGAAGATGTCTTCAAGCCAAACATTCCAAGAGAAAACTGTGATTCCAGACGCCATAACTCATCTTCCAGACAGCGCCATCTGAATGACTAAAGACCCTGAAAGAAGCTGAGGAAGGTCGCATCCGTCTTGCTCTTAGGCTTTCTTCTGCAGTCAGTCTTCACAGTGAGTTCCCCTCAGTAACTCCAACAGTCAGTTTGGTCCATCAGTTTTTCACAGGTTCGTGTCGTCTTCTATCTGAAGAGTTGTGTTTGTCCAGTATGTCTGGACGCTCAGCAGAGAGTAGCAGCTGGAAGCAGCACTGCATGTGAGAAGGTGGAGGGAACCTGTTATTGCATCTCGGCGCCTCAGTTGTTTAACAGAATGGTACCAACATGGATCTCAGAGAGACGGAGGCCGTTTGGAAAGCATGGAACTAAAATGCTTTGGCAGAATTCCAGACGGATGCTGAGAGTTGGTGAGGTTTTATTTCCCTCCAGATAATCCGTTTTTATAATGCAGCAGAAAACAGCGTCCGTGTGTGACTGTGCTTCGATGAAACTGTTCAGAGGGAGAAGGTTTCTGCTTTGATATTAAAGCCCTCCTTATTTGCTGTAATGAGCTGCTGAGATCACACGCTCCCCCCTGAAGCTGAGATGCTGTGTTAGCACATAACTGTGATGGAGGTGGGAACGCACTAACTCATAACACACCAACAGACTCTGGGGGGCTACGGGTTGGAAAAATCCAGAGCGGGAGCACTTGATCAGCCAAGCGTAAAAGGAACTCAGCCCCCCAAGCACCAGCAGGTGCATGCATACAGTTAGTGACATACCTTTTGTGATTCATACTCTGTTCTAATGGGGGATCATGAAGAGAAACACTTGACCTGAGTTGTCAGGATCAAGGGGAAAAGAACATTTGATTTGCGTTGTACAGCATACACACACTTACATCACGGGTTTGAAGTTTGTACGTGCATATCGGAAAGTCCACTTTATTTTTGGAAAGGAATAAAAGAGGAAACACTGGATAAAAAAGGAAATATTGATGCTAAATCATGAACAAACAATAAATGTTTTAACAACAAGAAGACAACATACCAAAGGAAGCAATGCAGCCTGAAGAAGTGACAGAGGAAGGGATTACAGGTGACATCGTAACCATCATGAACAGTAAAAGATATGCACAGATGCAAAGTTTAAGGTGAATGTAAACACCAACACAAGAAAGCTGAGGAATGAATTCAAGACTGACAGGACACTATATACTCTTAGTTTCTGGATTTAACATTTGTTTTATCCAGTTTTTCAGTGAAGAGATTTATACTAAAGCAAATGTCCAATCAAAGGCTTTTGTAATATTCTTTCTAACTTTAACCAGCGGTAGAACACACTTAGAAGCTGCGCTGAAACTAAAGTTCCAGAGATATTTTTCCCACTCCAACTTTTTATCCATTGTAAAATTATTCTCAGCGGTGTTTTAATTTTCATCAAAAAAAAAATCAAACAGCCTGTGCCGTTTTTAACCCTGTCAAGCCTGAGCCATTAAATAACTGACAGAAAATTCAAATTCTTTGAATATAGGTCCATCTGAACAAACAAACAAACAAACACACATACTTTTATAAATATAGATTTCAATTTGTATCATATCTAATACATCAGGTCACACAGCTCAAGGATATCTTTTTTCTTGAGCTAACAAAAACATTCTAATATTCTTGGGTGGAACTGTTGGTGCAAAAATTAGCCTCCACTAACTTCCCATCAACCCTTTATTTACACTCTCTCCCGCTAGCTTATAGCAACTCACAAGGCTAAGATAACATTAGCATAGCAGAAAAAAAAAGATGACGAGGAATTTCAGAGCTATCCTGTCATAAAGTTTGAAGCCAGATTCCAGCTCAGACCAGGAAAACAAAGACTTACTGTACATGCATCTATTTGTCTGCAAGTGGATGCATCACAACTGCAGCATGAAAAGGAGGCTTTGGCCCCGACATGGCAGTTGTTGTGCCACAAACTCGAGCTTTTTCAAACTACAGGTTTTTATCTGTACCTGATCCAACATAATTTGAATAAAGAAACACTCAGAAACACACATTTAATCTTAAATTATTTTATCTATGTCCTCTTAAATCAGGAAAATGTTACAAGAACATGTTAAAACACACTTTTCATTGGAGTGGGTCTTTAAAGATGGAAAGCTCATGACATCAACATAACACAACGCGCAGACACTGAAAATAATTCACGTGACAAAAACATGTGGGATCTGATGCATCTAGTTAAGTTACAAAGTTTTATTTTATAACTTAACTGCAACACAAAAATCTTTTCTGCTGCATCAGTCAAATAGATGTGATTGGATGAAAACAGGAAAGAATATTTTCAAAAACCAATGAGTTACCATCTCTGCTGTTACACTACATCAAACAGAGACTTCTGTTTTCAAACACGAAAAAACGTAAAAAAATGGAATTATTTTGTTGATTAAAACTGAAAGCCAGTCTTTCTCCTTCTGTTTGCCTCCCTAAGCAAGTCCATGTTATCACTGTGGAGACTCTCAGACTGGAACACTCCACCCCGACCCAACAGCAGAACAGGAAGGTACCACTCTACAGCTTCAGGGGGAGCTCCTGAGTTCAAATGACATTCAATCCAAGTGTTGCTAACAGTCCCATCCTTGCATTTTCTTTTCTGCCTGCCGGAATGCTCCAATGGCTTACTCACTTAGGGTGGGGATGGGTCCAGAGCTGCGGGGTTAAAACCAGGACAGAGAAACAAAGAAAGGTCTACCTTTTAGAAGTGAGGGAACATGGATGCTCCATCAGAACAACAAATAAGGTTTTTTCTGTTTTGACAAACACAAATCTGTGGAACTGCTGCCTTTAGACACCACGTCAAAACAACTGCTAACAAAATGAGCTCAGTTCTTTATGGAAGTAATGAGTTCTCATCAGGAGAAAAAGCTCACCAGTTTCCTGTCCCTCATTTGGACTGAGTTGGTTTCCAGTCCCATTAAATATTCAGCAGGATATGAAGGTTTCTTCTTCTTTTGTCTTTCTGCTGCTTTCAGATGGTTGAATACTTCTGCTGTCAGCACTGATGTCTTCATCAAAAAGGCACCACTGTGCAGATCAGGATTTGTCAATGGCCTCTGAACTTCCATCAGTGTACTGCAAGGCTCTAAGATGAGGACGTTAACATCCTTTTTTAATCTGCAAACATTTGTTCATGAGGACCAGTGGTCCAGAAGACTTCCAGGTCCTTAGGTTTCCTTGGAAAAACGCTGTTGTCTCAGGCTCTGACTCACAATACATGGATCACTCTGCTTGAATGAAAAGAATTGTTTCTTTATGTTCTGCTAAGATGCTGAGTGCTCCCGATGGCATGTAAAGCTATTTGAGATGATACTTAGCATGGTGACGCTTTAACCTAATGGGAGTCTTAAGGCATATTTGAAGGATTTCAGGTCATCAGACTTGGCAATGTTTGCAGAGAGAATGGAGAAAAGGCTCTTGAGTCAGGCGCCTCTGCCTCGTTCTGACACGCGGTCTGGTCTATTCTCAGGTATTTTCCCCACAGAGCAGGCACAGCGCTCGCTTCACTGCCTCGCACATTGAATTACATCACATCAGCGTAACCAGACGAGGGCATACTCACACATAAACGGAGCCTCCATTGTTCACGTGATTTCATCTAAAGGCAGCTCTGGAGGAATTCAAAACCTTCTCCTCTGGGACTTGCTTGTGTCCCAGAAAAGCCCCAGATCCTACATACTTCATCTTAAAAGAAGGATGGTCTTCCTTCATTTGTTTTGAACATATCTGGAAGTTAATCCTTTCAGCAAACGGAGAGCTTATTGTGAGCTTCGTCACAATAAGATTTTATCACATCATGAGACAAGATTTTGCATTATGGGTAATATGCACTTTAACCACCCTTGAAGTTTTTTCCAGCGTGACCACGTCAGCTTTGTCCAAACCTAATGGCCATGAAAAGATTCCTAAAACTTTCCACTTGCTCACTCAAGTTATTCCTATCAAAGGGCTGTTGCTATGGCAACTGAGTGCAGGGGTTGCTTCTGCTGCCCTTTAGCATGTTAAGGAATTTTAACTTTGTTTTTACACATAGTTCACCAAGCTTCATAGTTAATTCTGAGCTTAACCCTCTGGATAGAGGAAATGCAAGATGAAGATAGAAAAACGGACAGGCCGTTGTTGGTAAGTTTTGTCTCTTTGGTGGCCTTCTTCGCACACCCCGTAGAAGAAATGAACATCATTAGCTTCATGGAGCATAGCGCTTGTGGTTCCACTGCGACTTCATGGCTTTTTTAAACAATGCAGCACTTGTTTAAAATGCTCATTCTTGTCTTTTATCTTCAGAAATCCAAAGCTTTAGCGCAGAAGCAACTGTTTTTACTTTCATCTCTGATGTTTTTTCTGATTCTGCACACAACCTCATGAATGCCAAACACTATAAGCAATAATGGAGGCACACAACAGTCTTGACAGAAAGCATCAGCTGCTCAGTTGCTGCAAAGGAGTGTGCACATGCAAACAAGGGAAGCTTCACGCTTGGCCAGAAATTAAATTTAAAAATGGCTGTTTTAGCAAGTTTTCCCCAGAGGTAACCTACTGTCCGAGGTCAGCCCTAGAGCATGATGGGAAATAATAATAGCCAAGGTTGGGAGAGAGGCTTGCAGTATGGAGACAGATGCACGAAATATATGAAAAAGCCCATTGCTCTGATCCACCTTCATTAAATCTGTAGGCATCACTTTCATTTGAAGACAGTAACCTCAGGGACACTGCTGGAAGAGCGCCTTCCTGTGGTTGGGCAGGACATCAAAAGGGGGGGTGGTGGTGGTCATTCTTTATCTAAAAGTACAGATTGACTCACATTTACATGGGTAACATTTTGTAGACATTGTGCTCTTAAGTGGTTTTACGAAGTGATAGTAGCCTTACTGCATCAAAACTGATTTTGTAGTAATGGTATTTTTTTTACATTATGGTTTTATCTGATAACTTCTTGCCTCTTTTTATTAGGATAATCAAATTGTATTTTTAATCACCAGAATTGACACATTCATTTGTCTTTTTTAGTTGCTTGGATCTTTATTGGAAAGGTGAAGACTGAATTAGATTCTAGAACTGATCCTTAATTCCTTTTCTTGCTTGCTGACGCTTTTTGTGTGAGGCTTCGAGTTCAGCTTCAAACTGAATCTTCATAAATAAATGAACAAAGCTGGCAGAGTTTACAAATTAAAGGTATTCTGAACTCTAAACCTGAATCCAAAGTTCTCTGTAAGACCTGGAGGGTAATTTGCTGATGGAACAAGACAATTCTGGCCCACACGCAAACAAGTTTTCCAGAAAAAGACCCAGAATACGCACTTCAGTGTGTCCGTATAAACCTTAGTTTGAGTTTGTTTTAGGTCCTCATGTCACCTCGGTTATCTGTTCACCTGTTCCAGTTCATTGAGCAGGTGAGCTCTCCACCCACTTTTCAAACATCTGTGACACGTCAAATAGGTATTTTGCTCTGTTTTTGTGACCTCACATTCAAATCTGACTTTTAGCCTTGATATTTTTTAATACAGGATCTATCTTACTTCAGACTCACTTCAGCTCAGATCTTTGCACTCACAGAGGCACAATGTTAGATTTAAGGGTCTTACTGATACTCCATTGAAATGATTTTTAGATTCTAAATGTAAAGATTGAACTTTTAGGTGAAACACTTGGTTTCAATTAAACCTGTATTTTTCCTGCAGTCACCACAAGGCAGTGATGTCACCCAAAGTCATCTCAGTCTACATTACTGAGCATTTCCTGATATCTTGCTGCACTTCTTCAGATGAACCTTTTCTTCTTGCTGATTTAAGCCTGTGTTCCTCTTTGTTCCCCTGAGTAATCTTTGTTTATGCTTTACTTCATTTCATGAAGTCACCTTTGCTGTAACACTCCTGCAATGGAGCTTGTGAAAGTTCATCAACACTTTTGCTGAAAACAAAACTTTTCTCAATTTGTTAATATTTATTAGTCTAAGAAAAACAGACGCAAAGGAACTGTGTGTGTACAAGAGTGTGCATGTGTGTGTATATGCTCATAAGTGTGTATCGTGGGGGTCAAATGTTTACATACACTTGTAAAGAACAAAATGTCATGGCTGTCTCGAGTTTCCAGTTATTTCTACAACTCTGATTTTTACGCAGTGGAGTGATTGGAATGCATACTTCCATGTAAAGAAAAAAACATTCCTGAAGTTTGGCTCTTTTATGAATTTATTTTGGTGCAACTAAAAATATCATCAAATCTGCTCTGTCAAAAATATACATGTATTTCTTCTTGATCATGGCAGTGACAGAACAGCACCAAACATTTGTTTGCACCGTGCCTCTTGGTACCTGCAGCTGCTTTGAAATGGCTCCAAGTCACTTGTTCAAGTCAAAGATTTGCTTTTTCAGATCCATATGCACCGTAGACTTTCCCATTGTGAAGTTTGAGCGTGTTTGTATCCATGGCCTCAGAGAAGTCAGCAGCTTAATTACTCACAAGACGTAAAGAGGACATGCTGTGAAGCTCACTTCACCACACAACTTTCTAAGTCACCACAATTGCTACTTTATCTTGCTCTATGTATATTTTTGACCCAGCAGATTTGGCCACATTTTCAGCTGACCCAAAACAAAGTCATACAAGAGCAAACTTCATGAATGTTTTTTGTGATATAGAAGGATCAATTCCAATCAGAGTTTTAAAAATAACTGGAAACTCAAAATAGCCATAACATTGTGTTCTTTACAAGTGTATGTGAACTTTGAACACCCCCCTTCAAGGTGGTCTTTACATGAAATGTTCACAGATGTATAATGAATGAACTACATTAAAACCATGGAATTACGGCTAAACCACACAAAGAACACGTAAACCCACGGTTCCTTGAATTTGTTCACTTTAACATTCAGAGTACTGGGCAGAAATCGCGTCAGCACCATGGCCAGCACCCGCCGTAGGCGTTTGCAATGCTTTCTTTTGATGAATTCCCCTGGTCCTCACAATTTCTAAGCCAGCTGCAAGGCCAGCCAAGGCAGCTCGCCGGGGTGGACCTTCACCAAGATGGGTGACCTCTGACAGGAGTCACAGCTTGGGAAATCTGCAAGAAGGGAATGGCGTGTTTCCACAGTTGCATCCGCGCCCGCCGTGTCCGGCCCCTTCCGCTGACCCATGTTCCACGCAGTACTACCCTGCAACCCTGATCCCCCCGCCTGGACGAGCCTGACATGGGGAATGGGAGACCCCCACTTCGTATAGACTGCTGGAGGGGTGAAAGATCAGCCGATTTATGTACCCGTCACACAATATGCAAACCGTGTATGAACTGTGCATGTTAATTGCCCTGTTTATATGCAAGTCATTAGTGATTTGTGCCTCAACCACATAATTTCAACGTGATATGTGCGCCATATACACAATACAAAAGTTATACATCTGTGGTGCATGCTTGAAAAGCAGGTGGCCTTCACACCGGATCAGTGCCAGACAAACAGGTAGCAGCAGGGAGGGGATTCTTCTTTTCTTTTTACTGTCTACAAGCACTTGTCAGCCACCGAAAGGAATAAAAAGTCAAAGTGGTGCAAATCCCACAAATCTTGCTCAAGGCTATTTGTTTTTACAAGTCTGTCCCTATAAATGTTTGAAAAATAAAAGAAATTATTATTTCTCTTTTGTGATCATGTTTAGAATGGCTGGCATTTTAGTGTAATGAAAAGAAAGCACCCCACATGTCACTAATTAATCCCAGTCCCCGATTAGTCACAATTCAGCGTCGCCGTAGTTCAGCGTCAAGAAGTTCAACCGGTTGAACTTTCAGCATGCGATCAAGGAACGTCTGGTTTGCATGTAGAGTCCACGACTTAACTTAAAAACTTGTGTAGCGACATGAGATCACGAGTGCTCCGGACCATAAAAAATACAACATCAGCAGATCTTGAAGCTGCTCTGACATATTTTACATACAAGACACACACTGTTCTCTGTGACAAGAACTATAAATCAAGAAGATCAGAGCATTGCAGTGCTCCCTCTACAGCTGATGTGCCTGCTTCTGCACTGATTCAGGGGGGATCAAAGAGGGGTTACATGGCCCTCAATGACAGCTGCTCCAGAACGCAGCAGCCAGAGCCTGGAGGCGGGAAGAGTGCAGGAGAATAGAAGAAGGGAATTGGAGACATCCACAGTAAAAAAGGAATTTGGAAGAAGAAAGAAAAAGACAAATGTCAGCATTAATTACCATGAGAAGTTTGTAATGGCAATTAATTGATCTAGCGGTTCAAAGTTTGAAATGCTGGACAGGAGATAATGCATGTTCCAATAATCTTTGGCTGAACAACATGACACGGCTCCCCTTTTCGATGGAGGGATACAGAACTTGAGGTCACTTCGCTCTACCCTTAAAAAAACAATATCCAACAGCTCTATCACCTTAGATACCCCTGCAATTGGAGGGGTACGGCGAAGCCGGGGGAGTAGGGTAAGAATTCAGATTCAGCCTTGAGTATTTTGTTCCATAATTTTTTATACAATCAAAAAGAGACGCTGTCTGCAATCCTGCTTTATGCTTGTTTGATAAAGCTCCTCTGGTGTCTCCAACACTCTTCCACGTGAACAACTACCCTGCTTTTTTGTCAGTCAACCCCATTTCAGTCGTTGCTGATTAGCTTGATTGAGTAAGCCCAGTTTCTGATTGACTGAACACAGCTGATCCAGATGAGAATTACTGAAGCAGGGTTAGCTGCAAAACAGCCAATTTTCAACATATTTGTAACCAACAAAGCTTTAATGTCACTTAGCTACACAACATTTAGCATTGTTTAGCTTCTTTCTGCTTCAGACTCATTCTTGAACTCATTTAGCATTTCTGCATTTTCAAGTTGATTGTATTTTCTTTCAGATTAGTGTTTGCTTTTTAAAATTACACAGACTAATGTTTATTCTGCTGTTTTCATTTTTACCTTCTTTTTGCTGTGACTTATATATGAAGCATTTATTCTCTTTGTTTATGCCCTCTGGTTGCAAAAAGTCTGATTAATGGTGGGCACCCCCTCCCTCCACTGACTTAACATTAGCTTACACATGGATGACCCAAACATGCACATAACCACATGCACCTTCATCGTGCATTAATTATGCAATTTATGAAACCTCCTTCTGTGCTGCATAAATGATGCACAGCACAAAGTGCCGCAAATTATACAATCACCGACACGTTAGAAGCAGAATTTCTATAAACTGATCTGAAAAACAATGTCGCTTTGAGTGAATAAAAACTGCCTTGTGACAAAATGACAGAAACACCTTCCAGTGTTTCTCTCTGTAAATCTCTGAAGTATTCCAGTCTAAAATCCAAACTTAATCCTGAAACTGAAGGACAAGGTGGTTAACATGGAGATGATGGGAATCAATGAAGAATCTGATGTTTGAGCACAAAGCAAACCGAAGAGTCTAAAATACTTGATCTAAAAAGTAATGCTGTTTTTTCAAATGTTTAATGTGATGAAGAGGATGGACACAGACAAAAAAATGGAAGATAATTGATGGAAAACACTCAAGGCTGCTGCAATAACTAGTAAAATACTTTGACAACAACTAATGTATCTTTATTAAAATTACAGTTAACAAAAAGCCAGACACAAGTTAAATTTAGCTTAAACGTGTCTCCTGCCTTCGCCCTTGAGTGGCCGGGTTAGGCTCCAGCAGCCCCGTGACCCCGAAAGGGATAAAATGGATTAGAGAATTTTAAAAAAAAGTTACAATTTTTCAAATAAATTTACAAGTAAAAGAGCCCTATATCTGCTGAACTGTTACATGTCTTAACGGTGAGGTTGGCTGCTCTCACGACTGCTTCTACAATTGTACAATACATTTTACTGGATGTGGGATTCTCTGAGAGCATTTTTAAGGCTCTGAGGCTTTTACCTGTAGATTTTCATTGAGGACAAAACCACTTCTTTTATCATTTCTTTTTTTTTGACAAAAATCTAATAAAACATTACGTCACACTTTGTGGAGGTTAACAGTATTGAAGAAGATATTTCTGTCCTGGTTAGTGTGCATTTTTCCTGTCTTTGGTTTTTCTTTATTTTATCTAAAGATTCAGAACTATCTATCCTCACAAGCACATATAGATTTTCATGCTCTGATGGGAATAGAAAGAACAGTTTGACGCAATGATCCAAATCCACTTACATTTTATTTTCCATTGTTTCCATTATTTTCCATTCCATGTCCGAACACTGACCTTCTCTCTGCAGTCTTTCAGTCGATACTTCCATATGTGTAAAACTCCAGAAGTGAAAGAAACCTGTTTTGGGTTCTTATCAGACTTCAGACTGATCAGTCTTTGGTAGATAAATGTCTGAGCGCAGACCATTGATCCTTGTTTCCTCACTCATTGCTGCACAGCTGATTTATCAGTAGATAATCTGCTGCTGGGTGGCACAGTGGACCCAAAACAATGAGCTGCTTTGATCCACCACTCGGACTTTCTTTAGCTACATGTTTCTGTGAAAACAGGAATGCCTGCTGTGCAAAGCTCACCTCATTTTTCTGCACTAACCTCACACAAGTGAGACCAATGAATCTGAACTACTCACCTGTGGAAAGAAAATAGACTCACTGGATTTGTGTGAGCAAAATACTTGATTTTTAACTCGCAATATATATAGTGCCTAACTGTGTGTACTTGCATTTGTACATTCACGTGTACACTTGAATGTCAAATCCTTAGGAATACAAAATACAATTTACGCAAGCACAATTACACCAGCTTAAAACTAATTACAATTTCAATTACAAAATGGCTCCTGTGCATTTTCAGTCACCTGAAAAATACACACAAAAGCATTTTTTCATTTGGACCTGTGAGAATCTCTTCACGTTTCCAAATTTGTGTGTAGATGATGCTTTTAAAGGCTCATAGAATCCTGGGTTTTTAGAGTTTTCTTCTCATCCACTTTGAACTTAGATTGTGAATAATGTCTAGTAAAAAAGAAAAAATTTCGGTTCCGGTCAACAAGCAAGCGCATGTCACCAGCTCTGGCAGTACTCATCATCTTGAAGCGACTTAAAACTTGATTTACTCGCAGAGTTACTTCAAACAAAGTAGTAATTCTGTTAAAAAGAGACCTGACCATGGCCTTAAAGAAAACCCAAACGATAAGTGACACCAATGATATTACAAAGGCGCTTGACAACATCCAAGCTAAGCTGACTCCTCTGATGGACATGCTTACTAGTAGTTTTCATTGCACTTCACAAGTGTGTGTCACTTTGTGTTGGTCTTTCGCATAAAATTCCACTAAAATATATTTATGTTTGTGGTCTAATGTGAGAAAATGTGGAGAGATTCATGTGATGTGAATACTTTTGAAGTCTGGATATCTTTGCTTAGACTGCTGCCCCCGTGACCCGGTCACGGGGGCAGCGGGTCACCCGGATGAGCGGAAGAAAATGGATGGATGAATACTTTTGCAAAACACTGTATGTGTGTTGCAATGCAGCTGCCACTGGGGCCCATTTTTAGGAAACAAAATGTGTCATTCCACTGCTACGCAGACGACATCCAGATCTACCTTCTTTTAAAATCTGGTGGAGCAGAGTGTCTCGAAAATCTTCAGAAGTGCTTAGTAGACATAAAATCTTGGATGGGGAGGAACTTCCTCTGTGTTAGTGAAAACAAAAGTGGGGTTTTTGTTTTTGGAAAAACTGACTGTAGTGCTGTTGGACCCCTGGACCCTTCAAACGCTCTTTTTATTAGGAATCTTGGGGTAAACCTTGACAGGCTTTTTCAATTTGACAAACTGGTCAGTGCAGTGGTCCAGTCTAGTTTTTATCACTTGAGGCTAATCAGCAAAGTCAAGCCATATCTTCTTCTTCATGCTCTGGAACTAGTGATCCATGCATTCATCTTTTCCAGATTAGACTTCTGCAACTCTTTGTACATGGGTATAAACCAGTCTCTGCTCCGCCGTCTCCAGCTGGTCCAAAATTCAGCTGCCCGCCTTCTAACGGGGACCAGACGGTGTGAGCACATCACTCCTATACTACGCTCTGTTCACTGGCTGCCTGTGTCTTTTAGAATTGTTTTTAAGATTCTACTTTTGGTTTTTAAATGCTTGAATGGTCTGGCACCTCAATATCTTTCTGAACCTTTACATTTTTATCGTCCACGTCGAGTTCTAAGATCTGAAGAACAAATTCTTTTAATAGTTCCCAGGACTTGGCTTGTGAATTGGGGTGACAGAGCCTTTTCAGTAGACGCTCCTAAACTCTGGAATGCGCTCCCCTCTTCCGTGAGGTTTGTCAGATCTGTCAGTGACCTCAAGTCACTTTTAAAAACACATCTTTTTAACTCTAGTGAGCAGGATTAGGGGGCCAGCCTGTTTTGTTTTGTTTTATTTTACTGTTTTCTTGTTATTCTTTCTTTTAATGTCTTACTGCTTTTACTGCTTCTTTTATTGTATTGCATAATAATTTTATGTATATTTGATCTTATGTTCAGCACTTTGGCTGCTTCGGCTTTTATAATTGCGATATAAACAATAAATTGATTGATTGATTGATTGCGCAGTTCATGGAGCTTTTGGTTGTCAGAAATTCCGACACTCACATTGCTCTTTGATGGCACCATGAAACTCAAGATTATTGGTCTTATAGGTCCTATAGGGGCCACCTAAAAGACCCGGGGTGGGCCCGGATGTCCAAGTTGCAAAATTTGCATTAGCCTTGTTCTCACCACTTTGCGTGTCTGCAGACATTGCAGCTCAGAGAATTTTATAAACTCTGTTAAAACCAAAAGGACGGCTGTCAATCAGGCTGCGGAAGAAGGAACAACGACCTCGGACAATGGACAGAATATGGACCTTTTTATTTCACAGAACTACCATATAATTAGAATCATAAAATTACTAAATCCATTAATGAAGATGGTTAAACGGATTGATCTCTAATCATATCACTTAACTTGGTTTCCCAAAATGTGACTGATATTACTGATTTTTCTAAGGAAAAAATAATTTGCACATATTTTTAATTTTTGACATTTGATCTCATATGCTATGATGAATTCTGAAATTGTGTTATGTCTACTGCCATAACCGTCGTGTACTTCTTCCTGTCGTATGATTTATTAATACTTAGTAATTCTCAATTATCTTAATCTATGTTATCAAGGTATAAATATCTGATTAGAAGTCATGAACTGGATAATGATAATTTAAGTTAAAAAAAATTGGTAAGGTAGAGACAGGGACGTTGAAAAATTTTGAGGAATCACATTAGTGTGAATCCCTTGAAGTATTCACACTATTATATCAGTTTTAGGCAACAACAAAAACTCTGTGTCATTTTCTAGAACATAGTTTCTGCAGAGCAGATGATGAGCCGGCTGTTCCGATTAAATCAGGGGCCCAGTTGTTTTGTCAGAGGCGGTACCGAATGCGGAACGAACCTCAGGACACGTCCAGTACCGGTACCCCTAGCCTCAATTTTTGATGCAGAGGGCTCCTACCCATGCGTCAATATGTGAAGCTTGGGACTGAGAGTGGGTTTTTAGAACACACCCTCTGGTCCCCCTTATTGAAAAGGGGAACCACCACCCCTGTCTGCCAGTCCAGTGGTACAGTTCCCAAATGCCACACAATGCTGCAGAGACATGTCAGGCAAGACCATACTACAATGTCTAGAAACTTGAGGTACTCAAGGTGGACTTCATCCACTCCTGATGTCTTGCCACAAAGGAGCTCATCGAAACAACTACAAAGTCAATCATCAATCTCCTACCTAGGGTGTCCTGATGCCAAGTGTATTGATGGACACCCTTGTGCTCAAACATGGTGTTTGTTATGGATAAACTATGATGAGCACAGAAGTCCAACAACAAAACACTGCTCGGGTTCAGATCAGGGAGGTCATTTCTTACCAGTCACTCCCTTCCAGGTGCCGTAGTCATTGCCCATGTGGGTGTTGAAGTCCTTCAAGAGGGCCATGGCATCCCCCCTTGGGGCACTTTCCAGTACCCCTTTGAGAGACACCAAGAAGGCCAGGTACTCCGAACTGGTGTTTGGCCCATGAGCCGAGACCAGTCAGAAACCTGTCCAACATCTGAAGGCGAAGGGACATGACTCTCTCGTCCACGGGGGTGAACTCCAACACTTGGCAGCTGAGCTGGTGGTTCATGAGTAAGCCCATCTCGGCCCGCATGCTCTCACCATGTGCATCATCAGAATGGTAGAGTCCAACCTCTCTCGAGGGACTGAGTTTTAGAGGTGAGTCTAACTATATCTAGCCAGTACCTCTCAACCTCTCACACAAGCTCAGGCTCCTTCCCTCCCAGAGAGGTGACGTTTCATGTCCCAAAGCCGAGTTCCATGACCAGGGTTTAGGCCGCCAAGGCACTTGCCTTTGACTTCCCCACCAGGGCCCGTGGGAGTAGCCTCGGGCACCAAGCGCTCGTCTGCGTGCACCAACCTTATGTCTGGTTCCAGAGTGAGGGCCTGGTGACACTAATCCAGGGGACGTTGCAGACTCTTTGTTGTTCAATTCTATTAATTTTATAAAGTTTTTTTTTTTTTTTACTCAGGCATAATCTGTTAATTTTTCCTATAATTAAATTTTTTGTGGTTTTTATTGAACAGTTTGAGAATTTATGAAACTGAGTTCTTATTAACTAAGATAACATTTTTCTGCAGAGCTTCAAGATGACTAGCATAACTGAACAGGGAGAACATTGTGAACAACTGGACAGTTTTTTTTGTGACAGCAGTCATCCCTAACAGATTCTGCAGAATGTTTATGACCCCAGACCCTGGTGGTCTTAAACAGACCCTGCAGCTGGTCACAGTTGTGATGCAGAGAACAGCAACATTATCAAAAATCAGTCTGCACGCTAATCTTCTGAAAAGAAGTTTGAATTTGGGTGAGGTTTGGCTTTACATAGAGGTCAGGATTTTGGGCTTGTAAAATAAGATGTACAAAAGATTGGAGGTTTGCTGCCTCATGAAAGAGGCATGAGGAGACACAACTCACAATGTGCATTATTCATGCAAACACAGCAAGTTGCTGAAAATATTTTAAGTGGGCTCTGCCTTGGGGGAAGAGGCCTTCAGCTCCTCTGCAGCAACTGCAAATTTTCAAAATGCATGACTATATTAATTTCAGTTACATTTCTGCTTGATTATCTTTCCATCACACATCACATGGTTCTTAAAACTGATGGTCTTCTATTTGTGATTAGATATAAGTACTGTGTTGAGAATTGTGTGCTGACAGTGAAACATTTTAAGTAAGATTTCAGATTTTTCTGCTTTACCTCTGATGTTTTGACTGAATAAGCAGCAAAACAAAACTTTAGTTTGAGTAAAAAGCTAAATGTTAGGCACTCATGTGAGTTCTTTTTTGAAATATCTCATTTTACCTCAACAAACATCAAGACTAAAAGAGGGGGTCATTAAAAGACAACGTGAAGTTCATTTTTTAAAGCAATAACTTATGACGAGAGATAAACCAACTCAACCGAGGTATTCTGCTAGTTTGATCTTCTGCAGTTTTTTTTTTCTTATTTCAACACAGAAATTGTAGATAACTTAATAGTAGGGACGTTTTTTATGGGAAGAAATGGTAAATGAGGCAGCTCTCTTAGTTCTCTTAGTGCATTGCAGCGACTGCATGTGAAGAAAAGCACATCAAGCGTGTCAGCAGCAGTTGTGCTTATAGCACCTGTAAAGCTAAACAGCTATTAGCACAGCTTGACCTATATATTAGAAATGAGGAAGCTTGTAAACGTACTGATGATCCAACTTGATCATTCGAAGTTCTTTACAAAGATTAAGTTATGGTTTGATGTTTTGCAAAAATAATGCTTACTTTTATTATTTTAACTTGATTTGTTTTAAAGCCAAATTATACCTCTGTTTATCATGCTGTTAGACATCAAACATTTTTGGTCTAAAATATAGTTAAAGAATTGTTTTTGAACTTAAGCAACAGTCCTAGAGCTTTCCATACCACTTTTGATCCTGCAGTAAGTGAAGCAGCTTAACCACAAAGCTACACTAGTATTGGACAAAAGCGGGATACAACAGGTTGCCAGATTGTTACAGGGCGACACAATCCCTCACCCAAAGACACTCTTAATTACACCTATGGACACTAGCATAATCAATCAACCAATGAAGCATGTTTTTGACCTGTGGGAGGAAGCTGGAGTGCCCAATGTTGCCATGAGGGGGCCCAAACCAGGGTCTCAATGTGTCAAACCCAAACCTGGATAAATACAGAGGGTTGTGTCAGGAAAGGCATTCAATGTAAACTCTTTGCTAAACCAAAATTGCAAATTAGACCTATGATAGCCATGCCGGATTGGTTGAGGCCTGGGTTAACAATGACTGCCATCAGTGCTGTTCACCGACAGGGTGGAAATTGGACTACTGTTGGTTGAAGAAGGTGTTTGTCGGAAGAGAGAGACGAGGAAAGGCATGATTGATGGACTGAGAGTAGGGACTTTGAATGTTGGAACTATGACAGGAAAAGGTCGAGTTAGTTGACATGATGCAGAGGAGGAAGGTAGATATACTGTGTCCAGCAGACCAGGTAGAAAGGTAGCAAGGCTAGAAGCTTAGAATCAGAGTTCCAGTTGTTCTATCATGGTGGAGACGGGAAGATAAATGGAGTTATCTTAGAGGAGGAGTTTGTTAGGAGTGTTGTAGAGGTAAAAAGAGTATCAGATAGAGTGATGAATCTGGGGATAGAAATGGAAGGAGTGATGTTTAATGCTGTTAGTGAGTATGCCTCACAGGTAGGATGTGAGCTGGAGGAGAAATTCTGGTTGGACCTTAATGAAGTGAAGATGAGCATCCCTAGAAGTGAGAGAGTTGTCATTGGTGCAGATTTCAGTGGACATGTTGGTGCAGGAAACAGGTGATGATGAGGTGATGGGTGGAATGGGTAGAGAAAAGTATCAGGTGTGATGTGTGATTGAAAAGTTTCAGCTCAAATGAAAGGAAAGATGAACAAAACTGTGGTGAGAGCAGCCATGTTGTTCAGTCTAGAGACAGAGGAACTGAGGAAAAGACAGGAAGCAGAACTGGAGGTAACAGAGATGAAGATGCTGAGGTTCTCTTTGGGAATGACCAGGATGGATTTGATCAGGAATGAGTCCATCAGAGGAACAGCACATGTTAGAGGTTTAGGAGATAAAGTCAGAGAGGGCAGACTGAGATGGTTCAGTCATGTCCAGAGGAGAGACGGTGAATATATTGGTAGAAGGATGCTGAGTCTAGAGCTGCAGGAAAGAGGTCTGTCTAGAGGAAGACCAAAGAGGAGGTTTATGGATGCAGTGAAGACATGAAGGTATCTGGTGTTAGACTAGAGGATGCAGAAGACAGGGTTAGATGAAGGAAGCTGATTCACTGTGGAGACTCCTGAAGGGGAAAACCGACAGGAAAACAAGGAGGAAGCCAGAGTTCCCAAGGAAAAGCCATGCATGCACAGGGAAAACATGCAAACTCTACACAGGAAGGACCCTGCTGAGATTTGAACCAGGGCCTTCTTACTGAGACGCAAAGATGCTAACCACTGCACCACTGTGCAGCCCTAAATAGATGAATTTAGCAGGAAAAATGCATATATTCCAAATTAATCCACAGACTGTCCCTGTTCAATCATCAGAGCACTTCTTTCAGGTGCAAAGATTGAATCTGTCCTTGTGAAGTGGGGCAGTTTACTGTCAGATTTCAACCTTTCTCTCTTCCTTGGGATGACTTTGGCCTTGTTCCATTTTTAATGTTCCTATAAAAAAGTTGTCTTTTTTTCACAGATTTACCAAAAATGACTGCAGTTAAAATGTCAGACTGAAGTCCGTTCAAAGATAAGTGAAAAGTGAGACACTCCTGATGCATGCTGGGTTTTTTGTTGCTCATTGAGCTTGCAGGCAAACCCCGGTGAGGTCCAGAGTGAGTGGAGGAACCGGGGCCTTTGAGGTCGAATGAAGCAGCCCTTGATGCTTGAATGCACATTGGTGAAGGTGGTGTGAACATACTAGAACTTGAGAGTTTTATTGTAGTATGTGCATTTTAAAAAAAAATCTTAAGGTACGGCAAGGTCATTTGTGCAGCAGAGGCGACCGGGTTCAATATTAAGTCAATGGTATAGAAGTGATCCAAGGTCCTGCGGCGTGATTTGAGCAGCTGGCGCTGCGTGATAATCTGGCAATAGTGTGATTTGAGCGAAACGTTACAAATTGAGTGCCGGGAACAGTGGGCCAGAGTGAAAAAAATCTAAATTCTGGGGAGTTCACCACATTAACCAATCAGGGATTCAACACTGGGCACATGACGGTTTCAGTGACGGCGGGTAGAATACACATCCAATATGATGGATCGGATCTCCTGAACTTCCATTCATTTTCCTAATACGCTGTATCCCTTTCGGGGTTTCCTGAACATGTCCCGCTACTGTTGTACACCTTAGACAGTTTGTAGCAGGGACCATGGAGCTGTAGCGGTCATGCTCGCTATGCTGATATTTGGCCCAGTTGGCGGCCAGATAGAGATGGAGGGTCAGCCTGCTCGGGCCTCCTGAACTTTATGATGTTTTTTCTTATTTTCATCGAGACAATTAAAAAAAATGTCCCCTGGTTTTATTCTTGTTTTTATTTTTGCCCTCTTGTCCAATGCGGGACAGCAAGCCTTCAAACACAGTCGGAGAGAGACAGAAACATCGCAGAAGCGGCTGTCATCCAGACACAGCGGGACTGAACCTCACTTTACCGAGAGAATCTCTAAATCAGGAGTGCTCCGATTTTTTTGGCATGTGAGCTTCTAAAAACATAAAATAATGTGAAGTTTTCATGTTTAAGTGCTCAGACATGCTGTTACAACAGAAACACATGATTCCTGTCTAAAAACCATGAACAAATCTATGGATGAACAAATCTTTTTGTGACAAACTGAGTGAACCCTTCACTCACCATTTTGTGGGTAGTCTTTATTTAGTGACAAATACTACCTGGGATCAGCTGATCTTGTGGAAATGTAGTTAGTCTCCATATGTGGTATTTTTTGTAATCAAAAGACTTGGGGTTCAATTCCTGTACATGGCATTGGTAGTTTGTTCAATCTTTTTAACTTTCTTTTTTTGCGAAATTACCCAACACACATTACAATAAATAATAATCAAAAGCATCAGGATAATTCTTTAAATTAGATTAAATTAAACTTCATTAGAATGTATGCTCATTTTAGCCATTAATTTTTTAGTAATACATAGTTCACCCAAATAAATGTATTCTATGAAACCCTTGGTTTAATATTTGTTTTTGTTTTAAAAAGGATGTTCATTGGATTTAAAAAAAAAAACATGAATTATTTATGCTTAGTAAAAAGCAAATATGCATTTAAAAAATAAAATATAATAATAGCAAAACCCGGTTGCTTCCAGAATAATTGGATTACAAGCACAACGACAAAACCTCTGTCGCCACAAGAGCAGTTACAAAAGAAGAGTGTTTGCCACTTGGTAACTACATTTTGATTTTTTTTGTGGGTAGAAGGTTTATACATTCATAAATGTATTTTTGATGGCCTGTGATCTACATGCAGACGTGATGTTTTTATAGAGCTCTTTGAAAAAGAAAATGATCTCTGAACATCATCCGTGTCTTCCATGTGTTGTAAATGAGACAAACACAGACGCCGCTCCATAGTGATCAGGCTAAAAACATTAGCTGGTAGCTAGTCCCACACGCTGCCGGGGTGACGAGCTTAGGGAACACATTTTTGGCCTCATGGCAAGCAGGGAATTCGCCGCGTGGCAAAGGAGGGGCGGGACAAGTGAATTGTGAATTTGATGTGAATGCAGCATTAGAATCCCTGCAGAAGGAGGTGAGAGAATTACAGTATTGATGAGCTCTTTACTTTGGGCTTCATGCACCAGACCAGGATGTTGGTGACTATCGTGTAGATCTTCTCATGGATTCTGATGATCAGATCTTCTGTTCCTCATCTTTTTTCAGATTGGCCCAAACTAGTCAGTCTACTCTTATTAGGAAACCTGAAACCCTTTGGGATAAATTGGACTTCAGGAGAGCATTGTGACAAGTTCTGGAGCTCCTGTGAAGATGTTTGGTTTTTCTGGATTTTCATGAACATTTTTTTGGAAAAGCTTTCCTCATCAGGACTTGGTAATCCCCTCAGTTTTCAGGCTTGTTCTATCTTTCTCTAAATTCCTCTCAGTTTAACTGTGCTCGCTGTTCCTCCTCCTCCCTTCTCTTTGGGATCACCTGATGTTCCTTGGTGGATTCTTGGACTGGAAGGATGAAGACTAGTCATGTCTTCAGCATGCTGTGGGGGATCAACTGGATCTTTGTGGGTCTGTGGACTTCCTGCTGGGCCAGAGGCGACAAAAAAAAAACAAAAAAACCCCCCAAAAAAATCATTTTCTCCTCTGCTCCCTCTCTCTCTTCCTATTCGGTTCCTCCTTCAGTGCTGCTGCTCTCCCAGGTGATGGGTGTCAGGAGGAGAGCTCCTCTCACAGAGAGGCTGTGAGTGGCTGACTGCACCGAGTAAGCACCAAGAGCCCTCCAGGAAACAGCCCCCCCTCCAAACGCACACACACAACCCTCCAGCCCTTGCAGAAGAGGAGGAAGAAGAGTAGAAGATCACACTATTGTCTCAGCCTTCTCTGCATCGACACGCGAGGATAAGCTTTTCCAGAAACGGATGAGCAGAGGAAGAGTTTCCGAGACAAGAGTGTTGGAGTAGAGGAGGGGGGGTTGCTTTCCTGTAGCACCTAGAATGATAAATCCAGGAGGGGGGGCATGCCAAAGAGAGTAGCAGCTTTCCAGATGGCAGTTGGGATAAATCCCACCCCTCCATCCCTGTTGTAGGAACACATGGGGCTCCGTCTCTTCTTGGAAAACCTCCATGGATTATCCTGGGAATATTCGCACCCTAAGTCGACAGAAAGGTAAGAGAGTGCTTTGTCGGCGTGCGTGTCTGCTCAGGTGCAGGAAGTTCTGCTCCAGTTCAGGCTGACTTTAGCTCTTCATCCTCCTGTTTGCTCATGAAGATGCTCTCCAAACATCTGCAGCTCCCCTCCATTACTCTTGAGGAGTATTTCCATCAGCACACCACCCCCACAAGATGGGGAGAAACGGGGCAAACTGTGTAACCTACCCTAAAGCATGAGAACGCCCTCCACCCACAGAGCTGGGAGTGGGATCTGGGGGTTTCTTCCTTTCTGGGACAGTCCTGCAGATTGAGTGGGAGTGCTAATGAATGCCCCCCCCCCATCTTTGGTTTGGTTTGTTCTCACTCATGGCACTCTCTGAGAAGATGCTCATTCGAGGGCGCTATTGTCTGTGAAAGCAGAGCAGGACGTGAAAAGCAGGAAGAAGAAAAGCAGCTCGTGCTCTGACCAGGAATCCATCCCAAAACTTTTCCTGTCGATACAACAACTCTAGTTTATGGTACTTTCAATTTACAAAAACATAGCAAAATCAAGTAAAAAAAAGTGAATGCTTAACATTCTGATGTGTTGCTTAAGGTTTTTGTTCTTCTTAATGACATCGTTCAGGGCGGCATTAAAACCCTACAAAACAAATCTCTTAATACTTTCTGATATACAGTATATATTCTCTATATGTATCTGGTAGTATTACTCTTTTTTAGCACATCCATGCTCACCGCGGGGGCAGCTTCAGACATTCATGAAGCTCAGCTGTACATTTGGAGAAATTTAAAATAAAATAATGGCTTGTTTAGTTTTTAAAATGCCACTGTGACCTTTCATGATGAGCAGCAGGGAATGCAACTGTTTTCCTGGTTTTCTTTGGGATTCAGCCTCTGGAAAATTGTCAGAACATTTCTGTAAACACTTCACCTGTGTGTTGCTATGTGGTTCCACCTTCTTTCAAATCTGACATGACATGTTAAGGTTCCCATGTATGGCCATCCACAATCTTAATCAAAATTAAAAGAGGTCAGCATTCCCACTGAAGTGATCCTTACCAGAGTTCCTCTGCAAGCCCTCCTTCTCTAGAAGACCACAGTTCTCTTGTTTGGTCCAAACCAGATTTTATGGGAGTTTTCACTCCTGGCAAACCCAGAGGACCATTGGAGGAAGTCAGTTTTGCCTCAGACTAGTGCCAGCCATGGGTCAGATCCTCCAGAGTGGATGTTCCCTCATAGATTCAGATATCAAAGTGTGGACAGAAGGGTTGTAAGGGCTGCAGGTGGGTGGGTCATCCCTGTAAACTCGGTTATGTGTTGGTGTTTAAAAAGAAGTTACGTCTCTACGGTATTTGACTTTATAACCTGCAGTCCTGCGTAGAACCTGTCTCAGGGGCTTGAACTAATCCTCTGCAGCTCTGCAGTCACGTGTCACAGGTTTTCCAGAACATTTTGGGGGGGGGATCTCAGCTCCTTCAACTCAGAATTTCCCTGGAAAATTGACCAAAGAAATCTAAAGCTGAATGGTCCCAGAATCTCACTGAAATCTCCAACTGGTTTAACTTTCATGAGTCCTGTGAGAACTCTGAGGTCTTCTATGAAGCTAAACTGTGATCGACTTGAGACAAAAACGAGTAACTGTCTTTAACATTGAAATAAATGGAAAGCATTCAGAAAACATTGGAACTGGGGTTTCACAGGCGTTCTGCAGGGTCTGACCTCTGTATGATGAACATGCCTGCAAGAAACCGAGCGGCTCTCTCGCATAAATATTGATCACAGAAATTCAATTCTCTGCATGATTCTGCAGATCGTCCTCTCTGTGCACGCTCAAGCGCCGGCAGAGAAAATGAGACCACAGGGGCAAGGAGAAAGATCTGTATGCTGATTGGGCGCCTGGGATGGTTTGACATTTGATGAGCATGTCAGTCAGTTGGCACGGCCCCTGGCATGAATAAATCCTGGACACACCAAGCTTCTCAAAAAATCTGACAGAAATAAAAGTGATTTCTCTGAACCCATCAGAGGTTTTCAGAAAGAACCTGAGGGGAGGAAAGGATAGTCAAGGTTTATTAAACATGTTCAGGTCACCTGGAATTAATTCAGAATACAACAGGTCATTCATATTTACCAGCAAGGCTGTTCCTGTTCAGAAAGATTTTTACTGTCAAAAAATGTATGACCGGGCCCGCTCTGGAAACCAGAGCTCTGGACCGAGGGAACCAGAACAGTCCAGCACAGAAAAACTGCAGATAGGAGATGTTTGGAGTCAGCCTCATTCTGGTCTTTTGATCCAAAGCAGCCTGATCCCCATCTGAGCACCTGCTTCACTTTGTTGTGGGGTGTGTGTGTGTGTGTGTGTCGGGGGGGGGGTGTAAGGCAGTCTGTTTATCCATCACAAACTAGATTTCCTCAAAATGAACCATTAAGAAGACAAAGACTGAAGTTCGGATCAGAGAGTTGGGTTAGAATGTTCACAACCACAAAGAATTCTGCTCTGGCTGCTGTTTGGACGTCTGCCCATCTGCACCTCCAGAACTCACAGTGGCGCTTTTTTGTTTTCTCTTCTATTTCTAGACGGAGACCAATCAAACCGATGCAGATTTTTTTTCTTCCAGAGCTTTACCTTTGTGCATTTTCTGTCTGCAGGAATCTGCACAGCTCATTTGAAGTTCAAATTTCAGCACATGGTTGCAGGATGGCGGCTGCTCTTCCACAGGGCTCTCTTTGGTTTTGTACTCACACAAATAAATAGACAATAGTTTAGAATGAGTTTATAAAGTAGAACCACAAAAACACACATTTTTCAGTGGTTTTATTTAGTCATCTCCTGATATAATAAAGACCAAGATTCAAGGAGAAATATAAAGTTTTTCCTCGTAGGACTATTCTCCTTTCTATTAGCAACAGAGGTGGACTTGAGGGACGTTTGCATCTTCCTGCTAGAGAAGTTATCGCATTACACCGTCCAGAACATAGAAGTAGAAAAGGACTGTTATCTGGAGAGTCAAAAAGGCAAGCTCTTTATTGTTAATGCAAGTTATTAGAGTATTAGTAACTTTCAGAATGAGAACAAAGTCACGCCTACAGTTCAAAAAAGACTTAAATGTTAGCTTGTTTACATCTTAGAATGCATATTCTTAGAACTTTGGAGCAATAGAATGTGCTTGTAAAATAGGGGTCTTGACTGTTTTCGCTAGAATCACTTGGAAATACATATTCATGACCTGCTCAGACTCCCAATTTTATGTTGCGGACAGAATTCTCTGAGAGAAAATGTCCTGGTCTGTCTCCTCTGACAATGGTGCATCTTATGGTGCAACAAGATCTGGTAATTTTAACTAAAGTGATTTAGTCACCAGAAGTTAGCGTGTATGGGACGAAAGCAACTTTCTTCCTGCCTGGGGGGTTCACTCAGACTTCAGAATAAACTATCATTAGAGGCTTTGTTAAGATCAACCCATTCTTCCACAGCAGAGCCCGGTGATTGATGGTAGATAATTTGGCTCTGTTGGATCTTAATGCACAGCTGTGATCAATGATATTGCACATTACAAAGAAGCGCCAGATCAGCCCTCTACCAAATGACCACGCCCAATTCGTGAACAATATGTCACAGTTAACAGTAGGCATGTTTGAGAAGACCCAGTGCCTCGCTTTGATTGACAGCGAGACCAGGCATCTGCAGGCAGGGGCGAGGAAAGGCGCCTGAGAGGAAGGTGAACGCTGATCTGCAGCGAGGATGAACGAGAACAGGAAGTTAGAGTTGTCCTTAACATTCGGTTGAATTTTAATATGCCTCTCCCACTTACTATGATCTGTGTTATGATGTTTTTTACATTACTTTCATGTTTGTGATGTATGCATTTTTATCAATAGATATTTTAATTGACCGTCTAACAGTTGTGTTTTTATTTTATATTCTTAGCTTTGATGGTAGACAATTTTAACATCTGTTTGGGGACAACAGATGGAAAACAGCTGCTGGGATCATTTAATGTGCACTGTCCCAGAGAAATAAATACAATTGAAATGGAAGTGAACTTTGAAAGGCAACAAAACCACATAACTACAGATGATTTGTGATTCCTGAACTTCTGAGTTCCTTTTGTTGCATAAATACAAATGTCTGTCTGATGTTTCACATAAAAACCAAATGATTATCAGTAAATTAGATACAGTTATGAAATGTTTCAAGTAAAACACTTTTAATGCAAAAATTATCTGAGTGATGTTGATTTCAATTAATACAACAACAAATAAATAAGAATCTTTTTTGTTTTGCAGAAAGAGTTACAAAATACACAGATTTTCCTAATTTAGCGCAACTCATTTCTGATCATCATCACGCGAACTACAAGAACTGACAGGACACTGTTACCCATAATGCATTGTTTTGTAGTCATCAAGGCGGCTTGCATTCAGTGCAGTACCAACTTCTGGCTGCACTCGCAGCCTAAGCAGGTTGCTCCCACCCCTTTCACACGCTACTTTTGTGACAGCGCACAAATAACTAACCAGCATGCACTGCAATCCAGGCGATCTTCACAGCGCTGCATCCACCTGGGTGATCTCAAACACGCCGAGTTAGACAGACCCTGCTGAGAAAACAGGGTCTGATTCTAATTGGTTGATCAGATATGTGACCTGAGCTGCAGTGGTGTGTCTGCAGCCTGATGCAGAAAAGTATTAGGAAGGGGTCAAAAGGGGTCAAAAGGTTCATCTTCGTTCACTTAGTTGCAAAATTCAGATTACATTTTATTCTTTCAGTCTAATTCAAATACATTCAACAACAGTCAAATAAAAGTGAGCGACCCCTGCTGGCATCATTTCAACATGAACCACTGACAGCTCTAAGTGTGTGCAGTTTGTTCTGGGTCGTGAAGAGACTGCAGTTTTAACACAGGCGTGTGATGAAGATGCCTCACAGTAGTGTATGAAGTTTCTGATGACTAAGCAGCTCAGAGAACCTCACAGTGTCCCGGTGCTGCCTGCTCCTCACATGCTTGGCTGTCTGCAGCAGGACAGGCTGAATTGCTGCAGAAGTTGAAGACGTTGCTGAGAGTTTGTGGAAACAAAGCTGGCAGTATGATGGAATGAATCCCCGCCGTCCTTCAGGTAGCTGTGTACTTGTTTGCTGCATGAGGAAAAGAGAATGTCGCTCAGGAGTTGTCATTAAGTGTTGAAGTGGATTGTTTGGGTCAGAAATTAGTTCAGTTTGGTTAAGATCTTAGAGACTGACCTGCTGTAATGAGAGCTTCAAACTTACAAACCTCACAGGCGCTGGTTTCTCACACTTCTTGTTTTCTTCATTGTAAAGCTTGGCATGGTGGGTAATGCTCTTGCCTCACAGTGAAAAAGGCCTGGTTCCAGTCCTGGCTGGGTCCTTTCTGTGGAGTTGGCATGTTCTCCTTGTGCATGTGCGTATTTTCTTCAGGTTTTTTTTCTAGGTTTTCGCCGGCTTCCTCCCACAGTCCCAAGACAAGCTTCATAGGTTTCTCTAAATTGTCCATAGGTGTGTGTGTGTGTGGCCCTGTAACAAACTGGTGACTGATTTATAGTGTACCCCACCTTTATCCAACAGTAGCTGGGTTGGCTCCGGCGACCTCATGACCCCAAAAGGGATTCAGGATTCGGGTTCTTATGATGGATGTTTTGCTCCAAGAGTTTTCAGAGCTCTTTATTCCTGTATTCTTTTTCATATTTTAGTTTTGAATAATCAAGCTTGTCCTCTCTCTTCTTTCCTGAGGAGCATCTCCATCTGACAGGAGATCCGCTCTCCTTCCATATTTTTCATTCCATAGTGGATTTTTTTGTGTGTTTTTGGTCAAATACCAGAGATGGAAGTCTGAAGGCTGTTTAGATTCAATTAGCTGTTCTCAGAGATGCAGAGAAAGCTTCAGCCTGGGTGTAGGTCCACAGAACACAAACTTACTAGCACTGGTTTGACCCCCCCTTTGCCTTCAGAACTGTCTTAATCTTTGGTGTTAAAGATTCAACAAGGTACTGGAAATATTCCTCAGAGAGTTTGGCCCACATTGACATGATAGCTTCACACAGTTTCTGCAGATTTGTCGGCTGAACATCCATGATGCCGATCTCCTGTTCCACCACATCCCAAAGGTGATCTGTTGGGTTGAGATCTGGTGAATGTGGAGGTCATTTCAGTCCAGTGAACTATTGTGAAGAAACTAGTCTGAGATGATTTCAGCTTCATGACATGGAGCCTTATCCTGCTGGAAGTAATATCAGAAGATGGTACACTGTGGTCATAAAGGGATGGACATGGTGAGCAACAAGACTACGGTAGGCTGTGGCATTGGAACCAAGGATTTTCAGATTTGATCATGTGATTGAAAATTGGACTCGATCCCCTGGTTGATGACTCAGTTGAAAATCCGTTGTCTCCCAATCAGGGATCGGACATTTAATTTATTTTCTTATTAAGATCAGCACTTTATATTTCAAGCTTATTATTCCAAACAAATACTCTACTAAAAGTCTGCATTTCATGAACAGATCACCAATTTCCTGCAGTGCTAATGTGAGCAGATGGCACACAACAGCAGTTCAGTAAAGCTCGTGAGATTTTCACAGATTCAGACATCAAGACTTCTGGTCATCCTGCGTGAATTGTAGCCTCACTTTCCTGTTCTTCACTGACAGGAGTGGTAGTAGTGTGTTCTTCTGCTGCTGTAGTCCATCTGCATCAAGGTTGGACGTGTTGTGTGGATCAGAGATGTTTTTCTGTAAATATACATGTAGACTTTTGGTACCGTCGGTTGGACATTACAGAGTTAACTAGAGCACCGTGCTTTACATAAAAAAAAATGAGGAAGGAGACCATTATGAAAAACAATGGGACCAGCTGCCGATAACCATGACCTTAACGAACGTCAAAAAACGTCTGACATGCCCAGAGAAGATATGACATCATCTCCGGACTCCTGAAGAGCTCAAAGAGGAGGACTGGTGGTAAACGGCAGTTATTAATAATAATAATTTCAGTATTATTTCACCGTATTTTTAATTGCTGTTATTAATAAACAATTCTATATGAAAAATTTATTAATTGTAATAAATGTTTGTATATTTATCTATTAAAGTGATTTACACATGAGTCAAACTTACCGCTCAAAAAAACCCACTGCACTTTCTTACTTTGTTCTTGGCGGTTCGTTAACGTTTTAATCCACATTTTATCTGCCGTTTTTTTTTCTATTAAAGCACGGCGCGGTGAGAGCTCTGCGCGCGGTGAGAACACAGTTTGTGAAATCCTCAGACTAGCCCGTCTGACACCAAAAACCATGTCACGTTCAAAGTCACTTCAATCACCTTCCCTGCTCTGATGTTCAGTTTGAACTGCAGCAGAGCGTCTTTTGACCATGTCTAAATGCATAAAAGCATTGGGTTGCTGCCATATGACTGGCTGATTAGAAATTTGGGTAAACAAGCAGCTGGTCAGTGGTGCCTAAAAAAGTGGCCAGTGAGTGTGTGTCTCAAATAGACTCTGGTCCAACATGGACAAGACTTGAACTCAGGACTGACTTGGATTCGAGTTTGACATAGACCTGAGCCTGAGGTGGACTCTGTTTTGAACTGGCCTAAAGTTTGGATGTAGACTCAGATCACACATGCACTTATGTCTGACCTGCACTAGGATCCCACATGGCCTTGGTTTGGATGCAGGCTGAGGTCTGACAAGGACTTGTATCAGATGTTTGTTCCTGATAAAGACTTTTTTTTAAAAATTTAACTCCGTAGACCTGGCAATGAAAACAAAGGTGTGCTTTGCTGAAAGGGCCCAAGAAGTTTGGATGAAAGGGCTCAACAATACTTGATCAGGCTTCAGTGGACTTTGAATTGGAATACGGCAGATCTAGAAAATGGGTGGCTGAATCAAGCTCCTCTATTTGTTCAGAAACTCTTTTTTTTTCTTTTTAATCGATTTATTTGACATTTGCAATAGTTAAATCATATTGGAACAACCAACGGCAGGGCTCCCCACACAGACAACAGAAAACACAAGGACTCAAATTAGAAAGCATAATTAAGTAGAATGAAAAGCACTTGAAAAAACATTTGTATAAAAGCCATAAAAGTAGATAAATGAGTTGGCTCCTCAGCCAACCGCTGCAGTTAAAACAGATTAAAACAGTGAAAAGTGCAACTCTTGAATGCAGCCTAACGTGGTACAATCCTCATCTTTTTGCTGCATTCAAAGACCACACAGCCTGAGGAAAGAAGCTTTCAGCATGGTGTGATGTTGCACGTTTGATGGCGTGATTTCTTCTGCTAGATGGTAGGAGGTCAAACATTCCAGTGGCAGGATGACCTGTTAAAAAATCTAGATTTCTAAATGGTTTCCAAATCTGGAAGGTCGCATCCAATAGTCCTGCTGGCAGATTGAACCACTCTGCTTAGAAGTTTCTTTTCTTTCACCATGAGATTGCCAAACCACACACTGACAGAACTAGTGAGAACACTTTCAATACGGCATCGATAAAAATTTAAAAGGATTGTTCTGCTTTGGGTGAATTCTCACAGTCTCCATAAAAAGAAAAGACGCTGGCGAGCTTTTTTTAAACAATATTACTGGTATTTAGATGCCAACTAAGGACATTGAAGAGGGTCACACGTAGGAATTTACATTTTCACAATTTGTACCTCTGAATTGTGAATGACAACAGGTTTTCATTTTCTGCTTTGGCTGAAGTCAAAGATCAGTTCACAAGTTTTTGAGGTGTTTAACACGAGTTTGTTCTCTTAGCTCCCGCTATCCTCTTTTTCTACTTACGCACGATGGCACGATTTGTCATTTAAGCTGATCGGGCCAATGATAGTGGTATTGTTAGCGTATTTAACAATCATATTTTTAGAAGAAGTTTAAACATTTTTAGAAAAACACAGTATGAGGTATACAAGGAAAAGCAGGGGACTTGAAATACAACCCTGTGGGGCGCCAGTATTCACACAAAGTTCATCAGAAACACCGTTGTTGATTTCAACTTTCTGTGGTCTGCAGGTTAATAAGTTTAAAATCCATTTACAAATGACGTCATCGAAACCGAAAGATTTTAGCTTGTGAATGAGCTTTACGGGAATAAGAGAGTTAAAAGCTGAGCTGAAATCTATAAAAAGCATTCTCGCACATGATTTCCTTTTATCTAAATATTCATATACAGAATTCAGAGCCAAAGATATAGCATCCTCTACACTCCTGTTTTGACTGTATGTGGACTGAAGAGGGTCAACAGACACTGGAATCAGTCTTTTGATATATTCCAACACCAGACGCTCAAAGCTTTTTATTAAGACAGAAGTTAAAGCCACTGGGCGATAGTCATTAAAACATGTCACAAGTGTCTTCTTGGCACTGGAATTAAAAATGACTTCTTAAAACAATGTGGGACAATGCATGCACCCAGTGACATGTTAAACAGATGAGCATAAATACAGGAGCAAGTTGCTCTGAACACAATTTGAGGACACGAGGAGGGATACCATCAGGGCCAGGTGCTTTCTTCACCTTAGTTCTGGACAACACTTTCCTTACATCCTTCTGATTAACAATAAAATTACTCTGCTCATTGCAGAGAGAAGGAAAAGCAACAGTAATTTTTACCAGTGTCAAACCTACAATAGAACTGGTTGAGTTCATTTAGCAGTGAGTCATCATAAACAGTGAGATTTCCTCCTCTTGTTTTCCAGGAGGTGATGGTGTTCAGTCCTCTCCATATACGTTGTGAGTTGTCCTCCCTGAAGTGACAGTTTTTTCTCCATAGGAGTGTTTTGCTGCTTTAATAGACCACTCAGCTACAGTGCGTTCCTTTAGTTTCATTCTCACATCGGAATTCAAAGGTTCGTGACTGCGATAATTCCTAGTTACCTTCTGTGAGATACAACAGTCGATGCAGAAGTTTATGTAAGCAGTCACTGCTTCACAGTATTCATCAATATCTTCTGACGGGAAGACAGAAGAATCTGTGACATCAAAACTTGCAATTGAATGTCACTGTCTTTGGTCCAACACAGATCCTAGTATGTGTCGTTGGCTTTGTCTGTCTGCTCTTCTGTATATATGTAGGTAAGAGAAGAACAAAGGAATGATCAGTTATGCCAAAAGCTGGTCTGAGGGCAGAGCGATATGCTGCCTTAATGTTGCTGTAAGCAGTGGTCTAAGATATGTAATCCTCTAGTAGGGAATTTCACATATTGGTAATAATTAGGGAAAACTGTCACAGAAGTGGTGGAGGACCCAGAATGCAGGAGACCAGGGTTGGTGGCGGTAACGTAAGCTAAAATAAACAAACTTAAACATGACAAAAAGCATGGGAGAACCAATAAGGCGGCAGAGCAGAACAGATGACCTGACAAAGATTAACTGAAAACCAGACACTTAAATAGGTTGAGGGTAATTAACAGAAATGAAAACAGCGGTTGATCATGAACCTGAAACTGGTGACTGAGGGACAATTCAAAAACCCGACAAAAACATCTTTGAGATTAGAATTATTAAAATCGCATGCTGTTATGACCACAGCATTAGGATAAGAACTCTCAAATTAGTGTAAAAGACAACTTAACTCACTGAGAGTAAGTTATCAGCCTGTGGATGGATGTACAGGTACACGTAAAAACACCACTGAAAACTCCAGGAGAGGATAAAAAGGGCGGCACTTTAAGACAAAACATTCAAGGTTGATGGTTCAAGTCTGATTCACAATAATCGTCTGTGTTTCAAAGCTCGTTTATGAAGAAACACACACCTCCTCCTTTTGTTTTCTCAGTGTGCTCTCACTCGGTCTGAGCGGCACACAGACAAGCCTGGTGGTTGGAAGGCTGGCACATCACTGTGAACCCACGTCTACATGAGACAGAACACAGAGCAGCCTCTGGCCTTGCGTTGAGTCTGGATGCGGTTTAGCAGATCATCTCTCTTGTTTAACAGCGACTGAACATTTGTCAGGTAGATAGGCAGCAATTGGATCTTAGAGTGGCGACCGTGCAGTCTAACGAGCTTCCTCCTGTGTTGGCGCTTCCGACGCTGGCTGCATATGGCGTCCATGGCGAGGGGCTCAAATTGGCATTGAAGGCAGCGATGTCTCCAGCCAGGCCTCTCACGGTGCTCCCAGCCTCCGTGGCTCGACTCCTGGCCACCACTTTCTGGAGTAGGGCACACTCTGAAGTCCATGCACCTCTATTTGGGAGCGACATTTGACAGTTCGCAAATATTGTCACAAATAAAAAAGAGTGACTCTCGATCATATCTGACAGTGATGATTTAAAAAAAAAAATATCAAAAAGGTTTTCGAAATGAAAATGGGAAAACTAATATCACACAGACTTGTTGGACACTGGAATATTTGAACAAATCTTTATGCAGGATTAAAAGGCATTCATTCTTTTTGGTCCAAGGCCATTCACACTAGAGTTTTAGAAACCTGTAATTGGATCAGCAGCAATCATGCTGAGTGCACGAGGGCGTCATATAAGTCCCCAGATTGAGGCCGTTCTGCCGGTAATGTGTCCTATGCTCATGCACGAGTGAAGGTAATATCCTGTTCATGTTATTTATAGCTGTGTCAAAACAAAACACAGCCTGCCTCTGAGGAGCTCTGCGGTGCACACTTCCACCGCAGTGTTCAGGTGCTTTCATGTGTTTTCATCTGTGGTGCAAGAAATGAAAGACAAACTTTTCATGGATTCACTTTTTTTAGAAACATCAAACCACATGTCAGACAAAAAGTTCATTTCAGAAGCTGTATCCACAGCTTGAAGGAACAATTCAGAGAAAAGGCAATTTTCCAGATGTTCAGCAACTTCCTCAAATGTATGTATTATTTTGTAGACCCCTTTGGTGTGTAACTTGAATGACATAGTCATTGTTTCCCTTCATTACTGAGGGCAGCAGCACTAGCACACTGGTCAGAGGTAGAAACAAACCCACTGCTGTCAGCTTTCATCTCTGATGGAGCAGAAAGGATTCAGGCCGAGTTTCAGCACCACGGTCAGCGCTAGAGTCCACTTAACTGCAGAAACCTCCACGGATCTGATATGCACTGAGCTAGCTCCACATGACAGGAAACAAAAAATATGATAAGAAACCAAATTATCACATGCAGCAGAAGGCTTCTTCGTCTCTTTCTTCGTCTCCTTTTCCAATGATCTCTTTGTTCTTTGAGTGAGTGATCCCTCAGCTGACAGGAGAGTATAGGGCCAGATTGAAACAATCACTTCATCAGTTTGAATCAACTTTCCGTCACCAGATGTGATATTGAATAAAAGAATTGTATATTACTTTTTAAAAGTGTTCTTCATTTTTTGGAGAAAACTAATTTTCTGTTATTTTTTTATAAAAAAACTTGTATAAAAGCTTAATTTGGTGAAATCGCAGCTTTTGGTTCCCAAACGACATCAGTTGTAGTAAGGAAATATGAAATGCTAAGTAAGACTGAAAGGACAAAGGGAACCAGAAGAAGAGAGGGATGTAAGACATAACACAGTGGTTTTATCTCAGTAAGAGATTTTTAGAAGCAAAAGAATAAAAGAAAGAGAAGAAAGAATGACAGTCAGTGTAAGAAACTACAAAGACTTGACAGAGAAATAAAAGAACAACAAAAGAAAGAAGTAAGAAAAAAGAGAAACAAGTACTAAACCAATATCATATATTAAATGGCAGTTTTATGCTTTTATATTTGAAATTATACATATTTAACGTTTTCATGTGAAAAAGGAATTAAGCTGCAGAAGAAACAATAACAAATGTGAAAGGAAAGAAAGCAAAAAACAGAAAATAACCAAAGGAGCTGCTGAAGAAAATGTGAGAGCGGGGATGAAGTCATGAACAATGAGGGCAAAACCAAAGATGATGATGATCTGCTGAGATGAAGAGCAACATCCCCTTATGAAGAAGCAGCTCTTGGCTCCAGGTTTTGAGTTTTCTTCAGTCTGGCCTGGGAGGCAGAAATCCAGGGAAAGACGGCAGATCAGCCTGACGGTTTGGAGTAAACACCCCCTTAAAGTTTACTCACGACCTTTCCCATCCGTAAGCGCGTGCCTCAACGACACGCAGGCGCGTGTACGTGCACAAGTGTGTGTTGACATGTGTGCCCCGCGTGCTTCGTGAGTGAGGAAGCAGGAAGTCAGCTGTGATGACAGGAAGTGAGCATTTCTACGACCTGGCGGGTGCGTGGAGCCTGAAGGAGTGGAAGTCCAGGATCCAGATTTACGCCACTTGGTCCAAAGTTTGTGAACTCCCGCGCGCCAGCCTCCTTTACCACAACAGCGTTTGCGGATGGACGAGCGGCAGAGGAAGCGCGAGAACGCAGCCTCGAGGCCCAGGTGAGTCATGAAACTCTCATGCGCGTGGTTTAAACACGTGCACGGGGGAAACATTTTTTTCTTTTACCTGGTGAGGGAATCGCGTGCAACCCTTCCACCCAAGGCAAAGCAGGAAACGCACGCGCATTGGCTTTCCTGCTCAAGCTCCACAGTGGATCAGCTGTCTGTGACCTTTTTCGGAAGAGCGCCGCCTTCAGGAGCAAGGATGAGCGTTAATCCGTGCTGAATCCTGACTGTTCTCCTGGTCTGATTTCTGCTTTTCCTGCTTCCCCTGACCCATAATTCCGTTGAGGAAAAATGAACACCTTTGTTTTCTTTACCAGGTTTATGAATATGATTAGTTCACAGTTGGCCTTAAATGTGCCAAAGCATGGAAGGGAGTGACCACAGCAGACAAACGGACTGGGTACAGATCATCTACTGTGGGGTCTGGTTAGTACACACACACCAACAGAATGGGTGATCCTACATACAGTGCTGATCATTTGTCCTAGTTATAGGTCAGGCACTCAGAGTAATTAAGAAGGGGGATGGGGTTAAAGCAGGATTTAGCTCATTTTGTTTGGGACGTCCTGAATTAAAGTGCTTTAAGCCGATCGCAGAAGTTTGAGGAACATTTGTGTTCACGGTTCAAAAACAAGGACATTATATTTTTGGAAAAAGGCAAAGAGAAGGCAAATGTCTAAAAAAGTCAAGGACTGACATTTGTTTAAGCCACCTTTTTAAGTCTGAGCATTTCCAAGAAGACCTGGTCTCCATTGTTCTGCTGGTATTCACCCTGCCATAAAAATAGGATTAAAATGCATGAAATAGTATAGCTGTAAAGTATGTTTGATACCTATATGCAACCAGTGTGAAACACTTCTAATCTTACTGCCTCTATTAATAAAGTTTAGTATTTAGTATAAATTCAAACTAAATGATACCAAAAGGTAAATTTGATGTTTGAACTCAATAACAAAAACCTTTTGAATAAATGATTTCAATGTCAGGATCACATATCTTTAGATTTATGAAGTGAAAAACCAAAAGCCATGATGGGTGAAGTTATCCCTTTAACATCCATCCTCTGTTATAAATAACTTTTTTTAGGCAACGGTCCATACTGGGTCAAACTTTTTTGGTGCCTAGTGTAACCAAAAACTTTGATGCATTTTGTTTTTCTGTCATCAATCATTTCATCCATCTATCCATTTTCTAAATCAGTTTTGTCCCTTTCGGGGTCACGGGGGTGCTGGAGCCTTATCTGGCCACTCATGGGTGAAGGCAGGGTACAACCCTGGACAGGTCGCCATTTTGTTGCAGGGGCCACAATCACACACCCATACACACTCACATCCACACCTAGGAACAATGTAAGCCTCGTTTCCACTGAGCAGTTCACCCCGGTCCAGTAAGGAGTGGTCCGGTATGGTCCAGTTAGTTTCCATTCATTTAAGCCTCGCTTCCACTGAGCGGTTTGTAGATCAAGAAAGGTTTGTGTTCATGAAAGTTCAGAGATCAGAAGTGCATTTTATTAAAATAACATGACATTACTGTATTGTTAAAAAATCCTGACATAAGACCACACTTTCAATTATTATTTGTGCTTTATTTTTGCTAGAGAATAATCATTAACTGAATCTTTATAAATAAAGGGAATAAGTGTTTACTTGAAAATACACAAATTATTTTTCCTGAGAATTATTTGGCGCATAGACTCTAGATTTGGCTGATAGCTTTCGCCGCCCCGGCTAGTTGCCAAAAACGTTAATTTTGAGCCATGGGCTTTCTTGTAATCAATCCAGGCTGTGTACAGGTTGTTATCTTATGACCTGCAGTCTTGAGCGACTGTTCTGTCAACCAGGAAGTAGTGTTTGGCAAAGCTAGTACATTGCTAAAATATTAGCTAAACTCCAAATTAGCCCAAAAAAACCGCAGTACATGCCAAATTAGCCAAAAAAGCTAGCATGTTGCTTAATATTTGCTTAACCCAAAATTAGCCTAAAAAAACTCAGTAGTATTTTAAAGAGCTCTACAAGCATCAATGAGCAGTGCATGTCTCCATGTTTGGGTTCATGAAATCATTCAGAGACTCTGTGCTCACACATATCTATCTATAGATGGATAGATATGTGTATGTATGTATGTATGTATGTGTGTGTATGTGTGTGTGTGTGTATATATATATATATATATGTATATATATATATATATATATATGTATGTGTGTGTGTGTGTGTGTGTGTGTGTGTGTGTGTGTGTGTGTATTCGCACTGTGGTGGGAGAAAGCCATTGCTCATAATGCCCTTTTCATTATATGGGCATCCTGTGATTTTTTTTTTAATAAATAGGAATATCTTGAGTTCAGATATGTCATTAATGTTTTTTTAGTAATAGGTCTCAATGAGCAAATGTTTTGATTAGGGATGTTCCTAAACTGAATTTCTGCCGTATTCTGCTGGTTCTTACCGCAATAAAATGTGGTGATATAGTTATGACATCCAGACTTCTAGTATACTTTTAGTGTACTTCTACATCCAGACTTCTAGTATACTTTTAGT
>BSAI01000011.1:123077-177606 GCA_036245035.1 Adrianichthys oophorus | reverse complement strand
ATACTTTTAGTGTACTTCTACATCCAGACTTCTAGTATACTTTTAGTATACTTCTACATACAGACTTCTAGTATTCTTCTAGTATAGACTTCTAGTATTTGTCCAAGCTTCAAATAGAAAACGCTGGTCATGATAATAAATTAAATATTCGATACTGATCGGGAGACAGCATCTGAAACAGATCGAGTCATCAACCAAGCGATCGGGCCGATTTCCGATCACATGATCAGATCAGGACATCCCAAGTTTTGATATTATAATACTAGTAATATTTTATATATGCTTTAAAAATGTGTTTTGATGTGTGTGTTTAAAAAGTTGTAGGCTTTTATTTTTTTGTTTTTTTTTTCTTCCATTTTTACTGATACAAAAAAAAAAAAAAAACGATCTGAACCGTGACTCTAAAACCGTGACATGATCCACACCATGAAGTTTGTGATCCGTTGCACCCCTAGTTTGGGTGTGAACGAGTTTAGCCGGAACCATCTTTTTCTCAGATAGTTTCAGCAAAAGAACCTTGACAGTATATGTTGTAATCTCTATCTTATACCTTCAGGATTTTGGGACATCGTTTTCTATGAATGGAGCTTTGTGGAGTCTTTCCCTCTCATTTTCTGCACCTCGCTGAATTTCACTCGGTAAATCTCTGAGCTGGATTACTGCAGCAGGGATTATGGATTGCCGTGTGAACAGCATGTTGCACAGTTTCCTTTGCATGTTGTGCTTTCCCGTCTGCTGTGCTCGGCTTTGGCTGTGTAGCTGCAGAGGAGCGTGCACAGGTGAAGTCCTGGCATGAAGACGGGCTGTGGCTCTGAAGCTCCCTGCATCTGCACTCAGGCTTCAGACGAAGCTGCTGTGAAACTGCAGATCATCGACCCTCTGGGCTCTGTCTTCTCTGACTTGTTTGGTCCGTGAGAGCAGCTCCTGTCTTCAGGTCCTGAAAGTGGCTGTTCAGCGGCGACTGCTGCACTGGACTCCTGACAGCTGATCTTCAGCTGCAACACAGAAGCATGAGCACGTTCAAGAAGAGCAACTTCTCTCCCTTTGGCTCAGTTTCTTCAGTTCTGATGCGCTCTGCTGCCGTTGCCACCGGAGACAAACCAGGACCGCTGGCAAAAGGTGCCTTCTTCCTGGAAGAGGACAATGACCGAGCCAAAGAGGGGGCTGTCTGTGAGCAACAGCAGCCCTCACTGTCCCGCTTGGTTGAGGAGTTTTTCTGGATCGGCAGCAGCATCATTGCCTTCTCCAAGTGGCGGTTGGGCTACATGGGTAAGCTTTTGGTCTGGTGGTGCTCTCTGCAGTGCTCTATGTTGCACAGATGAGCTGCTGTTGGTGAGGTTGAAAACTTAAAGTCTCAGAAAGAAGTTTGCACACATCCTGAAGAGACGACCTGACGAGGCTTGCCGCTAAGGTGGGATGGTTTTAACTTGGATTCACATGTTCTGCAGGGCTTTCCTGCCATGGAAATGACTTCCTTATCACCATCATCTTCTTCTTCTTTCACAGCTTCTCTGTTTTTCAGACTCAAAAAAATCCGAACTCATTTCTGGAGTCTTGTTTTTAAAGCTGTGAAATCCCTGCGATGGAAGATTTGTTTTGCGCATCAAATCCTAAATATTATTCAATGACGCCTGAAACATTTTCCATTCATTTTTCCATTCATTCATTTTCCAATCCGCTTTATCCCTTTCGGGCTCACGGGGTTGCCGGAGCCTAACCCGGCTACTCATGGGCGAAGGCAGGGTACACCCCTGGACTGGTCGCCAGTCTGTCGCAGGGGCCACAAACACACACCCATACACACTCACATCCACACCTAGGGACAATTGAGAGTAACCAATTAACCTATGAAGCATGTTTTTGGACGGTGGGAGGAAGCCGGAGTACCCGGAGAAAACCCACGCATGCACGGGGAGAACATGCAAACTCCACACAAAAAGGTCCCCCAGCCAGGACTTGAACCGGGAACCTTCTTGCTGTGAGGCAGGAGCGCTAACCACTGCGCCACCGTGCAGCCTAAACATTTTCCACTCGGGTGAAAAGCCTCAGAATATTTGGAAAACAATGTCTTTCTTGATTCCTGATCCTGAGTGACACAAAAGTATTAGGCTTCAGATTTTTTGTGTTTTCACCTTTGAAAGTTTTGCTCTTAATTTTCTTAGATGCTGTAGTTCTTTTCTTTGCAGTGCAGGCATTGAACCATCAGGGCGTTCCCCATCTGCAGGATGATTCTAGCATATGGTCTGATGCCAAACCCCCCCAGGCTTAACCTGAAACCCTCACAGAAGGGTTAATCCCATGAACCTAGCTGCTGTGTCGACTGCAGCCAGCCAGGTTACTAGGTTACCAGGTTGAGAACTAGCCAGGCTGATTGTCGGTTTAAGCTATTTGACACGGAATGCCGATTTACACCTGAATCCAGGTCAGCTGCCTTAGTGTTTTCTCAGATGTTCTGCATAAAGATACGTCTGTTCTCCTACAGGAAGAACTGAGACCGAAGAAGACAGGAGTGGAGTGGAATGACTTTCACTCATAGTCTTTAAACAGGAATATCTTTCTCCCAAGTTTTCATATCAGCGGGAAAATGTACATTTTTTTCTCCAACCCATCTCTATATCCTTGTCTGCTAACTGGAATGTTGTTACCATGGCAACCGGCCCAGATTCCCATCGGCCCGCTCAGTATGACTGTGTGTGAGTTTTCTGCTGCACTTCAGCTTCACACTCCATGAACAAATGAGGGGTGTGTGTGTGTGTGTGGGGGGGCTCTTTTTCTACTCTAAGGCTCTAATTTAACCCTTTGTTTATCCCAGCTTGATCTTGGTGGAACTTTGACCTTTTACACCCTCTCAGGGTGTTTTTTGGCTAACAGCATGCATAATGAAGCGCTTCTTGCTCCTGTTTGTTGTTGGGATCATGTTGATACTTTTCAGAGCAGGAATTGGATAGCAGGTCAGGAGAGCAGCGCAGAAGCACATTAACCATGCCCTGGAGGTGGGGACAGCAAGGCCAGATCAATGCTCAGTCAATGCACAGCTTCACTGAGCACGCCTCCTGCTTATGGAGCGAAAATGCTCTCACCCAATTTGTATGTGTGTAATTCCTGATTTGTAACTTGTGTCTGCACGTTTGTGTGTAACTTTGGATTTGTGTGTATGTAATTCTTGATTTTTAATTCCCACAATGCATTTTGTGTGCAAGTGTGTGCACCACGGCCCCTACTTGAGGAGCGGCCGTGGTGCAGCGGTAGGGCAGTCGACCTCTGATTGGAAGATTACAGGTTCGATTCCCGCCTTGCCCGCTCATGTGTCAAAGTGTCCTTGGAAAATACACTGAACCCCACATTGCCTCTGATGATAGGTTGGCGCCAGTGTTCGTCAGTGGAGCCGCCATCAGTGTATGAATGTGTGTGAATGGGACCGTGACTGTAAAGCGCTTTGAGCCTTTAAGGATGGTAGAAAAGCTCTATACAAGTATACATCATTTACCATTTACTTGCAATTGTGTATTCACATGTACAAAAATTACAAAATACAATTTACACACACAACTTCAAATTACAGCAGCTTGAAACTAACTACATATACAAATCTTTAAAAAGTATGCACCGATTGCCTGTGACACACACAACCATATTTATGCACAAATTAGATGTGAGACTCTTCACGTCTTCAAGTTGTGTGTGTAAATGATGCGTTTAAATGGTGCTAGAATGCTGGGTCATCAGGTGTTTTTTTTTTCAGCCACTTTGAACTCCACAAATGGTGGACTATTTGCTACGTAATGCAGGCCGTTGTCATGGTAACAAGTTAAGGAGTTACTGAGCCAGCAGACCTCGACTCCAGCGGCAAGGAAAAGCCATATGTGCTGATCGTCACATTAGGGTTCAATGAAGCATCAATTCAGAGAGAAAATTCCCCTCTTACTGCTTGTTTTTGTCCAGATCATGAGTAAAAAGTTAGTTGTAAAGAAGCCTGCACATATAGAACATTGTTACCGGAACTTCTTCCAGAAAACCCAGCAACCAATCAGAATAGACTATTCACCCAGACCATTTAAAGTGCATGAACACTGTTTATTTCTTATGGCTAAATGTCAGCATCTTTTATTTCTTTGAGAAATTCTGCAGACATAAAAGTCTTTAGAGTTCTGCTTATTTTACTGTTGATGTGTTTCGTGTAGACAACTGACATTTCTGGGATATCTGAGTAAACACTTTAAAAATGAAAACATTTCAGAAAATACAAATGAAGGAAACATTTTCTCTCTGGCATTCAGACATGTCAAATCAAGTAGATGTATTGCCCATTGCAATGATTTCATCCATCCTTAATTCTATCTGCAGTTTGCTTATTGACAGCCCACATGACAGAAGAGACGAGCTTATCGATAACTTGTTCTGGATCCTTCTGCACCAGCGTTGTCTATTGACAAAGCTATAAATGACAAATGCTGCGTTTCATGAATTTGTCAAGCCAACCAGCTCTGGCTGTGAACTTTTCTCTTTGAAACATCATCAATCTCCATAACAAAATCTTTTCACTTTAGTGCTAGTCATTTTCCCGGAGACTCGGGCACCTTTCTGTCTTTGCTCAGTAATAAATGTTAACACAAGTTCTTCTAATTCGTTGCTCGCTTTCTTTGCACCTCCATTGGGAAATCATTTGCTTGTTGCTCCTTTTTCTCTTTCTGTTCTTTGGCCATCGCTCACAACACAAACAGTTATCGTAGGCATCCGTCCTCACGCCCCGAGGAAGATGGGCAGATCTTAAAGGAGCCCGGCCACTATTGGGGACTGCTGTCTAACAGTAACAAGCAGCTGTTAGACCCAGCAAATATTGGAAACTGGCTTCAATAAGAGACAGGTCACATCTGGCAGATGTAAAGTAGTTAAAATCTGCAACTTCTAAGGTACATTGCAGTTTGATCCCCCCCCACCCCACCCCAACCTAAATACTTTTATGAGAATAAAACCATGTTTTATTCCGTTAAAATCAGTACTAAGATGACCCCACCTATGCCTCGTGTCAAAGGAATAATGTTGCTGTGATAAGGGTAAGCTTTAGTTTCTAAAGGAACATGATTCCTTTATGTTGTCTTAGAAACATGAAAACATCAACAGCGGTACACGTGGTATAGACCCCCACCTTCAGAGGCTGAAGATCAGCCAACTTTTTTCTGTCAACAACAAACGTTCTTATTCCTGTTCATAGGATTAGTAAAGCAGAACCCGAGCATAACTGTGTCCTTTCAAAAACCTTTTTGTTTCATTCATAGACAAAAATGTCTGGATTCTGTTCGGCAGTTTGTGGGTCCCAAACCTGTTTCCTCTTGGGTTTTCTTTGTGTTTCGACTGTGAGGACAGCAGATCTAAATCTTCAGTCCTGCAGTGTTGCTGAGTAAACACCAGAGCTGCGCAAGAGCCCAAATGGATCTTTGTGAAAACACACAGCAAAGGCATGACTGACACACTCTATCTCCTCTCCATCCTTTAGTGGAGAAATGCATGAGCTCCATGCAGATGGGGACCCAGATGGTGAAGCTCCGTGGCGGCTCCAAGGGACTGGTTCGATTCTTCTTTTTGGACGAGCACAAGTCCTGCATCCGCTGGAGGCCATCCCGCAAGAACGAGAAGGCGAAGAGTGAGTGTCTGGTTCAGGGGCTTTGGGAATGCGACATGGCACAAATCTTCTTTTGATGGGTTGTTTGCTCAGTTCAAAAACTGTTTTATTTAAATGTCAGTTTCTAATGCCTCTATTTTCAATGCCCTTATGTTGTTTAAACTTTTAACGCTCTTTTTTTAAATTTTTAGGTATTTATTTCAAACACAAAATTAAAATGAATACAAACATTAAGAGTAGACAAATAAAGCAAAACAACGTGCTTGAAAAGGAGTTCGTTGAAGAAAAATCTTGTTTGGTCCCACCCCTTTTTACAACACCTTGTGTTGTGCATATTTCTATTTACACTTGTTTTATTCTCAAAACAATTCAAATTACCTTTTGTGTAACACTTATACAGAAGAGACATTTGCTCATATGTTTTATTGATCATTTACCCTTGTAAAGATTCATCAATGACATCTTGTTTTTTAAATTCATGTAGACTTTTATACTCCAACCATTCCATAAATCCACACTACAAATTGATAAGCACTTTTTTTGTCATACAAATGCACTGCTTTTTGAAGTTGACCTGCTTTCTTAAATTGTAACCTCCATCGTTGTCCTTGAACATTTATTGTAAGTTGTTTCTGGCTTTAAACATAGTGAGTGCAGTACAGTATTAAGTTTGACTTGTTCCCATAACTTCAATAAACCCGACTTTAAGATCAGTGCGTTTGTATGGGCTCCATGATCCACCCTATGAACTAATCGAATTGCTTTTTTGTAAGATGTACAAAAACTGTAAATTTGTTTTATAAGTATTTCCCCAGACATTTTTACTGTACTGTAAATATGGTAGTATTATCAATGAATATATTAGTAGATGTGCATTGTGATTCAGTGAATGACGTGTTTTTCCCAACTTTGCTATGCCTTTAGCAAGTTTAGTTCTGACTTGCTTTATTTGTGGCTTCCAGCTTATTTTGTGCTCTGTAATTACTCCAAGGAACTCCATTTCAGTGACTTATTCCACCACATGATTATCTATACCAACTTTTACTTCTAAATCTGCAGGAATTGGGTAGTTTCTAAACATCATTGAATTTGGTTTTTTAAATATTGAGTGAGTTTATTTGTGTCGAACCATTTACTTAGTTTCCCTAATTCTGTGTTTACTGTTTTTAAACTTGACTGAGATGTCCCCCTGTTCTTACTATACTTGTGTCATTGGCATACCAAACGTATTTGAGTGAATCTGACACCATGTGTATGTAATTTTGATAAAGGATAAACAGATGTGGACCCAATATTGACCCCTGTGGTACTCCACAGCTTACATTTAGCAGGAGATTTACAAATTTCCAGTTGAACAAACTGCTGCCTACAAACTACTGTTTTTAATGTAACTGTTTAACCAATGTAATGCCAGTTGTCGTATTCCATAACTTTCTAGTTTGTTTAAAAAAAATGCTGGGATCGATGGTGTCAAAAGCCTTTTTCAGATGGATGAACACTCCTACGTGAACTCCTTATTGTTTTTTCATTTTTTTAATTTCTTCAGTTAATTGTGTGATTGCAATGGATGTTGATCTGTTTTTTTGATTGTCGGACATTAATTTATTTCTCAACAAAAGTTTCCAGCCTTGTGAGGAATTCTTTTTTGATTGTTTTTGAAACTTGGCAGCGCAGAGACACTGGTCTGTAATTTGTGAGTTGATGTTGGTCCCCTGATTTGTGCAGTGACTTGCAAAAGTATTCACACCCCTTGAACTTTTCCACATCTTCTCACATTATAACCGCAAACATAAATATATTTTATTGGAATGTTATGTGAAAGACCAACACAAAGTGGCTCACACTTTTGAAGTGGAAAGAAAATTATACAAGAGTTTATTTTATTTACAAATTAAAAACTAAAAGTGCAGTTTGTAAAAGTATTCAACCCCCTTTTCTCTGACTGCATCCAATTTCCTTCAGAAGTTGCTTGATTGGTGACTGATCAAATGTTGACTTCGTGACTTCATAGAGTCCTCCTGTGTGTCATTTATCTCAGTACACAAATCCAGCTGTTTAGTGACAGTCTCTGGTTTGTCAAGAGAATATTGGGGAGAAAACAGCATCATGAAGTGTAAGGAACACCAGACAGGTCAGGGAGAAAGTGAAGTCTGAACAACACTTGAGACTGGAGCGGAGATTCACCTTCCAACAGGACAACCACCCTAAACAGAAAGCCAAAGCTACAATGGAATGGTCAAAATGAAACGGATTCATGTGTTGGAATGGTCCAAAGTCCAGACCTAAATCCAATCCAGAATCTGTGGAGAGATCTGAAAACTGCTGTTCACAAACACTCTCCATCTAATCTGACTCAGATTGAACTGTTTTACAGGAAGAATGGACACAGATTTCAGTCTGTAGATGTGGAAAGCTGGTAGAGACAAACCTGCTTCTTTGGAGGATACATTGCAAATATAGTTTAGCAGGTCAACACTGGAATCAATTACCTTTTTTTTTTACCACCAGCATATTAACTCCATTACAGTTTGTAGATGTTGTGTTTTTGAATTGTCTGAGTTTTAGAATATCTTTTTCTTTCCACAGGTTTGAATAGATTGAGTTTGGATTTCTCTTTATGTAGTGTTCAGTAGTTTCCTTTTCTGATTTAGTTGCACAATTCATTTTGTTGGCTAATTTTGGCCTTTATTGCTATTTTAGTTCATTTTGAGCTTGTGACCATCTCTCAGATTTCTCAGATAGTTCAGCATCTAAAGCCTTCCTACTGCCCAGGTGACTGTATGTATTCCTCCTGAAGGAGGACTTTGATGCTGTAGGCTCCTGGATAGTTGGTCTTGCTAACTCCTCTCATCTCAGGTTGTGTTCCAGCTGCTTTCCAACATGATGTTGTGCAACCCTTCTTTAAAAAGAATAACGTGAACCCTAATGTTCTTTAGGCTATTCTCCAAGCTTTCATGTATTTCTAGAATTTAAAAGATGTGGTTTATCTTAAATTGCAGGACCACCTACAATTGCACGGTCTTTTGAAAAGTTCCAGTCTGGTTTTAAATAATGTCATAGCTCTGAAACATCTCCCCTTGGGGTGTGCAATGACCTGATACAGTGAGACAGGTTAAGTATTTGAACACTGTGATTTTTCAAGTTCTCCCACTAGAAATCATGGAGGGCTCTGAAATTTTCATCTTAGGTGTATGTCAACCGTGAGGAACATAATCCAAACAAATCAGGAAATCACATTGCATGTTTTTTAAAATAATTTATCTGTATGCTACTGCTGCAAATAAGTATTTGAACACCTGAGAAAATCAGTGTTAACATTTAGAACCGTAGCCTTTGTTTGTGGTTACACAGGTCAAACGTTTCTCGTAGTTTTTCAGGTTTGTACTGCAGGAGGGATTTTGGCCCACTCCTCCACACAGATCTTCTCTAGATCAGGCGGGTTTCTAGGCTGTTGCTGAGAAACACAGTTTGAGCTCTCTCCAAAGGTGTTCTATTGGGTTTGGGTCTGGATACTGGCTAGGCCAGGGACGGGCAACTCCAGGCCTCGAGGGCCGCAGTGTGTGCAGGATTTCCAGATATCCAAGCCCTACTCATGACTGATTACCTGCTTCAGGTGTGTCCAGCCTATTAGAACATGCTAGATCATGATATGTTGGAAAACATGCAGGAATGCGGCCCTCGAGGCCTGGAGTTGCCCATTCCTAGGCTAGGCCATTCCAGAACCTTGGTTCTCCTGGCTGTGTTCTTCGGGTCATTGTCATGTTGGAAGACCAGCCACGACCCATCTTCAATGCTCTAACTGAGGGAAGAAAGTTGTCCCCCAAAATCTCATAGTACATGACCCCAGTCGTCTTTTCCTTAATACAGTGCAGTCGTCCTGTCCCATGTGCTGAAAACACCCCCATAGCATGATACTACCACCCCCATGCTTTACAGTAGAGATGGGACTCTTCATTCTTCTTCTTCCAAACACGGCGAGTGAAGTTCTATTTTGGTCTCGTCTGACCACATGACTTTCTCCCATGACTCCTCTGGGTCATCCAAATGCTCATTGGTAAGCTTAAGACGAGCCTGAACATGTGTCAGTTTGAGCAGGGGAACCTTCTGTGCCATGCATGATTTCCAACCATAATGTCTAAGTGTTTTACCAATGGTAACGGTTGTCCCAGCTCTTTTCAGGTCATTGACCAGATCCTCCCGTGTAGTTCTGGGATGAGTCCTCACCTTTCTTAGGTCCACTGAGACCCCACGAGGTGAGATCTTGGATGGAGCCCCAGTCTGAGGGAGACTAGACTGACAGTCATCTTTAGCTTCTTCCATTTTCTAATAATTGCTCCAACAGTGGATCTTTTTTCACCAAGTTTCACCAAGCAATTACCCTGTAGCCCCGTCCAGCCTTGTGGAGGTCTACAGTTTTGTCTCTGGTGTCTTTGGACAGCTCTTTGGTCTTTGGCATGTTAGGAGTTGTAGTCTGACTGATTGTTTGATATGGACAGGTGTCTTTAAGCAGCTAACCACCTCAAACAGATGCTTCTAGTTTAGGATAATACGTGGAGTCCAGGTGGAATGTTTAAAGGTGGACTAACAGTTCTTTCAGGGTCAGAATTCAAGCTGATGGACAGCTGTTCAAATGCATGTGCCAGGCTTTTTTATCAGTGTATACTAACCTTACCAAAATCAATAGGAAACTGAAGGGATGGAACTGAGACCAAAAAAAAAACAAAAAAAAAACAAACAAACAGATATGACATTAAATCAAACATTATTAATGAAAAGGAGGAACCAAGTGCAAGAGAAAAAACAGGCTTTCAAACAAGGCAAGACTGACAGCAGGGGCAAGCTGAGAATCGGATTCCGCTCAGGAAATGCAGCTGCCCCTGGAGCAGGGGCTGTTGGGGCTTTTATGCTTCCCTCCAAGCCAAGTGATGGGAGGAGGGAAGTGATGGGACGAGGGAAGGAGACTGCAATCAGCTCCTGCAGTGGTGGAGTCAGACAGCGTGGTGGAGCATCCCTCTGCAGGGAGGAAACATACACACAACAACAAATACACACAAAAAGCCAGGAGCTGTAACACTCTCACAGTGGACATGCACCTAAGGGGAAAACTTCAGATCCCTCCACATGATTTCTAAGTGGAAGAACTTGCAAAATCACAGGGTGTTCAAACACTGTCATTCTGGGGCCTCCTCTGTTTTAGTTTTTCTCACTGCTGCTTTTGACACAGTGGATCACAGTGTTGATTATCTTGACTGGAGCTGTCTGTTGGTAAAGGGCACAATTGGTTCAGGTCCTGTTTATGTGGCAGGGGATTCTCTGCCCAACTTGTACAGTTTTCTTTTTCAGAGGCTCCACTCAAACATTCATTCTCACTTTACTTACTGCCACAACAGTCCATGTTTAAGTGTCATTTCACTGCTACAGAGATGACATCCAGATCTACATTCTTTTAGGTCTGGTGGAGCTGAGTGCTTTAAGAATCTACCGAAGTGCTTAGCAGACATAAAACATTGGATGAAGCTGAATTTCCTTAAAACAAGATCAAAGTTTTTGTGTTCAGAAAAACTGACCTGCTGACAGGCTGCTGTTGTGCTGTTGGCCCCTTGAACCCTTCAGCTGCTCTTTCCATCAGGAACAGGGTGACCGCAGGTCCTCACAAACTCTTAAATTTCATTTAACTGACAAAAGGCCTAAAAAAAGTATTTTTTTTCTTCTCATCAACGCAATGCATCTTTAGGAGAAAGTCAAGAAAAAAATATTTAGAGAATATTTTCAAGGAGCAGACTTAAGGATTTGGCAAAGGATAAAAAACACAACATTTGTTCATTAAATATTTATAAAAACTGCTTTTTATAAGCATAATAACGGGCATGAATCCACTTTGTATGCAACTTTATTAGTAGTCTCTTGTTACTTTACAGAGCCGGTGTTGAGGTGAAAAAAGCCCCCCGCCGTGAGAGCGCTGCATCTTTACTGTCAGTGACATAATGGTAAAAATGTTAAACATTATATCGTTTTTTAAGCCGTTTTTGTTATGATTTCATATAAAAGTGCATCATCTGGAGGCAGATTTAGAAAAATAAAGCATTTCTGCCAATCTGCTTCCCACCTCCTTGTTTCCTCTGCATGTTCTGAGTTTACAGATGACAACAAAGATGTTTTCATTTATGAGTAGACCCTGTACATGACGTCACACAGAATGGCAGCTTTGCCGACAGTGTGTAAAGTTTCTTCCAATTTATGGGTTTAGACAGGCAAAGATGACAACTAAACGCTGTTTAACACAATTCTACGTAAATAATAAAAGGTAACCTTTCCAACTGTAAGGGAAAATTGTACAGTATTTATTGTATAAATGTCCTACCTAACTGTATTTTTTCCTCTCTTAGATCATTCTACAAATTAAAATACAAATGTAGGTAATCCTGCCTGCAGAATGCTGCACAGCTGCTTCCCCAAATTTGTATGGACGATATTAAACCAGTCGTGGATCATTTCTGTCTGACCATATCGCCAATAGTTTGTTTACATGAAAAACTTACTTCTTTTCTAAATTTCTCTTTACATGAGTTTACATGTAAATTTAGCCTCTTGACATGTAAACTCACATCGTTAAGATAATATGGAATACTTATGCACATGTCTTTTTACATCGCCTTAAAATGTCATAATCATAATTGAAAGACCGCTGAGAAGACTTTGATCGCAGTGGGAATGTTTGGACAAACTTTTTTCATTCGCTGACATGGGGTCATTCTTATTTTTTACAGTAACTGTATTACAGCAGTGAAAAAATAGCATGAGAAATTGCACTACAAAAGGTAAACCTTGATATAGCAAGGCAATACTTCAAACATGTAAGAGATGCTGTCAGTTGAGGTGTGCATTATCAGGACTTCATGGACAATGCAGAGGTGTGAACCATCCAACGTGAAGGACACCTGGAAGGGCGTGACTGGATCCTGTTTACACCACGGTCCCTTATGAAAGAAACAAACATCACATTAATCTTGTTACTTTTTATGTTGAAATTGTTTTTCAAAAGAAGCGGACAAGGTGTGACGCACTATCATAACATCGGGTACCAAGCTTGCCCCTCGCTCTGCCACAGCTGGGGAAATGGGTATACTGCATATGCTGAACATCACAAAGTTTACAAAGCATCATTTAGGAGGGAAAGTTCACCTCTTCCTGCTTGTTTTTGTCCAGATGATGAAGCAAAAGTTTATTTCAAAGAAACAAAGTTCACACGTAGTTTTCTAGATCGCTTTATTTGACAGAATATACACCATTACCTCAGATCATTAAAGGTGGATCAACAAACAAACTATTTCTTTCATTATTAATAAATTACCAACACATATACACTGGATCAAGCAATAAGGTAAACGAGGCAGAAAGGCAGACAACAAACTTTTTAAAATAAAGGCAGCGTTGCAGCTGATCATAAATTTGATAGAGATCCTGACATGTTCAGCATAAAGACATTTAAAGGACAGAGATCTTTTCTACTGTCTTGGTCTTGTGATAAACTGTGGAATACCGTAGATCCACCGATCTTCCAAGTTTCTGTTGTTCCAGTTACCAACTGCCTGGTGACCTCAGCAATAAAATAGAACATTCTGGCTATGTTACCGTAACTTCTTTATAGGAGTCCATTATCATTTTTAATGAACAACCTGCAGCCACTTAGAATCCAGTATTCACCTGGTCCATCATATAACACTGACAACATAGAAGAAAAGACTAAAGCTATGCTAGTTAGCATAGCTGAATGAATTGTTATTGGAATAGAGTGAATTATATTCTAAAAGTGTAATTATTAATGATTAGAATTTATTTTTGGACAGTAATTTTGATCGAATGGACTTGTATTTACAACTTGTATTTACTTTTGTCTATAATCTTTGAATTTGGCTTTTCTACTCTTTCTTGGCCAGCCTGCCATTTTCAGAATCCTGTTGAGGTGGTCAGAGCTTAAGAGTGTATTTTGGCAGCTCAGAGTCCTCTGGGATTTAGGTTCATACTTTATTACTTTATTCTCCAACATTTTCAAAGTAAATGTAAGAACTACAATCAATTAGAACTTTGAATTTCCTCGGATGGCCTCTAGAACTTTGGACTGGTTTTGTTGTGGATTCTGCTGCAGGGAAGCAAAGCCCTTTTCCCACTGGCTCTTCAGAATGGAAGAAAAGCTGTGGGGGCTTCTTGGTGGGGGCTCACAGCGCAGGGAGGGACTTCATGCAGGGAGCTTAGAGGATCAGTTTCCTGTTGCTTTCCCTCTTCTGTGGTCCTGAAAATAAGCTTCTTAAGTAGATTAAATTATTTATCAGATTCATCTGCCCAAAGTGTTTCATACACAAGTGGGTGTAGAAAACTGGCACATGCATCATTGACAGATCAGAAAAAATACAGCTTTCTGCTGCGGGGTGGGGGGTGTAATAAATGATGAGCCGGGAGGACATGTTCAATATACAGTAAGGATATGAAAAAAATGTTACAATTATATCCTTTAAGTGTTGAGCAGAGCCACAACATTACACCTCCTCCTGTGAGCCAACCGTTCTCTGGCTCTGCTCAACCACAGAGACTCTGCTAGCTTTGTACAGCTGGCCACAATGTAGAACGAAACACTAGACTCAGTGCATATGTGTTTTCATTTTTCACACGCTTGATACCCCCACCATTGTAGCATCATCATCAGAATGTTCATGGATGTGCAGAGAGAAGGGGAGGAGACAGCACTGCTCCCTGAGGTACACTCACATTGATGTGACTGAGGTTCTCTCAATTTCTTGAGCGTTTGTTGAGGCTGATTGAAACTGGTTTGTCTGCTGTCTGTCTGCAGTGCGTCTCTTTTGTGTTGTGTTGACACAAAAATATAACGTTCATGAATCAATCGGAATGTTTACATCGCCTCAGTCATGGATACATCTGTCTGACATCCGTCACTCCACATCAGTTAAAAAGCCAAATAAACAGGAAATGGGTCTGGATTTTGAGATAAAAACTTCCGTTATACTTTCAAAGTGAAAATGTTAAACATTTTATTTTACACTTAAGGTGCCCATGCGATGACACATGTTAACACCACGGATAACACAATTTTCCCCAAAAATCATAAGGGGGGGGGGGGGTAGCAGGACAAACTGCTCCTCCGGGAGCCAGGGGCCACAAGGGATGGACTGGAGACAGAACAGAGACAAAACACTCCAGGCCCTGGGGGGGGCAGCCTCCTGCTGGTTTTCCAGAAATCCTGCCTTATCTGCTACTGATTATCTGGATCAGGTGTGTTTAAGCTATGGTCACCGTGCAGCAACCTAAATGGCAGTCTTTCAGCAAATTTGGCAGGTGACCGCCTGGTGGCCGCGGGGTGGCACTTATAATCAGACAGCGGCAGTAACATTTTTACACACTGTGAAATTGTGACTTTGAGCGGCGGCCACTGAGGTTTAAGAAAGATTTTAAATGAAACGGTGACCAGACAATTTTTTGACATTGCTCAGTCACCGTCCTGGCACATTTGTAAATTGCGCGGTGGCAGCAATGTTCCCTCTCATTTTTCATGTGTCTACACAGTGACTACTGTGAGCGCCCCCCCACTGCCACTCAGACTTCTCTTCAGACGTACTCACAAAAACCGGATGAGCACAACTCATGTGATGTTTGCATTTGAAGTAAGAAGGATGAGCTTGTTTGAGCCACTTTTTGTGAACGTGTGAAACTCAGATGAAAGAGGAAAGAAAAGAAATAAAAGAACCGTTCCCAGCCGACCACGAGCCCATTTGTTCATGTTAATGATCCGTTCGGTTTGTCCGTGAACGCCACATCTCTGATGTAACTTTGTTTTTGATGGAAACAGTATAACTGTATATGTAAGTAGTATGTCATTTTGTTTTGTGTGCTACACATATTTTCTTGTGCGCTGAGAATGTGTGAGCAGTGACATTGCGTAAGCGTGCGGGGAACATTGCCCTGGGCTACCAGTTGGCCGAATTGTCGCCGTCTGCATTTATAACCACGCCGATGATGGCAGCAGTTAATTATGAAGATTCTGCCAAAGCCTCCCCATTACACAGTGGCGGTTTTACACGTGACTGGAGCTTTAGCCAATAAGGAACTTCAATGGCCGGTTGGCTGGAAAACATGTAGCACACCGGCCCTCAAAGCGTGGAGTTTGACACTCCTGAAACTGACTTCCCATGCAACGCTACGGACCGCAGATGGACCAGTGTAAATCCGAGGTTAGTCTTCCTTGTTTCAGGTCAGTCCAGGGAAGCTCCTTCAAAGTAAGATCTCTTGACTCCATTTCATGACTTCACTTATCAAATGAAAGCAGGAAACAGTTCAGAGGAATTCTCCTGTTCATAATCCTAGTCCAGATCCTTCCAACGTGATCTTGTTTATTGTTGCTCTTTGTAGGTGACCATCTGTTGGGGTCTCCGTTTGTTAGCGTTTGAAGATATGTATTGGAAAGATTTGAATTTCCTCTGTTTGTGTGTCAGTGGAAGAAATATTTCCTCTCCATCCTGGATGTTATTGAGGTTGTTGACCAAACAGATAAACCATGTTAATTAACCAGATTGAGGTGGTAATTTGATACCGTTAGTAATAATATTCTATAAAAATGTAAAAAAAAAAACAACAACGATGACAACAACTGGATTTTACAGTATCAATGTCAAAAACAGTAACAAGGCAGTAAACATATTCTGGTTTGCCTCCTCATCGCTGTTGGTAAATAAAATTTTGGCTTTGTTTCTCTGACAGTCTCTATCGACTCCATCCGTGAAGTTTGTGAGGGAAAACAATCGGAGATCTTCCAGCGGTACGCAGAGGGCAGCTTCGACCCAAACTGCTGCTTCAGCCTCTACTATGGGGAACACATGGAGTCTCTGGACCTGGTTTCTGGCACCGGAGAGGATGCCAGAACTTGGATAACAGGCCTTAAATACCTGATGGCTGGCATCAGCGATGAGGACAGTCTGGCGAAGAGGCAGCGCACCCGTGACCAATATCCTTCTGTATGCTGTCATATGTGAGAGCGACTCCACTCCACACAGGATGTTCTGGGTCCATCACTCACTGAACAAATTTGATGTCATCCATGCTGTTTTGGCTGTTTTCTTGCTTACTTTGCTTAACTCCGCACCTCATGTGGTTGAAGCAGACCTTTGCTGAGGCGGATAAGAATGGTGACGGCAGTCTGAGCATCAGTGAGGTTCTCCAGCTTCTCCACAAACTCAATGTGAACCTGCCTCGGCAGAAGGTCAAGCAGATGTTCAAGGTACTGGAACAACGTCAAAGAAAGCATTGTTTCAGCAGAAACAATGCTTCAGCATGTCCCTCAGGCCTTGTTTTCAGGAGTTCCCATAGGGGTGTGCTGGTTTACAGCAGCAGCAGCACTAAGGTGTGGATTTTCTCACAGAGTATGGATTTGTCAGTGAAGACCTTTACTTTGACTAACCCTTAAAACCCTGTAGAGTGACACACTGCAGGATAGTCTAACATGAGCCGAGGGGGCTGTTGAGCCACTTGGGTTTGAGTGGCTGCTTAACCTCTTACCAAAGTGTGAATAAGCTGTACAACAGCTGTAAGTGATGCAGATGTGGGCCCTGACCCTCAGCAGCAGGGATAGACATGTCAGACATGTCGTTTTTGCCTTCCTCCTGTGGAGCAGCGAGCCAGCAGGCTGTTTATGGCCCTCCATATGGCTCTGCAGGGACACAGATGGCCCCTGGTGTAATACAGGGTAAACAAACCACAGATTGAGTGTGTGCGTCCACGTAGGTGTGTGTATGCGACACTGCGGTGGCAGCCTCTTTGTGAGTTTGTCTTAAACCTGCTTACTGGCTTACTGTTGAAGATGATTCTTCTCCTGTGTGAAGAATCTGATCACACTAGAGTGTGTGGCTGCATGGTGACTCATGAAACCAGTTTAAATGGCTGTGATGTCGGTGGAATATCTTTATCTATCTGTCACATCAGCAGCTAGAACATGCAGTTAGCCTGCTGTGTGACAGAAGCAACACAGATTATATTCTGGCTGTGGGATCTGTCTAATACCTGGAAACAATGACAACATATCAAAGTTATAGTCTGGGTTTTAAATTTGGAACTGCATGCCATTGATTTATAACAAAATACCTGAAGGTTAGACAGTTTCTAGAGCAAGGTCTCTTTAGATTACAATATGTTCCAAATTATCATGCAAATTGAATTAAAGTGTCAAAAAGATCCAATTATTTGTTTTTTAATTAAACTCATGGTCAATATTGTGTCTCGGAGCTCTTTGGATCACTGCAGTCATACTCAGACACCTGTGACCAATAGTTTGTCAGGTGAGCTCAATTAAAGGAAAACTTCAGCGTGATCTTCGTACTATTAAGAGATTAGTGTGTGATTCAGAGCACACACGGATTGGTGCAGATAAAGTCAGAATGAGGAAGGTTTCTGCCAAACAAACACATCGGATTAAGAGAGCAGCTGTTAAAACATCATTACAAAGCAGCAAGCACATATTTGAAGCTGCTGCTGTCTCTGGAGTCCCACCAACATCAAGCTGTAGGATCCTCCAAAGGCTTCTACATAAAGCTTCTATTGGGCCCTCCTTAACAACACTCACAAGCAGGAACGGCTGCAGTGGACCCAGACGTACATGAAGACTCATCTTCAAACAGTCTTCTTCACTGAATGAAGAAGAAATGAACTCAAAAGGAAATCAAAGAGCAGGTGAAACTAAGACAAAAGGAGCTAAAAAAAAAAGATCAGCCATATGTTAATATAACCCAATTATTCGCTTTACAATACTTGAGTACAGGAGTTGAAATGCTAAGCAATAAAACAGTATCTCTGACAGCATCAAGTCAAACATTAACAAGCTGGAAAAAGAAAATCTGAAAACCAGAAAAAAAGTAAGAATATGAGCCAGTGTTGCAAAAATGCTAGATCTAGTGCTGCTGTGAAAATGAATGTCAAAAGATTTCACAAACTACTTTAACAGCACAAACCTAGTGCTAGTTTATAGTTTAATAGTTTGAAAAATATTGATTTTGAAATCAGAGTTTCTGACAAAAATCCATATAACTATAGTAATATTCAACATTATTAAAAAAACGTAATATTTTCAAATGCTGTTATGAAGTACGGAGCTGGAAAAAGAAAATCTGAAAACCAGAAAAAAAACCTTTGGTAAGAATAACATTATTGATCTGCCATGAGTGCTGCTGGCTGTTTACGACTTTGGACATCATACCAGCTGAGAGCTGAATTCTCTGTAAATCTGGCTTCATCCAAAAAGCCACACATTTAAACAATTGAAAATGCCAAAGTTCAACTAGAAAAAATTGTCAAACTGCGGTAGAGGAACTGAACCACTGAAAGATTTTACTAATTCCACTTAATATGCAGATGCTAAAGTTAGTGATCTCAAATTATTGTGTGTGTGATTTATTAATTCCAGACATTTTCGGACATTTTTTTATTGTTTTTTAAATGACGTTAATCTCATTTTTGCGTCGGATGGTTATGCACCATCTGTGTTATGCACACCTGCAGAGGCATTATCCTGCTCCTACCATGGTCTTTTAAAAATATATATAAATATTAAATCAGAAGCTTCCTTCCTGTTATATTTCTTCCTTCTTAGATTCTCTTCTGTTCTTATTTTTTGCTTCATCCAAGTCTTCAAAATGATCAAATTCAGCCACATAGGTCAAAGAAAACTAAAAAAAATCGCTCTTATGTCTTTCCTACTGTCTAGCTGTTGTGGAATAAGGTATTTCAACATGTGTATCATAGTATTAAGAAGCTTCTGTTCAGTATTTTTTCTACAGTTTTTTATGTGGTTAATTAGATCACTCTGGACCAGATGTTTTTTTTCCTTAATTATTTAAGATGAAAAAAAATGACCCCCTCGTAGTGTCAAAGTAAAGGCTGTAAGTCTGTTATAATAAATACAACAAAACGTATAGATAAAGACACTTTTTTTAGTTTAATTTTGATCTTTTACTGCGCCGCAATGTCAGAAAGTTAAATAAAAATACCTCTATAGGAGGCTTTTTACAGCAATTATTAGTTTGAAAATCATTGCGATTAAAACCGATTAATTAGATGAATTATTAAAGGTCACAATTAATTAATTTAATTGCACACAGCCCTAGCCAAAGTCATTGAAGAGCTTATGAGAATGGTGGGAAGAGCTGTTTGGTTGCTCCTTTTGTTTGTTTTGATTCACAAACATTTGCAAAAGAAATTACCAATTCTGTAACTCTACATGCAGGGCATTTAAGAGAAACCCCAACAGTCTTGATCTGCCATCAGCGCTGTTGGCTGTTTGAGTGTTTGAAACTTTTTTTTATTCTTGTCACTTGACTAACACAAACGGACACAGGAAAAGCGAGCATTCCACTAACGAGAGCATTAAACTGAACATTCCCATTTCCTCCTGCTGAAAAGGGACAAACATCTGTGAGAGCCCAGATCCTTCTGACCCCTTCAAACTGCTTATAAATAGGATCTTGTGCAATCAGACACTCAACCGATAAATATCTCATAAATATATTAAAAGATAATTTAATTGTGAAAAACCTGCACACAGATATTAAATTAGCCATAATATTAATAAATATATTTCATTCAGCTTTAAGACCTGCTCATTATTTCATAACAGCATTTGAAAATATTACGTTTTTTAATCATGTTGAATATTAATATAATTACCATGTATGGATTTTTGTCAGAAACTCTGATTTCAAAATCAGTATTTTTCAAAGTCACTTTTTTTTAAATTTCACATTGCTGTTTTTCAGAATGACTTCTTTATTTCATAATGAGCTTTTTCAGCAGAATGAGTCTGTCTGTCAATCAGTGAAAGTGGGTGGGATCTAAACACTCATTGGCTGATCCTTTGTAATCAACTCAAATTCCTAGACACCCGCTCTGCTGTGTGCCAGTTAGAAAGATGACATATTTCTGCGGCATCCATGAAGGTTTGCTGATGGGAGCTGATCAAATGGAGACAATCTGTCAGCAGATGTTATTTTGTTGTTATTTTCTATTATGTTAATTTTAAATACTCTGCTTGATAATTGCTGCAGAAGATGCTAACATCCACTACTCCATGTGTGAATATCTTTCCAACTTTACCGAACTGAGCAGTTGAGCACCGTGTTCCTGTGGACTGAACCACACAGGGAACTAGAGTTCGGTGAGATTAGAACGACATTCACAGACTTCTAGGCTCAATAACTCTTCTGATAAACGTTCAAACGTGACAGCAAGTATCTCAATCATTTTGTATGAACACAAAGAGTGACCTACAAGTGCATTCCAAAAGAAAAACGATCGTTTTTTTTGCATTTTATTGGGAAGTGTTCTCTTTGAGCTGCAGATGGAGACACAGCAGCGAGGCGGCAAGTGTCTGCAAGTGGATTCACTTTTGTCTGCAAGTGGATGCATTAGAATAGAGCACAACAGGGAGCTTGTAGCTGCTGATTCTTCTTTTTTGTAAAACAACAAGCTTTTTCCAACAGCATTTTTTCGTCCGCTCCGGATTTCGCACGGTTTGATTAAAGAAATACTCAGAATTGCAATGCTAAGCTTAATTTTCCCTATTACGTGATCTCCATTGTCAGAAAAATGCTACAAGAACGTTTTAAAAACACCATTTTCATTGGAGTGGGTCTTTGAGGTCACATTTGATTTGGCTGTGATCATGCGCGGTTTCAGTGGGTTTTTCTGTAGTACGGACCAGGCCCGGTTCTGCAAAGCCACTGGATCAAATATGTGATTTGCTGGGTTTCTTGTCAGCTTGTTTAGCTCAGCATAAGCCTGGATGTAAGCAAAACGTCGGGTCGCAGACTACTCTACTGGCCGATCACAAGCATAAGCAGCTTAATGACAGTTGGCTACTTGTCAATGAAAAGATGTCATCGGGACAGCAGCACTCCCAGACCTTTCCTTCCATTTTTGTGGGTAGTCCATTGAAAACAGCACATGCTGGGGTATCAAGTGTTGCATCCGCACTCAAGCCCACATGAAGCACAGTGAGTGCAAGGATTCAGGAGGATGCTCTGAAGGAGAGGAACCTCCATGTAATCTCAACATGCTGGAAAGATACTCATCTTTAAGTTCCTTAGACTTAAAAAACACTTACATGAAAGCACAAGGCCATCAGTTACAGTTTAGACATTTGTAGACCAGTGGTTCCAACATTAGCAGCTCAATTTCACTAAGAAGCCATGGTGTCAGCAGACTGCAGGGAGAACTCATCTAACCAAAGCTTGCTGGTGATTGGAAGGCGGTGAGATCCTTTTAGATTTCAAATGTTTTTATTCAAACAAATCCAAACAGGTAAAATGTCTTTAAACAATCATGTTACTGTTGGACTCATATTAACCCGTCATTCAGTTCAATACTTGCAAAACCAGAAATCTCAAAGATGTGCTCAAATGACAGATGGAATATCAGTCATTTGGTCTGAAGAATCTCTGACTTTCAGGCATTTTTGGGTTTGGGTCTGACATGAATTTACTGGACAAAGCAGGTTATTGATGTCACCCATATGAAGTGCCTTACATCTGGCCTTCAGAGCCTTCTCCGTCACTTCCTGATAGTCTGCCGCCACATTGCAACCCGTCCACAGTGTTTGGTCCGAGTCGGACTGAGTCAAGTTTTTAGAGGAACCACCGTCACCAATCAGGAGTGAGCTTGTTGGAAGTCCACACCCCTCCCACTGGAAGCGAGCTAGGGAGAAGCTGTCAATCAAATGTTCAAGGTGGGGCCAATGAGCACCACATGCTTTCATTGAGGAATCTGATTGGTCAGTTTAAAACTTGAAAAACTTGCAATGGAGGAAAAGAATAACTTAAAAAACAAAACAAAAACAAATCAAATGACTGAGTAATAGCTGTCTATTTCTCAATAGAAGTTTATGGGATTTTGGGATTTCTTGCAACCAGCAGGTACTTCCTATCTGAAACACGAGAGGGGAGGGGTTGAGCTGTCCAGTGTGTTCTACGGTCTATGTTCTCAGAGCAAGACCAACTGTCTCTGATTAAGTTGAGCTCAATTCCTCTCAGGATGTCCGATGGCGTCCATGTTTCTCCACATGCAGCCACATGTCTGCTGCTCTGCTTCAACTGCAGCACAGAAGATGCACGCATGCATTAAAAACAGCAGACAGATAACACTAAAAATACTCTTAAGACTTTCACAACAACAATAATTATTGTCCAGTGTCTATGAGGCGTTGTAGAATCTAACAGCTGATGGAAGGAAAGATCTGTGAAAGTTCTTTTTTCTGCAGCAAGGTGTTAAAAAGGTTGAAGTCTCTCATTGGAGCTCTACAGGACACCCACAGTCTCATGCAGTAGACACCCTCCTCTCACTCTCCACAGTCACAGACTCTAGGGGACATCCCAGAACTGATCCGGACCGCCACACCGTTTTTCCCATCTTTTTTCTTGTTGCTGTCTGTGTATTCACACACACCACAAGCAACAACAGCTGACCGTGTAAACAATGCACTCGCAGACATGTCAGACCCACAAGTGGTAGAAAATAGTCCAAAAAGGAGTAGCAGACATGCCACTGTACTCACCATGTGTGAAAGAAAAAGTCTGCATCCTTCAAAAAAGGCAGCTAGATAACAACAAAAACAAGAAAGCTAACACGCAGCGATGGGAACTGGCAGCGTGCCGTGGTGCCGGTTGGAGAAAAAAAAACGTCTGGGTTTTTATGCGAAACTTTAGCATTCTTTATTGACTTCAATGTCATGAAAATCTGTTTCTTTATCATTGAAATTTGAATCAAAAGTAATTTTCAGGCTTGAAAAGTCATTTTGTGGTCTTACATGCAAAGAAGCAGCAAATTTTTTGCATAAAGACTGACGGTGGTTCTGGTTCTGGCTCTGCAGGAGGCAGACACTGATGACAATCAAGGAACTCTGGGCTTTGAAGAGTTCTGCTCCTTCTACAAGATGATGTCTACTCGCAGAGACCTGTACCTGCTCATGCTCACCTACAGCAACCACAAAGACCACATGGACACAGATGACCTCACTCGCTTCCTGGAGCATGAGCAGAAGGTAACTTCCTGCAAATCAGCACAAGGCCCATTTCCTGACTTCATAATGACAGGTGGTTGGTCTGGTTCTGTAAAAAATCATTTCTGAAGTCTCCAGATTCATATTTGATTGCATTTGCATATTTCAAATACTATGACATTTGTATACACATACTAATACTGTTTTTACTTTGCTTTTAGTATTGTCTTTTATTCTTATGATTCCCAATGCACCTTGACATGATGGCCACCTTGAACTCCATTGTGGTCCTTGTGTGATGAGAATAAAGGATTCTATTCTGTTCCATTCTATTCTATTCTCCCCTCTCTCCTCTCCTCAGGTTGTCCTGTCCTGTTCCTTGTACTTTTTGTTTGAATTAAATTGAAGTGGGAGCTTTTGTAGCAAAGTTCTCTGTGGACTTTATAACTTCATTTAATAAACCTGGTTAGTGGCATATAAAGATGAGGGTTATAGTGAGAGAACACACGGGGGATGGACGAACTGTAGAAAGTGTAGTTAGTTTTTGGAGGCTGAGATCATTTGGATGATGGAGCAGAAAGCTCTGCTCTCATATGGTTAGAATAGTGATTGACAGATAGAGGAAGGGGCCGCCCCCTTTTTCATCGATTTCTCGGGATGGGGTCAGATTGACCCGCTGTCAGATGGTTGGACTCTGCAGTCAAGACTGGAGCACAGAGCCATGAAATGAACCTGACCGCTGTCAGGGAGGAGTTACTGATTAAAAAAGAGAGCCATGATATTGTTTTCCTGCATTTCCAGATGACCAAGGTGACGAAGGACCACTGCCTAGAAGTCATCAACAAGTTTGAGCCGTGCTCTGAGAACCAGAAGCAGGGAGTTTTGGGCATCGATGGTATGTCTACCTCAGCGGTTCTCCAGATGAAAACCTTTTTTTCTAAAGTTATTCATGGTTAAAGACAGCTTTTGGTGCCATTTAACGCCGGTTAGCTCCTCTAAACCAAACTGTTGTGCCTGAGCAGACTAGTAAGTTCATGTCCTGTGTTTGACAGTTGGGATGTTGACCTCTGGAACTCCAGAAAAGTTGCACCATCTGTGACGAGGACTTGCGTGCTAGTTCTTACACCCCCAGGCTTCGTGTGTTTTTCAGTGGTGTTACAAAAGAGCAATTCTTTTTTTTCTTTTCTACAGTTGAGTCTTAAAGCAGAACTCACTGGTGCTTTCTCTGTGTTTTCAGGCAGGTGTTTGACAGGTGGCGCTGTGACAAACAGCTCCAGACATCTGAACATTTCAGGAGAGCTCTTCTCTGTTTCAGGTTTTACAAATTACATGCGGAGTCCAGCAGGGGACATCTTTAACCCCGAACACTACAGTGTGAACCAGGACATGACGCAGCCGCTGTGTAACTACTTCATCGCCTCCTCACACAACACCTACCTGATGGGTGACCAGTTGATGTCGCAATCGCGGGTCGACATGTATGCCTGGGTGCTGCAGGCTGGCTGCCGCTGCGTGGAAGGTGAGCATGCTCACGAGTATCACGGAGCATGAGCTGAGAGAAAAAGGCAGCAGGGGTCAACAGAAGTGACTTTGTCAGGCCCATAGCCCGTTCAGCATAGGAGCAAAAACATTTTACTGGAACGCTGAATCCATTCACGTTAGGTCCTGCATACTTGTATCATGGCAGGAAAGGCAGAAGATCCATCCATCCATCCATTTTCTTCCGCTTATCCGGGACCGGGTCGCGGGGGCAGCAGTCTAAGTAAAGATGCCCAGACTTCCCGCTCCCCGGCCACTTCCTCCAGCTCCTCTGGGGGGACCCCGAGTCGTTCCCAGGCCAGCCGAGAGACGTAGTCTCTCCAGCGTGTCCTGGGTCTTCCCCGGGGCCTCCTCCCAGTGGGACATGCCTGGAACACCTCCCTAGGGAGGCGTCCAGGGGGCATCCGAATTAAATGCCCGAGCCACCTCAACTGGCTCCTCTCGATTTGGAGGAGAAGCGGCTCTACTCCGAGTTCCTCCCGGGTAACCGAGCTTCTCACCCTATCCAGACCAAAGGCAGAAGATTTTCCCCCAAAATCATGGTTATAAGATTGTGGTGTGTAAGGATCTCCTGTAATGGCTAAAGATGTAAGGCGCCACGCTCCAATGCCAGCTCGCCACAGCAGTCTTGTGGGTGTGATCGACAGTCGAGACTCTGTGACATCTGTCCTCATTGTTTTTCATTTGCAGCCGTTCAATTCTCTGCTGCAATTATTCCAGTGAAAGGAACAAACCCTTCGGGGCAAAGTTCAGCAGACGATCAGTAATGACCCCCTGACTCTGGCTCTGTCTCTCACTGATGCAGTTGACTGCTGGGACGGTCAGGACGGGGAACCTATCGTCCATCACGGCTACACGCTCACCTCCAAGATCCTCTTCAGAGACGTGGTTGAGACCATCAACAAGTATGCCTTCATCAAGAACGAGTATGTTGGGACGCACACACACACTTACCTGTCACTCAGAAGGCATGATGTGGGTGGGCTGAGGCGAGTGAGCTCTATCTGTCCCTTATCTAAACTTTTTTTTTTCTTTGTTTCATCGTCAAAAACTTTGATCTGCATCATAACTTTGAATATTGAGCTCCATCACGGTCAGTTTGATGGTGACTCACAGCTGGTGAGTCAGTGATTTTAAGTCCCTTTTAATTGTGACTGAGGTGGCTGTGTGCAGGACTATTGCCTGGGAAACTATAGGGTTCGTTTCCCAGGGGGCGAGATGAGCTTACTCCAGTGTTGGTCCTGGGCAGGACCCTTCACGCTGCTGCCTCACTATGTAGACAGAAGGGGACTTAAGTCTGGGCCTCCCTTTGGCGGTCCCCAGCCCGGATAGAACACAGGGTTGTGTCAGGAAGGGCACCCGGCGTAAAAAAAACTCTGCCAAGCCAAGTGTGTGAATCAGTAAAAGCATTTGCTGTGGCGACCCCTGATGGGATAAGCTGAAAGGTAAACAACAACGTTAACCTGAGAGTGGATGGTCGCGGTCTGATGGGTGTCTGCGTTGGTGTGTGAGCTGACTGACTTCAGTACAGGCCAGTCACCCCGGGGCGCAGACATAGAATCACTCAAAAAATGGAACAGCCTGCTCCCCCTTTCTGAATCCTCAGCAGCAGTGATAATCTCATCCACACACGTGCAGAAAAAAACACCTCTATTTTTAGCTGCAAGGAGAAACATTTCTTTTTGTGGGGCTGTTCACCCTCTCTCTCTCTCCTCCTGCTGAATAGGTGATTGTGAAGACCCTCCCCCTTAGATATGAAGCAGTCAGCCTCAAAGAAGAATCTGATTTTCCACTGTGCTAAATAAAGCACGGCAGTCTGCAGTCTGAAACTGTTTTGCAGTCAGAACACTGTCATGTCTGAACATTATGCAGGGAGGAGGAATAATGCAGCGCAGCATTTACCTTCAAACTACAGTTCATGCTTGTTTTAAGCACACAGGAGACTTTTACTGACCTAAAGACACTCCGTATTTGAAGCACCTCATCCACGTGCTCATGCAGCCATCTGAAGGTCCAGACCTCCTCCAGCTGCTGTGGAGGATGCACATTTGCTCTCAGTGTAGACAGCAGATGCTCTGGAGCTTCAGCTCTGCCTTAAGTCTGCACATGCATGAAGGAATCTCACCGACAGAGCCGTCAGTCAGGACATGAGTCAAATCCTAAGAACCTGAACGTGTAAAGGAGTAGACGGGGCATTTCCTGAAATTCAAACCCACGGCTGGAGTAATGTGCAGGTTGCTGCCTGAGGTCTCAGACTAAACCTCTTTGTCTTGTTTGTCCATCCAAGATGGCAACAACTTTCCAGTTTTCCCTCCCTGGAAGTAGATCCAAATCAGTGGTTTCCTGTTGTTCCATAGTTACCCGGTCATTCTGTCCATCGAGAACCACTGCAGCGTTCCTCAGCAGAAGAAGATGGCACAGTACCTGACTGAGATCCTCGGGGACAAACTGGACGTTTCCAGCATCAAGGCGGATCAGTCCGGGCGATTGCCGTCCCCCGAGTCGTTGAAGGGGAAGATCCTGGTGAAGGTAAGGCAGAAGGATTATGGATAACTACCGTTTGGCCTCTTAGAAAACTGACATGCTGACCTTTGTGGGTTATGCTATGACCTTTAATGCATTTTCAACCATAAAGTGACAAGAAAGAATCTAAGCTGGTATAGTAATGCCTCTGCTCAGGTATAAAGGCCTCATGCTGAGTGTCAAACACAGCAGCAGACTGCTTACTTGTTCTTTTAGAGTAGCTTGTGTTCACTTCTGTCAATTTTATAAATCATGGGAGGATCTGAGTCCATCTTTGTTTTTCTTGACAAACAAAAGTCTCAAATCAATGTCAATGTTTTGCTTTGAAGGGGAAGAAACTGCCCCCCAACATCGATGAGAACGCTGAAGAGGGGGACGTGTCTGACGAAGACAGTGCCGATGAGATGGAGGACGACTGCAAGCTGATGAATGGAGATGTATGTGCTCAGTCTACATCCTCATCTCTGCAGCTTCACCTAGCATGGAGTTTCTCCCTGTCTGTGAGCTTTTCTCACCTCCTGCTCTCCTCTCTTCTCCTTGTCCTCTCTTCTCACCACGTCATGCTGGCTTCTCTTAAAGTGGAAGGTAGGGTATCTTCAGAGATCGCACTTTATCATGAGTCATCTATCCATCCTGCCTGTGAGGCTGACAGCTTTTGGCCTCAAAGAGACACTCCAGAAAACACTTCCTCACATGGAAGCAAACAGAAGGCAGCAGTAGAGCATCATCCATTTTCTCCAAACCCTCCAGTAATGTCTGTAGAAAACAGCGGATAAGCGCAAAAAACGTGTTCTCCTAAAGGTGAAACTGACATGAGATACAGTTTTCAGGCTATACTTGTTCATCCTTCTAATAAAGAAAGTCAAACATCTTGCAACTAAGAGAGGCAAATAAACACAACACGTTAGATTCCATCCAGACATTCTTTATTTTAGAAGAATTGCTTAAAACTGCAGCTCTGTGGATCTAGGCTGCCACCATGTGGCTAAACGAAGTTCATGCAGGAAGTCCAGGCTGCAGGTTGGGGGTTCTCATCCTCAGCTGTTCAGACAACACAATCATCACCACATCTTCTCTGTTGGTTTGGAGAGGACAAGAAACAGACCGTCTCAGATAGGACGGCTGGTCAAATATTCAGAGTGCAGATGTTTTATAATACGGTCGCATATACAACTGTCGATGGGGATGGGGAGGCATCGGCAGAATCTTCAAAATTACCACTACAGCAGAAGGGACTCCATGTCTTGCTGTTCTTTGTGATGGTGAGATGATGGAGCTGTGAATCAGAGCAGAAACAATGAATGAAACCTCTTTGGAAGGAGCAACCGTCTCACCACCGGTTGTGATCATCATTCAAAAGCAGCTTCTTGTGATCCAGCCTCCAACTCCTTTACAGGTTTCTCTGCAGCTCAGCGAGACTCAATCAGACTTACTTCAAATACATCTTTAGCATCTGGAAGCCAACCTAAAAACCTACTGAGTTCATATTAAAAGCCTGGGGAGAAAGCTATGAATTCTACTTTTGTCAGAATTCTGTATCAAATTGGTCATCTGCACAGAACATCTTTGGTGTTTTATTCAAAATGATCATTTGTTTTAGACAAACTTTGGTTCTGCAGTGTCAAATCAATCCAGATGTAGGTTATCTGTCAGGAGGTGTTGAAAGTGGCGTCCTCTGCTGCCAGACAGTTTATTTGTGTGCCTGCTGCTTTACCTACAGACCACGGCCAACAGGAAGCAGGTGGAAAACATGGCCAAGAGGAAGCTGGACAGCCTGATGAAGGAGTCCAAGATCAGAGACCGCGAGGACCCAGACAGCTTCACTGTAGCAGCACTGCCCCCTGCTGGCAAGCCTACGGACAGCAGCAAAGTAACTGCTTTTCTTTTGGGTAAATGGGTAAATGCTTATCTACAGATTAAAGTTTGAAGGAAAACTCTCCTTCACCTTAACTGTTCACTTTTATTTTAACCATCAAACTTGATTATTTTCAAAGCAATTTGATACAGACAGGAAAAAAACCCTGCAGTTTGAAGTGAAATATAAAACAGAGAAAACCCTAACCCTGAAGGGGGTTTGGCGTCATTTGTTTCAGACGTCTTCAGAATTTGATGAAAGCTTTACATCACATTTCTGTCCCCCTGCTGCAGAGAGACTCACTAAGGACTAATGAAGATCAGAAAAGTAGTTTTAGTCATGTTTGTTCTGCATCCAGTAAAATGTAAACACATTCATCTTACTGTACAGCTTTAATCTGACCCCCCTACACACACCCTTCAGGACCAACTTTAACCCACAGCTGTCTCACTGAGGTGCAGGAAGTTTTCATCCCTGAATGCCACACCTCCTGATGTAGGGGTGCAGTCATCGTGGCTGAACTGGGATCCGTACGTTGCAGCCCTGTCCTGATGGCATTCCAGGCAACATGTAAAAGTTTGCTTTGTGTTGAGGCAGCTCCACTCCAACAAAGAGCGTTCTCATGATGTTCTTCAACTGTGTGGCTGTTAAAGATATCTCTTTATTTTCGCAAAGCAGTAAACGTTCTCAGTCCTTCAGGAGTTTGATGTCCCCAGAGCTGCAGGAGTTTTGCATGGCTTCAGAAACATGCAGGACTGAGCCTGATGACTGCTCAACAAAAGGAAGCAGCTGATGTTGGGTCCTGCTGAACATCTTCCATGTTTTCTGCTTTTATTGTGACACATTGTGTTGCTGCAAAGATTGAGTTGTCTTTTTCTTTGCCTTTAGGGTAAAAGTGAAAATGGCACTGACACGGCAGACGAGGCTCATCCCAGCAGCAGCAAACGCTCTGGCCGCTCTTTCATTGGCAGCTTCTCCAAGCGCAAGGTAGACGTTCGTGTTATGTGTGCTGGTGTGTCTGCACTCCAGTACTTCAGCCTGAAGGTTCCAGATACTCACAATCTCTCGAGAGTTGTTGACACCTTCTCATGAATGTTCTTTGGTTCCTGCCTGGTGTAATGTTTGAGTAGAAAAAGGCCTCCAAGCTGAAGAAGACATCCAGCTTTGAAGACACAGACACGGACCAGGAGAGCAGCAGCGCCTCGCGTGCCCCTCCATCCCACAGCAAGTATGTCTTCTTCACTCTCCAGCTCCTTATAAAAACTCACCAACCTGCAGTCAGGAAGCTGCCCTCTTCATCCTCGATGGACGATTAGAGTTCATAGCTCCAGGTTTCATGTCTGCAGGGGCTGAACAGTTGAACTCATTCAGGCTGGACACCATGTCTAGGCTAGTTTTTATTTACATTTAGAAGGAGCAGTTGTTGCATGACTGGCATGATGGCATATTCTGAGTGGCAGAGTCACAGATGTATATGAGATGTGAGACTGAGATGCACCTAGCTGCAGACAAGATGGCAGATGGAGCTCCATTCCATGCGGGAAGCGAAAGTTGGTCTTCTCCAAAACGAAAGTTTTTCCTCTTTGTGGCACAGGAAAAAAGCTGAGATGGCAGAAAGATAGAACATTAGAAAATAAGTGTTATAATTCAGAAAAATGGGCCTCAGTGGTTAGCGCTATTGCCTCACAGCAAGAAGGCCCCTGTTCAAGTTCCAGCTGGGGGGACTTGAACCAGTGTCACCAATGGGGGACCTTTCTGTGTGGAGTGTGCATGGTCTCCCCGTGCATGCGTGGGTTTTCTCCGGGTACTCCGGCTTCCTCCCACCGTCCAAAAACATGCTTCATAGGTTCATTGGTTACTCTAAATTGTTCCTAGGTGTGGATGTGAGTGTGCATGGGTGTGTGATTGTGGCCCCTGCAACAGACTGGTGACCAGTCCAGGGGTGTACCAGGCCTTCACCCAGGAGTTGCCGGGTTAGGCTCCAGCAACCCTGTGACCCCGAAAGGGATAAAACGGGTTTAAAAAATGAATGAATGAATAATTCAGAAATTGCAAACAAGTTTGCGGATAAACCTCACACACACACACACACAGATGATATGATAGATCCAAAGAGAGAGATTTTTGGATGTTGGGAGAAAATGGCAAGTCTTTCAGATTCAGAAGGCTAAAGTCTGAATCAAGTTTCGAGTTACTGATGCTAAAGTCCAAGCCAAATCTAAAGTCTTTCAAATTCATGAGTCTGACTCAAGTCCAAGTCATGTGACTTTGTTTTCTAGTAGATCTTAATCAAAAAAGGGGTGGATGTCCCATGAGAACCTGGCCCCTAAAATTCACGTTATTATGCTGCTGTGTGATGTAACCAGCGCCTTCCCGACCCACAGGAAGAAGAAGACCATGAAGCTCTCCAGAGCTCTGTCCGACCTGGTCAAGTACACACGCTCCGTGGGGCTCTACGACATCGAGGCTCAGGGTGAGCGGAAATCCTGCCCTTGCAGGTTTTTGTAAGGCGTGGCAGCTGGACAGAGACCTTTGTTATTTGTTCCAGCGGGCTGCAGCTGGCAGGTTTCATCGTTAAGTGAGACCAAAGCTCACCAGGTGATGCAGCAGAAAGCCACATCCTTCATTGTCTTTAACCAACGACAGCTATCCCGCATCTACCCCTCCTCGTACCGTGTGGACTCCTCCAACTTCAACCCGCAGCCTTTCTGGAATGCAGGCTGCCAGCTGGGTATGAGCCCCACCCTCCCTAGACAAACCTGCTCTCCCACCCAGCTTCCTCACCATGGCGGGTTAAACTCTTCTTTGCAGTTGCACTCAACTACCAGTCTGAGGGTCGCGTCCTGCAGCTCAACAGAGCAAAGTTCTATAGCAACGGCAACTGCGGGTATATCCTGAAGCCCACCTCCATGTGTGAAGGTCTGTGTTCCTCAGAAACATCATCTCACAGCTTATGTGTTTGTGTGTCAGGAGGCAGAGACCTCAGTTGTGTTTCTGATCGTATCAGGGGCCTTTAACCCTAACCTCGAGGACCCTGTTCCGGGACGCATGAAGAAGCAACTGGTGCTGAAGATCATCAGCGGGCAGCAGCTGCCCAAACCCAAAGACTCCATGCTGGGAGACAGAGGAGAGGTGATCCAACACATCAGTGGACCCCAAATACACATTCTGAAACCTGATTGTCAGATAAGATGGTGCCAGAATTCTTCTGTCTGAAAGTGAAGCTGCTGAATAGATTGAAACAGAAACCTCATTGGGCTACATCAAGAAATGTGTGCCTGTATGAAGAACAACGATGGGCAGCATACATCCGAAAATACACTTCTTTCTTAGAAAACTCATCTAAGGTTAAGTGTCCGCACATTCATTGTGTTTATTTTGTTTGAGCATCTGAATCCAGTACAGTTTTAGGCCTTCTTGAAGTCTTTTCACAGGTTCAGGAGTAAAGGAAAGTTTCCGATTTCCTTCAGAATCTCATTTGAAAGAGCAGGCTGGTTATGGACATCAAGGTTTAATTGATTTATTTCAAAGGTCTCTTGTTGTGTTCAGGTCAGGGATCTGACCAAAGCAGTCTAATGGGATATATGCACACGTTTCTTCCATGTTCGATGTAAGACTGCTCTGTCATTTCCGGTTTGGAACGTCAATGGCGTGGCGGGGTTGTTTCCATGAAATTATCTGGGTCTTTAAAGTTTACTAGCTTACTTCTGGAGCTACCTAAAGTCACAATAAATACAATTTGGCTTCAGAAGGACATCAGGTGAGCATAACATGCAAACCTGTGTAAAAGTCATTTGTTATTGCAGTCTTCATGTCACCCACAGTAATGTAAACGAATGTGTGTAGACTCAAACTGACGACGACAACTTAACATGTGACATTTAGACTTATATCTTATAAGTATGTCTAAAGCGATAGGTATGCTGATCGCCACAATAGGTTCAGTAATCATCACTTCAGAGAGAAAGATTGCAGTTGGTACATGCAGTGCGCTGAAGCTGTTACCATGACAACGTGACGCACTGTTTTAAATAGCTCGCTTTTGTAAAAAAAAAAAATGTTAACTTAAAAAAATAGCAGGCCTGAAGTTTCAATAATTTTTATATTTTTCTTAAATGACCTTGGTAAGAGCGGCAGAATGTTGCTCCACGTGTGCATAACATGGAAGTAACCATCTGACGCAAAAATGAGATTAACGAGATGAAAAGGGCTAAAATGTCTAATTAATTAATGAATTGCAATTGACGCAACAATTTGACACCACTTATTTTAACAATGAAATATAATAGATTTAAGGTTAAAATGCATTAACTTTCTCTATCTGGACATTTGGACTTTGTCTTTTTGTGCAAAGACTCATGTGTATTAAATATTAAATTTTAGGCATGAAAACCAAACGGTAAGTTATATTTTCTTGAGTAAATCAATGGAAATGCAAAGAGTCAAGCCCTTCCATTACGTGATAGTAAGCATTCAGAGTAAATCAAATTATCAAATTAAATGTTGTAATATACATATCAGGTAAACTAGCTCTACATGAATAAAAGCAAACTTTAGTCTGAGCCTGAAAAATTATTAACAGCTGTGGAAAACGTCTCTGGGAGATCATAAAAAACATTCTAGGAAAAGTTTATCAAATAAAAACATTCAATCAAAATATTTTTCCTGTCTGAATAACGTGTTAAAAAAATCTCAGCACTTTTTTCTTCATGATTATACAGAAATTCTGGACATTTTCTAGTGGAAATATCACCATGTCATGTAGGCTATTACACTGGATTTATGGGTAAAATCATGTTTAAATGAACACTTTAGCTATTATTACTGTCCTGAGATCAGCTACACGTTCATAGAACTTAAATTACTTGAACATTTACCTGTTCCATTTGTTGGGACCATTGACTATAGAAAGAACTGGACTGAGCAAGTGTGACGTCACCCACAAAATGAGCTACTTCAAGTTCCAACCAAATTAAGTCAATTCAGTTGGCATTTTTCCGCAATGTGTCCATCGCCATATTGAAACCAGATGTTCTCAGTAAGCCATGATTGATGCGTGTCGGTCTTAGGGTGTATTCAGACTGGACACACTTGGTTTGTTTAAAGTGAACCAGAGTTTGTTTCGCCCAATAATCCGGAACAAGTTCCAGTCTGATACACCGATGTGGACCCTGGTCTGGTATCAAGAGCTGCTCTCTGACCATTCTTTCGAGGTGGTCTCTGTTTGTTTCCAATCAGACTGAGCTCCGGTTCACTCTGAGATTCTTCCGTTTGAATACAATTCGCTCTGGGAACGGAATAACTGAACCAAAACAGCCACAGTAGTCTGTAGTCACGTAATATAAACAGAGTAGGAATAACGCAATGAATGAGCCGTGGACAAATGTAAAGCAACGATTGTTGTGTTATCAAACAGGAAAAAATGGTCCAACTGCTTACTTGTTGAATGTTGATTGTAACACTGTTAAAAGCGCTTCTTACATGCTTTTCTGGGTGTAGTTACGTGGTATGTGCCCGGCGTTGCTGGGACGTCATCCCAAAAGCCACCTTGTAGTTCCTTAACAGAATTCCCCTAAAAACAATAACACCAGAACGATGAGACAGCAACTCATGACATGTGGTCAGATGAATGCAGGCTCATTAAAACAACTTTTAACATGATCCACATTACTTCTCACAGTTTTACCGACAACCTGTGTCATAAACACTTATCATTCTACCTTCATAACCGTTGTCTTGCCAGTAACCGTCTTGCTCCACCGTACCAAAGTAGCAGTTATGTACCTCACGTTGACAGAGACGTTTAAAATTGGTCAGTAAAATATAAAGTTTGAATCCGTGAAATATCCCAACAAGGATTTCAAAGCGCCGGACTTCCATAATTTCTGCCTCTAGTTCCTTTGCCCCACCCTCACATTTCCTGATCAATGAGTGAAGAAATCTTTAGTGGCTTTGGCGAAGACCCAGGACCCGCTGGGGAGACCACGTCTCTTGGTTGGCCTGGGCATGCCCCCAGAGGAGCTGGAGGAAGTGGCAGGGGAGAGGGAAATCGTGTTTTGTATTGGCTGCCTCTGTTTAGCGGATGAACACACCTTTTCCTCCAGTGAACCTGCGCATTCACTGATGCAGCAAGTGTGTGAGGAAGATGTTCTTCACGTTAAAAATAAACGCTTGAAAAGTATTAAAAAAAACACTCAGACGATCATTGCAGAGTCGCAAGCAAAACCAGCAAACATTAGTTGGAATTAGACCGCGCCATTCTGGATATGATTGATGCAATGACCGATCGCTTTGAAGGAAAACCCGGCCTTAACTGGGGCCCTGTGACGACGTGTAGTAGAGGTTTAGCTCAAATATTAGCTCAGGTCTTGAGACTTTTTTGCATGCTGTGTCTCTTGAACAAAGCTGTGAATGTGCTTGTCAGATTATTGACCCCTTTGTGGAGGTGGAGATCATAGGCCTGCCAGTAGACTGTTGCAAGGAGCAGACCAGAGTGGTGGACGATAATGGTAAGTGAATTAACCAAATTCTATTCTATTCAAAACCTTTTTGAGAAACAAATTAGTGAGCTTTGCGAGGGTGTCTGCCATCACCTCTGGTCTTCAGGGTTCAACCCCATGTGGGAGGAGACCCTGGTGTTCACGGTGCACATGCCCGAGCTGGCTCTGGTGCGTTTCCTGGTGTGGGATCATGACCCCATCGGGCAGGACTTCATTGGGCAGCGCACCATTTCCTTCAACAGCATGATGCCGGGTAAGACTGAAAGCCACCTTCACATAACCGTTACTGTCTGGTTGTTGGAGCTTGAACTTCAAGTGCGTCTCAGACTGCAGTCATGCTCTGCAGATGAATTGTTTCTCTCAAACTCAGCATGTTTTCTTTCTGTGACTCAGCTGCAGGTCTCTGAAATTGTTTCCTCGCAGAAATGTCCTTGCAGCCTTCCCCAAAGAGACACAAGAGTGTCTGATAGCGTGCTGAGTCAGCAGTTTCTCTGACAAAACTATGATCTGCAGGTTACCGCCACGTGTACCTGGAAGGCATGGAGGAGGCCTCTATCTTTGTTCATGTAGCTGTGCATGACATCAGCGGTAAGGTATGTGCGTAGGGCTGAAGATGGTAAATGGTGTGTTTTGGTGGGGCTAGAGTGGGGGGAGGGGTGCTGTTTGAACAGCCAGACCTGATGATGTTTAAAAATATCCACCCTGTCACTGCTGAAGTCCTGAGCTCCTGTGGGCTCAGTGGTTCAGTGCAGGAGGTGGAGCTGGGCACAATGGAGGCACTGTTGCAGCTTTCCTAACTGATCGTCTCTGGTTGTAGCCATGTTGGTTCAGTAGGCTTTCGTGTGGCTCACATGAGTCCTGTTGTGTTTGTCCTGTCTCAGCTTTTCTCTTCTTTTCTGTCTTTCTCATTTTTCTTTTTTAATTTTCTCTTTTTTTCCCTCTGACTCTTGGGTCTGTCTGTGTCCTTTGTGTTTTCAGTGCTCCCAGTTTCACCAGTCGCTCCTTTTAGGTGCTGAAACTTTTAGGAACCTTGAAGCTGCTGCTCAAATCTCAGGTGTAGTGAGATCCAGTTTTCTGCATGAGTAACTCCGCCTACCTCAGCAATAAATACCTCCCCCTTGAGAGCTAACACTAAGCATTATAAATGTACGGCTAACTCATGGCTCGCATGAGTTATGATGGCTTGACCTGCTTGCACTGTCACTGATTCCCTCTGGTGTCAATCCAATGTTATCTAAAACCTCAAGAAGAAAAGTAGAGTCAGGGAATCTGTCATAACCTAGTTTGTGGTTTTGTGCTGAGTCATCATCATCACGTACACTCCTGTGTTTCTGTTGGCATTACTGTAATGTTTGAGTGTGAGTAGTGATGGCCAGCTGTGTTTGCTGGTTTACTGATGACAGAATTCAAAATGCAGAATAAGCATACGATCATAGCAAAGCTGTAGTTTAGCTAAAGTCAGAGAGGAATTTGTCACTTTTGCAAGTTTGAGTTCTGCTTGAAATCCAAAATTCAAGAAGACAGCCATACAAGTTTCATACAGCCATGGAGGATGCATGGTGGATGTGAGGATGCACAGCGTGCTAATGACTTACCTTTAATCATTCTGGTTTTTCAAGAAAATTCAAACTTCATGGATTTAAATGGAGTCATCTCTCTTAGTAAGTAACATTATTTTTGAAAATATTTCCCAGAAATATTTAAGTTGAGGACCTGTGAGCGTGCCAGGGGGGCAAAACATGAATCCAAAGTGAGTTTGTTCTCCTGTGTTTCCATTCATTCTGTATTTCTAACATTTTCCTAGCAAGGAAAAATAAAGATATTGAACTTTTGGGTTCTTTGATCCATTTTCTGGAACAGCAGAATGTTCCAGCCTCTGGAGCTGAACTTCAGTGATGTTTACCAGGTGAGGAAGCCCTCACTTTACCCTACCCAGAATATGAAAGTACAAACAGTTGTTAGGGTTTTTAAACAGGAGGGTTTAACGGTTCCTTGATTGAAGAGGTGAAGAAGAAGAAGCTAGCTGCTAATGCCAGGTAATGAACAGGTATGCTGTTCCTACACTGGGGAACAAATGACTAGAATTCTTGCTTTCAAATGGCTGGCAGGACAATCCTACAGTTGAAATGAAACGCCACTGACAGCCCGTTTGTCTTTTAGAGGATGTTAGCTTAGCAGTGCAATGATCCAGTTAGATAGAAGAACATAAGAATTGATGCAACATGCTTTACTTGCTTTGATTAATGTTGGTGTTTGGAACCACTGGGAGTTAAAAATGCGACGCCACCACTTAGCACCGCATTCTATACAGCCCCGCCCATTTATTCCATAGATGTTTTTAAAGGAAGGCTCCAGACCTACCTGTTTAATCTAGCTTTTAGTTGAAATTTTTATCATTTGATCTTATCTTTTTAGTATCTCATTTGATATTTTTTATTCACTTTTACTGACTTATATCTGTCTAGTAAGGTTTATTTATTTATCGGGTTATTTGTAGCTGTTTTAACTTTTGTGTAGTTTATTCCTTTTATATTTTAGTTTGAACTCCAGTGTTTCCTTCAGAGCGATCCTCCACCTCAGTGATTGAGCCTTCTCAGTGAACAGGGGTCGCTGCAGTGGGATCTCCCAGGTCCGGCTCTTTGCTTAGATCCGGGGATCCTGTGGGAGCGTATTCTGTGAACTTGAGTGGGGGTCACTGGTGTGGACAGGTCCTCAAAATATTGTTTCCCTTCTTCAGTACAAAGCCAGATTTCTACTTTGCTTTGCATCACTTTAAGCTTTTCCATGGTGTATGTACGTGTGTGTGTGTGTGTGTGTGTGTGTGTGTGGGTGTACGTGTGTATGTACGTGTGTGTGTGTGTGTGTACGTGTGTGTGTGTGGGGGGGGCATATTTGGGCTTTATACATATTTTTTGTGCGATGCCTTGGTCTTTAGGTTTGTTTTTTAAATTCAATTGTGTTTTTATGTAAAGCACTTTGAGTTACACACATTGGAAAGTGCTATAAAAATAAAGATTGATTTGATCAAAAGTTGCTAGTCATCTACGTTAGCATGTAGCTGCCAGCACTTAGAAAACATAACATCGGTTTTATAACTTTAAAAATGTATGCTCAAACATGAAGTCATGACTTACATTTAAACATACATTTCTGTGCTTCAAAGCACTCCGACACGAAGAAATGCGTTTCTCCTCTACAGGACAGCGCAACGCAGAACACCCTCGCGGCAGACGGAAGAACCTACTGCCGCTATCCCTTATAAAAACTATTCAAAAAAGCCCTACCCCTCCAAATGCCCCTACAATTGGAGGGGTAGGCAGAAACTGTAGGGGTAAGGAAAGAATTTGCATTTGGCCTTTCTCTATTCTGACGCCAGCCTTCAGTAGTTATTTGAGACACTACAATATTTGTACATTTTGTCTCTAAAAACAGAAGGTGGGGGCTTGGGATTAACATATTCAGCTAGTTTAAAGTTTAACACTGGAGTTTTTTAGCTATTTTTTTTTTCTTATCTCTGCGCGCGCCCCTGATCTGTTCTGTTTATTTTATAAGTCTAAAGCACATTTTATCTTGTGCAAGGGTTAGTAATTATCCAGAGGGCAGTTATATATCAGTAGATTCTTTGTATTCTTTTTCTATTGGATCTTAAACCAATGAAGTCATGTTTTTGTGTTCAGGTTTACACAGTTGTAAGTAGGAAAAAAGAATGACGGCTCACCAAAATAGATCTACAGTCCAACAAGAAAAAATGCAATTTTTGTATTGCCTTTTTTAAAACCTTTCTTAGGAGTACATGAGCTGAACTGGAATGATCCTGTTTGGCACAGAAAGTCTTTTATTTTGTAAGGAAGTCAAACAATCTACTGTCAAAGGTGAAAAACAATTTCACATTATGAGAAAATGATAGTTTCTCTAGTTGTTTCTGTTTTTATTCATTCCAAAAAAGAAACATAATTCATAACATAAATCAATGTAGTAAATGTAAAGTAAGATAGAATTTCTTAAAAGAGTCAAATCAAACTTTGTGACCCCTACTGGGTTTTGATCTTTAAGAGACAGACCCAAATGTTAAAGGTTGCCGACCCTGGTTTTCACGTTTGCTTTTCCTTTTCATTCACTTCTGAACAGCTGATCATGAATGTTTGGATTGAAGTTTTCACACTTTTTGGTAAACATTTGTATTTTGGTGTTTAAAAGTTTGTTGCCCCCCCCCGCCTGATTTGAAGGGTATTCGCTTTTCTATGGCAAAACATTGAAAAGGCTCCATCTTGAGGCTTCCCCGGCACAGATGCAGTTGATCAAACTAAGCGATGTGTCACCAGGAAAGTCCGTGTTCATGCTGAGTTTCCCCAAAGCTCACACCTTAAACCATAGCTGTTTCATTATTTCAAAAACTAAATGGGAATAAGACTCTCTGAGGCACTTATACATTTTTCTTTTCTTTTTTTTTTTTGGCTGCAAAGTTTCCCCTGTTTAGGACAAAACTGTGGTCAAGTGAGCCGCCATTTGTTCAGCCGTGGTTAAGCCAGCTGCGCTTTAGAAATGCCATGCTCCCGTGTTATACGGTTTACTGCAAATAATGAAACAGGATTATTGCTGCTTTCTGTTTTCATAGTAAAATCCTTAATCTATTCTAATTATGTATTACTAAACAAATGATATTAATACACACGACAGGGCTATCTCCTCACAGATTTATGTATACTTACTGTATAGTTTTTGAATTATGCACATAAACTGAGGAGATAGTAAAAGTTGTCAACTTTGAAGATGACTAAAGTGACTACATTTTTTCGCCCAAATTAAAATCATTTTTCCAGATTATGTAATCTGATTACTGAAATGGTGAGAGATTGGAGGTCTTATGATAATGGAGGGCATATTTTGATCTTTAGTTGTATTTTTTTTGCAGTCAAATCCAGACCATTTCAAGCATGCTTTTCCTGCAAAATTCTTCACTTTTCACTTTCACGGCGTCACACTGAAATGCAAGTGTGGAAAAGCCTCAGACTTTGAATCCCGTTGGCATTCAAAGCTGGTCAGCATGTCTAACATGGTACGCTCTCAGTCAGAGCTTCACTGGGCACAGACTCATCCGTGTGGTTGACCTGCTGCTCCTCCCGGCAGGTTGTCTTACTGCTGCCTCTGTCTCCTTTCAGGCACGAGCAGCCAGCGGCATAAAAGGTCTGTTTCACAGAAACCCAAAGCAGTCTTCCCTGGACAGCCATGCTGCTGTACAGCACGGTCGTAAGCACCCGTTCGGCGCCCACCTTCTGCGCCGCACAGCCAGTGCCCCCACCAGAGGGCAGCCCAAAGTCCGGAAGGGCTTTCCAGAGATGGACACCAAAGACTACAGCTCTGAGGGCGCCAGCGAGGAGCGGGACTCTGAGGATAAGGCATCTGCCGCCATTTCCTTCCAGGTCACGCCCCCACAGCATCGTAACGGGGAATCACTAAGCCACCCCCAAAGGAAAGGCAGCTGGGAGCACCCTGACTCAAACGGAGCTTTCTGCCCTGAGGGGGGTAAAGGTAAGGGCTCACTTTCTGACCACAGATATCCCATGAGCGAGCCTCTGAAGCGAGCCAGCCGCCTGCATTTTCATGAGCCGCTGGACACAAAGCCAGGGGTGTTCGCTCGTGTGGCGCTGAACAGCTCGGGCAGGGTGGGGGTGTCCTCCAACTGCATCACATGTATGATCGGTTCTAAGGAGAGTCCCGAAAATGAAAGGAGAGGTCAGTCTGAGAAAGGACAGGAAGAAGTGTCCAAAGTTCCAGACCAGAAGGTGCCAGAGATGAGCAAACCGACCCCCCCAACTAAAAGGAGTGATTGTCAGGAGCCTGCAGCCAAGCCTCAACCTTCATCTGCCAAGGCAGGTGCACAGCAGAGGCTCCCTACAGCCAAGTCCTACTTGGAAGAGCAGCGTCCATTTTCTCCCCATGCTCTCCTTCGAAGCATGCCCCTCCCCAGGTCTAAAGCCAGACAGACTCTGGGGCCCCAACATTTGAGGCCCCAACCTGACCCTTCAAAGAAGAGCGCCCGATCCTGCAGTGTTCCTCGCAGGCGCTCGCCCAACGCTGTTATGCCGGCTCCGAGCCTCACCCCAGACTGCAAGAGCAGCCTGTGCTGGCAGCTGGCCCCCCCGCCCAACTATGGTGGTGTCAGCTCGTCGGCCGTGAAGGTGAACCAGGCTTTGGCGCTTAGTGACAGCAGCAGCTTCGACAGTCTGAGCAGCCTGGACTCACCCCCCATGCTGCCCCCCCGCTCTGTCCTGGACAACCGCAGGCGGGCGGCGGGCACCCTGCAGAGGGAGATGAACGCCCTGTTCGCACAGAAACTGGAAGAGCTGCGCCACATGTCCCCCATGTTCTTCACCGGTAAGACCAGCGTCAGTCTGGGACCCCCCCTCCCTGACATTAGACCTCTAGTTTCCATTTGGGGTAGCTCCCTCTGCTGTGTAAGAGAGACTCCAGCCCCCCCCCCCCATACTTCTGCCCTTTAGTTCGTAATTTCCTGGTTTATCATTTTGACTGATTTCAAACTGTCTCTCCTGAAACCTCAAACGACTCGCTGCTTCAAAGGCGACAGCGGTAAGTTTGTTCCCTCAGATCTGTACTTAGATTCCCCGCACTCATCCCTGTGAAGCGCTCGTCCTCCTCCTGACGGGTTTGGTCCCTTTCTGATCCAAAGCTGCATTCCTCTCGTGGTTCTCTTGCTCAGAGGAAATTTGGCTCGTAGTGTGTTCAGGTTCAGGATCTGCAGCCTAAATGTGTCGATCGTCTGAGCAGAGTTTGACAATGCTATAAAACAATCTTTACAGGAAGTCGGATGGCGTCCTTCAGAAACAGACTGTAAGTGTCAGATATAAAGGCACAAGTGAAAACACAGGAATCTGACATTTTGGTTGCAAACCTGCAATTTCCCTTCAGATCTGTGGCTCTGCAGCTGGAAGTCCTCTCTCCCATCTCTAACAAGTTTATGTTCATTAGCCCCCCCACCCCTTTGTCCCTCACATGACATGTTTCAGTGGAGTCCATGCCCGGATGGACTCCAGCTGTTTTCTCACCCCCCCTTCCTACAGTGCGTCATGTGACAGCTGGGTGTTTGCCGATTTTCCTTCCAGAAGGATTCTAACGAGGAAGTAAATATTTGCTTATAAAGAACAAGTCATCAGCTGACGGTCATGAGACACGACTCTGTTGTTTTACCACACCACTGTTTCTGCTGTAATTGCATTGTTATCTGAACTTCCTGCACTAACCTGCCTGTCTGCTCTTCCTCCTCACCTCCTTTTCCATTTTACCTGTATCCTCTCTGCTTTCCTTTTGCACGCTTGCTGTGTTCCTAGTGCAGAATTGAGGGGATGACCAGAGCCAGGTAAACTCTGCATGCACGCAGCCCCTAATGAATCCTGCACTCATCGGTCATGCTTTCTTGCAATCGTCCTCCTTATTTCCACTCATCTTCACTATGTAGGAATTTAGTGTAGTGGAGCTCACCTTGAATTCAATTTTTGAGGCCCCGATTTAACTTGACTTTTTTCTGTCTACAGTTTGAACACAAAACAATTCTACTTAACCATTCATGAACTAATGACCTGCAACTGAAACTTTCTCCTTGATTTTACCATGAAATCTAACCCAAGTTTCCATGACAGAACCAGAAGTCATCTAGCATTATTCCTCTGTTTCAGCTGCTGAGTCAGCAGTGAAACTCTGTTCCAGAACCAGCTCAGGACTGACTTTTTCTGAAAGGCTACTGCTAACAGATGCAGAAATGTATCTATAAACTGAACAATCCAGCTTCAGAAATAGGACAGTTTCACAAAAACAAACGTGGGGAAAAAGCTGAAATGATGCTAAAATAGCTTCATTAAACTCAGAGCTTCTTGGTTTTCATCAGTGGGATCATGATTCAGATCCTAAATCCACTGTGTTAAACATTTATCAGCATTAGCTTCACCCCCAGAAAAGAAAGTGAGGTTTCAGGTCTAAAAGTTGAAGTTACCCGGTGCCGGTTCTAGTCTGGCTGACCCGCTGCAGCTCCTCTTGGGGCCTTAGTTTATCTCCTATCCTACAGATAACATTAGCCTGAAAAAATGCTTTATTGTTCTAAAGTGTTGCTTAAAGTTTGCTCTCATTTTTCCACAGACTCTTTCTTGCCTCAAAGTCCGGCCCCCCCTCCTCTTCCTCCTACACCCACGGTGGGCGACAGCCAGGCCTTCCCCCCTGGACTGGACCAGAGAGCGTCTGCTCATCACCTCACATCCACAACTACCATTCCTTTAAAAGAGATGACAGGCAACATGTGCCCCCCCCCTGACACAGAAACCTGAACAATGCTACCAGAACTCCCAGACATCCACCAGGAAGGATCTGCCCGCGCTGCATAATAGAGGAACCCTGCTGGAAAGCGAACATGCTGAAGCAGACCTGGAGCCCCTCCATCCCATGCTGCCACCGGGAACCCCCACAGGCCACGCTGCGCCTCTGTCCCACCCCGGGAGGGCTCCGTTCAGCGACCTGCCAGGACACCCGCCAATGAGGCGAGCAAAGAGTGAGGGCCACGTCCGGGTCCCCCCTGCCCCAAGCGGACTGGTCCAGTCAGTGGTCCCGGAAGTCTCCACAAATGCCACTGTGAACGACAGGCTGTGGAGCAAACTGGAGCCGGAAAGCCACCGGGACAGCATGTCCTCGTCTTCAAGCATCTCCTCCAACGACACCGTCATTGACCTCTCCCTGCCCAACCTGGCCAGGAGGAGCCTCGCCGCCCCCTCAAGCCCCACAGAGTCACCCTGGATGAACTACCACCTCTCTGCTCTGGTCTGCTACGAGAACCCCAGAGTGGGCAAAAGCAAGTCCAACCCAAACCTGCAGCAGAGTGACCGTTCCACACCAGAGAGAGCTGAGGATGGCCTGCAGGGCCCCCTTGTCGGGCTGGGTGGGAGGAGGCACACCTGGAGCAGGCTCTACATGGAGGGGCTCAAAAAGTCATCAGGGAGGGGGTCGTCCTCTGTAGCTGCACCGTCCATGTCCAAAAGCCTGGGGGACCTGACCTCTGATGACATCTCATGCAACTTCGACAGCAAGTATTACAGCATCAACCGCAGCTTTGTGGTGCTGTCCACCAGGGAGCAGCACCGCAGAGTGGGTCTGACCCACCCAGCACCACAGAGCAACCTCACAGAGCAGCTGCGGAGGCTCACCGACGTGGAGCCGCTGACTGCCCGTGACTTTGCCCCCCAAAACAAAGACCAGCAGGAAGACACCGTGGATGACAGAGTTGTGAAGCGGACCTTCTCCAGGAGCCAAAGTCGCGTGCGCTACATTGCCAACCGGGCTAAGAAAGCCCAGGAACGGCAGAGGCTGCAGGGTCTGCTGCAGAGCAGGAGCGCCAGCTTCAGCCTCCCTGTAAGCCCCATCGAGGAGAGGGGGAACCCCGAGGGAGCGTGCTGTGTGGCCTGCAGCCCCTGCAATGGCCTGGACACGCTGCATCAGCGCGTCACTAAGGTCTCCCTCCCCAGCACAGACTGAAGTTGGAAACAGTGGTCTTTTTCCAGCTCAAGTTCAGAAATCAAGAGGAAAGCGGGGTTCCTGCAGAACTGTGTTTCCCATTTTCAGGAAGACTGCATGTTTGCATCCAAAGGCTTTTTTTGCATCTGCATTCATGAGCCATGAACTCGTGAGGAGACGTCAGCATCTCATGACTTGAGTTTAGGCCAAAACAAGTTGTGAATGTAGGTCCAGAGTTTGCTCCTAGCCCCCACACGGCTGAAGCCCGCCTCCAGGAGCGCCTCCGCCTGTTTCTCCGGACAGGAAGCAGCTGCTCTGTCATCTCCAGGGAGAACTGCTGGTCTGCACTGTTCTCCTGTTGAGTGCTTAGCAGCATCCAGTAGTTTAGGACTGGGATCAAAATGATAGTTTTTTATTTAACTAGCCTGTAATGTTGTGCTTTTAACTGTGGTAAAAACTAGATTCAAACAAGATGTTATCAATCCATCCACAAGCAATATCAGCAGATCACAGCTGAAAACGGAAAGTTCTGCTTGAGCAGGGCTGAGAACTTCAGGCCTCTACACTGAAACCACCAAGCTCTGCTCTGGTTTACAACGTTTTTATATGAAGAATTGATTTTCTGAGTGTGCTTTGTCTGTCAGGGGCAGTGGGGCTTCGTGTGGCGGCCCCCTCCCCCGCCATCCCTCATCATACTACTAAGTCCAGATGATCTGTTGTACTGTCACCCCGCCGTCCTGCAATCCTTTCTTCGATATTTTAAAGACAGTTTTGAATTCAAACAATGTGTAATTAAGCCCTGAATAAATCTTAAGTCCATATTAATCAGCGTCTGACAGCTCTTTTTTTCACTGGGTTGTGATCCCGTCAGCGGCGAGCCTTACACGCTCTGACATGTGAAGGCCTTCAGCCCAGGGTTCTGGCCGTCTCTGCCTGCTCCACTCCAATTATGGCGTCTTACCAGTTACCACCTCTTTTAACCTCTCTGCCCGAGGGGGAGAAAAGGACATAAAAACATTGACCCCCTGCAGGAAGGGGGAATGTTCCAGTACAAAGACACAAAAGAGGGCCAGCTGAACGAGTGGTTACAGAAGAGAAAAAGCATGTTTCTGGTCAGCGAGGATCAGGCTGCTGAACACATGCAAATGCATGCAGGACTGGGAGAGCTCCTGTGAAGATGAAACCCCCAAACTCCCCAGGAAATCCTTTGGACGTGATGTTCATTAAACTTTTGCTGTTTGAAGAAAAAGAAACTTTTGACTGTCCCGCTCAGCTTTTCACAGAGATGACTGCCTGTTTCTAGCTTTTTTACCATTTGAATATCATTCAACTTCTCTTCAGCTCTTGTTCATAAACAACTCTTTTTCTACACATAATTAACTCATCTAACCTTTACTGCAGCTTTTTCATTCATTCTTCTGCTTTTTTGGGCGTTTTTTTTTCTTTTTCTTCAGGCTGTTCTAGTTAAAACCAGCGCTCTAAATGAACAAATGCAGGTAAGACTTTTATTTGGCGGGTAGAAAAACTACTAGCCACTTTGGCAGGTCAGGCATTGTTCATCATCTCTGACATGGGTCTCAAACTCGCAACCATGTTTTTGAAGTGTTTGCCTTCCCTCCCCGCTTCTCTACCACAAACATCCATCCCAGAGTTTGTTCAAGCATTTCATTCTGGCTTTACGGCGCAGATTTAACCCCCACATTCACCACAGCAGGAGGTGCATCCAGGTGGTGCATTCAGGGGCTGCATGGAATTTCCGCACTAGTGCACTTTCAATAAGAGCTCCCTATTGCTGGAAATGCACTGGGAACAGGTCTGACTTACTGCCGGCTATGCGGATCAAGCTCCTGCTCTGGTCATACAGAGACCGCCCTGAATAAGGCTCCCTGGACTACATACTCCCAGTCGGATGAAATGTGCATTCGTCCGACCACATTTCACTGAGTTGCTGTCTCGTTGTGATGTAATGACATTGTTTTTAACAGAGTTCAATTGTGGGGGTAACAGATTGCAAAGTAACTTAACGAATTACAGTTCAAATTTCTGTAATTAATTACAATTACTGGACTATAGAAACCCTCACTACTTTGTTAGGTTGGTAATGTAGGTTATGACATTTTCACTCGTTAAATGAAAGCAAACAGAGATTAATTAAAAACAAACGGAGGAACTGCCGCACACGGGCACGCGGGTGCCCACAGAGTCGGGGATCGGTCAAAGTACAGACATGCCCTCATTGCTGCAGTCCAAGTGCTTTCCAAACTGGCTTGAAGATGAGACAAAAGGAGATGCTCCAAGGAGTCCCGTCATCCCAGAGGAGCAGCAGGTGAGCGGCAGAGCAGAGACCCGCCCCGTGTGCCGATGTGTCTGTAATGAATGAAACCACTTTGAAGCCGCTCCTTGGTGTGAAAGACAGGAGTCCGCTCCTTCATAGGAGCCATTTTTTCTATAAAATTCCCTCGTCTTACTTTATTTTTCTCTATAAGCGGCACGTGACTAGTGGTCAATATGAGTTTGCGCGCAGTGCACTCCGCAGAGAGAAGGGGGTGGGCGGCTGCATAGTTTGGTAGACTCGCAGCATTACCGAAATGTGCACATTAGACAGATGTTGAGAGAGAGATGGAATACATTCAGCCAGAATGAACATGGAGGCCTTTAGTTTTTTGTGTTTTCAAAAGACTGGCTTAGTTTCAGCTTTGATAGACATGAATATAGACGTAACAGTGTTTTCCACATCTGACTTTGAGCAGTGGCACAGACAACATATTTTTTTACTTATTTTTGTGTCATTTTTCACATTGTTGTCTGCATTCAAATGAAGCCAGGTTTACGTTCATACCAGCAGCAGACTGGGCGTGCTCACCGAGCTGAAAGGGATCCTTTTGCATTGCTTACTCTTAGCTGGGCATTTTTCCTCCTTACTGTGTCTGTTTCCGCAGTATATGCATCCTCTCGACATTCTGGTGGTTTCCCGTGGCTTTTCTGTAGCTGAGCATTTCTTGTTTAACCGCCAGTCTGTCCAAGGTGGGTTTTTTTATGCTTGTCGTTCAACAGCATGTGTTGTGTCCTCACGCATGCTGCTGCTTGATATGGTTTTCATTTGGGCCTTGGCTATTTCATGTGATGTTGCAATGTCCACAGCTTTATCCAACGTTAGTTCAGATCCGACGCTCAGTAGTTTTTCTCTCACGCTGGGTTAATGGATGCCGAAAACTATCCGGTCATGGACCATCTCCTCACTGTTCGCATAAGCGCAGTCTTTTACAAGAAGTCTCAAGTCTGTTACAAACTGTTCAAATGCCTCATTTGCTCCATAGACTTTTTCATGTAAGTTGTAGCGAGCAAAAGTTAGCTTTAGGCATGACGTAGGTTTCATAGTATGTTTAAAGCGCTTTTCTTTCATCTTTGGTAAGTGACCATGTGTTATAAATGGCTCTACTTTTTTTTCCAACCAAAAGAAGAAGACAGCTTCACTTTTCCTCCTTGCTCTTTTTCTTGAGCAGTCCAGAAAACATCAGTTCCATGTGTAGCAGGAATCTGCGCCATGCTTTGGGGAGGTTGTTAACATCCCACCATATTTGTGCAACGTAAAAATCCATTTTGCAGTCTTCCTTCAGTCGGTTTTACTCTGACACCATGATCACGTCTCCCGTGATTTCCGGTCAAGGGTGCTGTTGTGCTTTAGAGTTACAGGGAATAACTCTCCTCAGGACGTGCTGTGTTAACGTGTCTTTATTAACTTAACAAGCAGCAGCCACAATACACACAAGACCTCGGGCTTCTCCTGTATCCCTCAATGCATCACAATTCGCGTCAGACATCTCGACCAATCAGTACGGAGATGCATTCGAGTGCAATAGGATAAACGCTTATCAGATTATTACAGGTGCTCTGGGAGCCTCACTAAAGGCTGTTCAGTCTCTGTATGACAGGAGCAGGAGCTTGTTTCCCATATCCAGCAGTAAGTCAGACTTGTTCCCGGTGCATGTAGGACTCCGGCAGGGCTGACCTTTATCACCCGTCCTCCAAGTGAAAAACTCCTTTGTGGCCCACTTTCCTGCAGACAAAGCAGTGAAGTAGCAGCATAATGTTTTCTGTCATGTTCTTCAAGGACTGACCCACAACGACAATAACAGGGTAAGTAGTACAACATGTTACAACTGCTTTTGCACTGGACTGTTATAAAATGAAATATTTGTTTGTTGTTGGGTTATTTTTTTATTTGTTTGATTGTTATTTTGCAAAAACACTTAGTGGCAACTGGGAGTAGACTAAAGAGGCCTTTTACACTTCCTTAAAGGGCAGAATATGGTTTTGAGGTCCGAGTCAGAACCCATTGTATTTTTTCATGGAACTTATGTCAGGTTTCTGTCCTCTTTGTACCTCAAGCTAAGCTTGTATTGGTGACTTTGGTTTCACCTGTATTCATCTGGATTAAAGTCATGCCTCTCCCTTGTTTCTCTGCTAGAATGTGATCAGCATTCCACAATGATCCAGACTATATCTCGCCTCAGTCTCACAACAAAAGTGTCAGAGGGGTACTTAGCACAAAGAGGGGTGGGTCATTACTGCAACCCTCTGCTGCCTGTCTGTTGCTCCCCCCTCCGACCACTATCTTTCTCCCGGCTTAGCCACTCCCCAAGATCTGGCGCTAGTGTTCTTTCGCCATGCTCCTCCAGGGCCCGGTGCTAGCATCCCTTCGCCCAAGCAGCTCTGGCCGTGGGCGTCTACCACACCGCTGTGTAGCTTCGGCCATGGGCGTCCTCCACGTCGCCGTGTAGCTACGGCTGTGGACGTCCTCCAGGGCCTGGTGCTGGTTTTCTTGCCGCGCTCCTCCAGCCTTATTTTTCACACTGATCTCAGCCAATACACACAAACACTCACTTGTTGCTCCGTGTCATTGTTACTCTTTGAAATGACTAAGACTCACAACTACAACACACTGATCTGTAAGAACACACAATAAGACAAAACATTGCACATTTTTCAATATATGCATGTTTTTTTTTCTATGCATGACAAAAAAAAAACTTTAAAGTAATGATTTAACTGTTTATGACTTGTTTTAATCTTTATGGAAGCATGTTACATTCAATTAAAAAACAGTGGTCAATTTTTTAATTTTAGTACAATATGCTTCCAAAAAAAAATACTTTCACAAACCCCTTTATGAAAATAAACATCACAGATCCAATTGCGTCGCCCGGATTGGCGTTACCGGGGCCTCACCCTGGAGCCAGGCCTGGGGTTGGGGCTCGCAGGCGAGCACCTGGTGGCCGGGTCTCCTCCCACGGGCCCCGGTCGGGTAAAACCCGAACGATCAACGTGGGATCACTCCCCAGGGGGCCCACCACCTGCAGGAGAGCTCAGAAGGGGCCGGTGCAATGTGGTTTGGGTGGCAGTCGAGGGCGAGTGCCTCGGCGGCCTAAACCCCGGTCATGGAACTTGGCTTTTGGGACATGGAATGTCACCTCTCTGGGAAGGAAGGAGCCTGAGCTTGTGTGAGAGGTTGAGAGGTACCGGCTAGATATAGTTGGGCTCACCTCTACGCACAGTCTGGGCTCTGAAACTCAGTCTCTCGAGAGGGGTTGGACTCTCTACCATTCTGGTGAGAGGCGGCGGGCTGGGGTGGGCTTACTTGTGAGCCCCCAGCTTAGCCGCCAAGTGTTGGAGTTCACCCCGGTGGATGAGAGAGTTGCGTCCCTCCGTCTTCGGGTGGGGGACAGGTCTCTGACTGTGGTTTCAGCTTATGGGCCGAACAGCAGTTCAGAGTACCCAGCTTTCTTGGTGTCTCTCGGAGGGGTACTGGAAAGTGCCCCAACGGGGGACTCCATTGTCCTCCTGGGTGACTTCAATGCCCACGTGGGCAACGACAGTAGCACCTGGAGGGGGGTGATTGGCAGGAACGGCTTCTCTGATCTGAACCCGAGCGGTGTTTTGTTGTTGGACTTCTGTGCTAGTCATAGTTTGTCCATAACAAACACCATGTTTGAGCACAAGGGTGTCCATCAATGCACGTGGCATCAGGACACCCTCGGCAGGAGATCAATGATCGACTTTGTAGTCGTTTCAGGAGACCTTCGGCCGTGTGTCTTGGACACTCGGGTAAAGAGAGGGGCAGAGCTGTCCACTGATCACTACCTGGTGGTGAGTTGGATTCGATGGCGGGGAAGGAGGCCGGAAAGACTCTGCAGACCCAAACGTAGTTTGAGGGTCTGCTGGGAACTTCTGGCTGAGCCCTCCGTCAGGGAAGTCTTTAACTCCCACATCCGGGAGAACTTCAAACAGGTACCAAGGGAGGCTGGTAACATTGAGTCTGAATGGACCATGTTCTCCACCTCCATTGTCTCTGCTGCTGTTCGGAGCTGTGGTCGCAAGGTCTCTGGTGCCTGTCGTGGCGGCAACCCCCGAACCCGTTGGTGGACACCGGAAGTAAGGGATGCCGTCAAGCTGAAGAAGGAGTCCTATCAGGTCTGGCTGACTTGTGGGACTCCAGAGGCAGCTGACAGGTATCGGCAGTCTAAGCGAGCTGGAGCTCAGGCTGTAGTAGAGGCAAAAACTCGGTCCTGGGAGGAGTTCGGTGAGGCCATGGAGAAGGACTATCGGTTGGCCTCAAAGAGGTTCTGGCAAACCATCGGGCGCCTCAGAAAGGGGAAGCAGTTTTCTGCAGGCACCATTTTCAGTGCAGGTGGGGAGCTGCTGACTTCGACTGGGGACATTGTCGGGCGGTGGAAGGAATATGTCGAGGATCTCCTCAATCCTGCTGACACGCCTTCTCTTGAGGAAGCAGAGGCTGAGAGCCTTGGGGTGGGGCTGTCCATTACCCAAGCTGAAGTCACAGAGGTAGTTAACAAGCTCCTCGGTGGCAAGGCACCAGGAGTGGATGAGGTCCGCCCTGAGTGCCTCAAGTCTCTGGATGCTGTGGGAGTGTCTTGGTTAACGCGTCTCTGCAGCATCGCGTGGCAGTCAGGAACAGTACCACTGGACTGGCAGACAGGGGTGGTGGTTCCCCTTTTCAAGAATGGGGACTGGAGGGTGTGTTCCAACTACCGGGGAATCACACTCCTCAGCCTCCCTGGGAAAGTCTATGCCAGGGTACTGGAGAGGAGAGTCCGGCCGATAGTCGAACCTCAGATCCAAGAACAACAATGCGGTTTCCGCCCTGGTCGTGGAACTGTGAATCAGCTCTACACCCTGTCCAGGGTGCTGGAGGGTTCGTGGGAGTGCGCTCATCCTGTCCACATGTGTTTTGTGGATTTGGAGAAGGCATTCGACCGTGTGCCCCGTGGTGTCCTGTGGAGGGTACTTTGGGAGTATGGGGTCCGGGGAGCCTTACTCAGGGCTGTCCGGTCTCTGTATGACCAGAGCAGGAGCTTGGTCCGCATAGCTGGCAGTAAGTCAGACCTGTTCCCAGTGCATGTTGGACTCCGGCAGGGCTGCCCTTTGTCACCGGTTCTTTTCATAGTTTTTATGGACAGAATTTCTAGGTGCAGCCAGGGTCCGGAGGGGGTCTGGTTCGGGAACCACAGGATTTCCTCTCTGCTCTTTGCAGATGATGTTGTCCTGTTGGCTTCATCGAACCAGGACCTCCAGTATGCATTGGAACGGTTTGCAGCCAAGTGTGAAGCGGCTGGGATGAGGGTCAGCACCGCTAAGTCTGAGGCCATGGTTCTCGACCGGAGAAAGGTAGTTTGCCCTCTCTGGGTGGGTGGAGTGCTCCTTCCCCAAGTGGAGGAGTTTAAGTATCTTGGGGTCTTGTTCACGAGTGAGGGAAGATCGGAGCGTGAGATCGACAGGCGGATTGGTGCTGCGTCCACCGTTATGCGGTCGCTGTACCGGTCCGTCGTGGTGAAGAGAGAGCTAAGCCAGAAAGCAAGGCTCTCAATTTACCGGTCGATCTACGCCCCAATACTCACCTATGGTCATGAGCTCTGGGTCATGACTGAAAGAACGAGGTCCCGGATCCAGGCGGCTGAAATGAGCTTCCTCCGTAGGGTGGCTGGGCGCTCACTTAGAGATAGGGTGAGAAGCTCGGTTACCCGGGAGGAGCTCGGAGTAGAGCCGCTTCTCCTCCAAATCGAGAGGAGCCAGTTGAGGTGGCTCGGGCATTTAGTTCGGATGCCCCCTGGACGCCTCCCTAGGGAGGTGTTCCAGGCATGTCCCACTGGGAGGAGGCCCCGGGGAAGACCCAGGACACGCTGGAAAGACTACGTCTCTCGGCTGGCCTGGGAACGACTCGGGGTCCCCCCAGAGGAGCTGGAGGAAGTGGCTGGGGAGCGGGAAGTCTGGGCATCTTTACTTAGACTGCTGCCCCCGCGACCCGGTCCCGGATAAGCGGGAAAATTATATCTTAAATAAACAGTGCAAGCGCCCACAATGTGCAAGTTCCATGACTGGGGTTTAAGCCGCCGAGGCACTCGCCTTTGACTGCCACCCAAACCGCATTGCTCTGGCCCCTTCTGAGCTCTCCTGCAGGTGGTGGGCCCACTGGAGAGTAATCCCAAGTCAATCCTTTGGGTTTTACCTGACCGGGGCCCACGGTTAATTGAGAGCTTTGCTTTCTTGCTCATCGCCCTCTTCACCACAACGGACCGGTACAGCTACTGTGTGGTGGTGGACGCTGCACCAATCCACCTGTTGATCTCATGCTTTGATCTTTACTCACTCGTGAACAAGACCCCAAGCTATTTAAACTCCTCCACCTGGAGAAGGAGCACTCCACCCACCCAGAGAGGGCAAACCACCTTTCTCCGGTCGAGCACCTTGGCCTCGGGCTGTAGAGCTGGTCTACAGGACCAGGACAGAAACCGCATTGTTCTTCTTAGATCTGAGGTTCCACTATCAGCCGGACTCTCCTCTCCAGTACCCTGGCATAGACTTTCCCAGGGAGGCTGAGGAGTGTGATTCCCCGGTAGTTGGAACACACCCTCCGGTCCCCC
>BSAI01000011.1:0-16535 GCA_036245035.1 Adrianichthys oophorus | reverse complement strand
CCCCCCCCCCCCCCCCCCCCCCCCCCCCCCCTCTCATCTCCCTCCACCTCAAGACTTCCTCTTATTTTCCACCCTTCCCTCCCACATACACGTATACATACACGTTAAGGGACTTTATGTCCTATGGCACTCACTTTAATTTCAAGGGACCCCCAAGTCCCATCTGCATTACACAACATACTCAAGTCCACAACCCCCTCTCCTTCATCTCTCTCTTTCCTTTTCTACTAACTTTCTGCCTATCTCACAATAAACCGTACCCTAACCCGGGTCTGCACCCCCCCCTCTCTCCACCTGCAATCTTCATTACATCACTTGCCATCTGCCATTGCTTTATTTTATTTGGTTTATCATGCCTCTGTTTGGTGCAGTGCGATTCACATGTTGTCCCTCTTTCCCACCCCCCTACGGGGGAGTGGGAGAGATTTCTGATTCCAGGTGGATCATCTGTGCTCCTGTCCTTGGCCGTGACCTCGTCTTTGGCCCCTCCCGCTCCTGTCCTTGGCTGTGACCTCGCCTCACCTGTGCTCCTGTCCTTAGCTGTGACCTCGCCTCACCTGTGCTCCTGTCCTTGGCTGTGACCTCGCCTTTGGCTCTTCCCACCCCTGTCTTTGGCCGTGACCTCGCCTTGGCTCTTCCCACCCCTGTCTTTGGCCGTGACCTCGCCTGGCTCTTCCAGCAACCCCAGCTGTTACCACAACTCCTACTGGATGAAGCCCATCTGATAGACTATTCAAACATGTCTTTGTTTATTTAATGCTTAGCTGTTACCTTTACTTGTAGCTGTTTATCTAGACGTGTTTGTTTATTGGACATATACTTGTTATTCAACAATGTAGTTATAGAATGAATTAAGCTCACTTATCTTTAATAGTTTTAGCACATCACCTGTCCGTCCGTGGGTTGAGGATCTCTCCTTCATGTGGGAAACCCTGAGGTTTCTTAGTTTTTTACCACCACCACCACCACCCCCACCCCCCCACCCCCAAAAAAAAGATGGGTTTTTTTTTTTATGAGTTTTTCCTCACTGTGAAGGAGGGCAGAGATGTTTGTTCAGCTTAGTCTGTTTTATAACCAGCTATTGTTTACTTTTACATGTTAATAATCTTTTTTGCTTCTTGCAATATATTGATAATCAGTCCAATGAGACAGCTATGGGTGTGATATTGGGCTATATAAATAAAATTGAATTGAATTAAATTAATGCATCTATAGACCATATATACAGTGGGTACGGAAAGTATTCAGACCCCCGCAAATTTGTCATATTTTGTTACATTGCAGACATTTGCTAAAATCATTTAAGTTCATTTTTTATCCTCATTAATGGACACACGGAACCCCATATTGACAAAAAACACAGAATTTTTGAAGATTTATTAAAATAGAAAAACCGAAATATCACATGGTCTTCAGTATTCAGACTCATTGCTGTGACACTAAAATACTTAACTCAGGTGCTGTCCATTTCTTCTGACCATCCTTAAGATGGTTCTACACCAGGGATGGGCAACTCGAGGGCCACATTCCTGCATGTTTTCCAACATACCATGATCTGGCATGTTCTAATTGGCTGGACACACCTGAAGCAGGTAATCAGTCATGAGTAGGGCTTGGATATCTGGAAATCCTGCACACACTGCGGCCCTCGAGGCCTGGAGTTGCCCATCCCTGTTCTACACCTTCATTTGAGTCCATCTTTGTTTGATTCTACTGATTGGACTTGATTAGGAAAGCCACACACCTGTCTATATAAGACCTTACAGCTCACAGTGCATGTCAGAGCAAATGAGAATCATGAGGTCAAAGGAACTGCCTGAAGAGCTCAGAGACAGAATTGTGGCAAGGCACAGATCTGGCCAAGGTTACAAACAATATCTGGTGCACTTAAGGTTCCTAAGAGCACAGTGGCCTCCATAATCCTTAAATGGAAGATGTTCAGGACGACCAGAACCCTTCCTAGAGCTGGCCATCTGGCCAAACTGAACTATCGGGGGAGAAGAGCCTTGGTGAGAGAGGTAAAGAAGAACCCAAAGATCACTGTGGCTGAGCTCCAGAGATGCAGTCGGGAGATGGAAGAAAGTTGTAGAAAGTCAACCATCACTGCAGCCCTCCACCAGTCAGGGCTTTCTGGAAGAATGGCCCGACGGAAGCCTCTCCTCAGTGCAAGACACATGAAAGCCAGAATGGAGTTTGATAAAAAAAACACCTGAAGGACTCCAAGATGGTGAGAAATAAGATTCTCTGGTCTGATGAGACCAAGATAGAACTTTCTGGCCTTAATTCTAAGCGCTATGTGTAGAGAAAAGCAGGCACAGCTCATCACCTGTCCAATACAGTCCCAACAGTGAAGCATGGGGGTGGCAGCATCATGCTGTAGGGGTATTTTTCAGCTGCAGGGACAGGACGACTGGTTGGAGAGGATTCAAGGATGAATATGGCCAAGTACAGGGACATCCTGGTCTAAAACCTTCTCCAGAGTGCTCAGGACCTCAGACTGGACCGAAGGTTCACCTTCCAACAACACAATGACCCTAAACACACAGCTAAAATAACCAAGAAGTGGCTTCACAACAACTCTGTGACTGTTCTTGAATGGCCCAGCCAGAACGCTGACTTAAACCCAATTGAACATCTCTGGAGAGACCTGAAAATGGCTGTCCACCAACGTTTACCATCCAACCTGACAGAACTGGAGAGGATCTGCAAGGAGGAATGGCAGAGGATCCCCAAATCCAGGAGTGAAAATCTTGTTGCATCTTTCCCAAAAAGACTCATGGCTAGATTAGATCAAAAGGATGCTGCTGCTAAATACTGAGCAAAGGCTCTGAATAATTAGGACCATGTGATATTTCACTTTTTCTTTTTGAATAAATCTGCAAAAATTCTGTGTTTTTTGTCAATATGGGGTGCTGTGTGTACATTAATGAGGGAAAAAAAATGAACTTAAATTATTTTAACAAATGGCTGTAATATAACAAAGAGTGAAAAATTTAAGGGGGATCTGAATACTTTCCGTACCCACTGAATGTGCAGCTTGTGCAAATAATTACATTGACCATATATCATGTCGTATGTTTCTTCGTCTGTGGTCCCAGTTGCATAGGGCTTGTTCAATTCAATTCATTTTTATTTCTATAGCCCAATATCACAACCATAGCTCTCTCATTGGGCTTACACCGGTATTTGCAAAGAACAAAAGATCAGTCATAAAAATGTAAACAATAGCTGGTTGTTAAACAGACTAAGCTGAACAAACATCCTGCCCTTACACCCTCCTTCTCTGTGAGGAGGAAGGTAAGAGGAGTCGCCACCGAGCAGAAGCCCTGGATGAAATGCTGATAGACATTGGCAAAGCTGAGGAACCGCTGCTGTTCCTTCACCCTGTTTGGTTAAGTCCACTGCAGTACCACCTTCACCTTGCCCTGGTCCTATGTCACGCCTTCAGCACTGATCGTGTATCCCAAGAAAGAAATACAGATTTTTTAGAATGCACATTTGTCTCTCTTTGCATTCAGTGATCAGTCATTTCAGCACCTAGCGGATGTGGGAGACGTGTTTCTCAAATGGATCAGAGAAGACCAGGATATCATCTATGTAGACAATGACACGTTGCTGCAGCAGGTCCCAGAAGACATCAGCTCCTCTTAAATGTATGCCTGCATTGTGTTTGACTCGGGCCAGGATGGCGGGAACCCTCAGCCTCTGGCATAGCTCCAGGCAGGAAGTCAATGGCGCAGTCATAGGACCAATGAGGAGGGAGCTATGTAGCACGCTGTTTGTTGAATGCGACCCGCAGGTCCTCGTCTGGTTCCGGCACCCCTCCACCTCCCCTGTTGAACTTCACTCTGTGAGGGTAGTGGTCACGATCGGCCGAGACATTGGTCGGTCCTTGGAACTTTTCCAGCAGAGACTGGCACTGCAAACAGCTCCGACCTACTTCCGGTGGCACACCTGACTCAAATCTTGTGAGTGGAAGGTATCAATGTTCTGGAGACCTGCAATCAAAGATTTGTTATTTTCCATTCATGCCAGAATAAACCAGAATGAAACTGAAGTCACCTCGCCCTTCATAACTGAACACGACGCAGAGAATGAGTGAGGCATTTACGGACCTGCTAAATGTGGGAAATTGCCGTTACATTTACTTGATTGAGTGCTCCGATGCTCAATGTCATTGCATAAAATGGCATTAAAGCTTCAGTTAGTCAGCTCGTTGGACACAGCTCACAGCTGTGGGTCACCTCAAATCTTGTTGGTCTCGACTCACGAGACTTGAGTTGCAAACAATGACATTTGGTTGCAACACAACAAGATTTGAGTCAGGTGTGCCATCGGTAGTAGGTCGGAGCTGTTTGGCAATGGCATTGGCAGTGCATGGATGAAAAGACCAATGTTAAGGAAACAGAAGGCTTCATGGTGTCAAGCCAGTGCAATGACTATATTGTCCAATGTCAGGAACTGGACCCGGCCTGATCCGAGGGGTCATCCATTTAGGGCGGAGACTGCCACTGGTGCGTTGCAGGCAAGCAAAGGGACATGGTGAGTGCGGGCAAAAGCCAAGTCTATGAACTTCACCAGAGTCAATTTTGGCCTGTGCATTCACCACACGGCTGTTAAAATTCAGAGTTTCTGGCAGTGTAAAGGTGAGCATGGGTCCACTCACCGGCTCCCTAGAGCGCCACAGAGATTGATCTGGGCAGGTGTTGCAGATGTGGCCTGGCTGACCACAGTAAAGACAGAGGTTCTCTGGAAAATGCCTAACCCTCTCCTCTGAGGAGAGCTGGGTGGAGCTGAGTCGGAGAACTTGTGAGCGGAACCGGAGATCCCCGAGGGAAGAGACAAAGGGGGTTGTGGCATTCTCTGTGGCTGGGTTCTGCGGCCGCTGGGTTCTCAGCAGATTATCAAGCTTGATGGTAAGTGCAATGACCTAATCAAAAGTCAAGCCCTTGTCTCGGCATGCCAGCTCCCGCAGCAGCTCTGCTGTGAGCCCCTCCCGATGGCGGTTGTCAGAATGCTGGAAGACCAGTCTGTGTGTGCTGCCAGGGTCCATAACCGGAGTGAATAGGCAGTCTGCTGCCCCTACTTGATCACAGCTGCTCACCTGAGTCCTAGCCATCTGATGAGTGGTTAAACATTAAACACTGTGCATCTGGTCCCCAGCGCAGCCAGCCACTCTTGTGCTTCTCCAGTCAAGAGTGAGCACATCAAAGTCACTTTCATTTCCTCAGTCAGGTAGAGGTGCAGTTGCTGACGCAGAAACAGGTTACATTGCATGAGCAAGCTGGTGTTTTGCGCAGGATCTGCATTAAATTATTTCGGGAGCGCCAACCTCAGCTCCAATGTGAGAGCTGGAGACGGGCTCGCTGCACCCTCTGGCAGATTAACCTGCAGGTGCACCGTGATGGCTTTGGTTACAGTAGTCAGATGCTGGAGCTTAGGTGATAAGAGTCAGGTGGTTGAGGACCTTCAGTATTCTAGAGATGCCTCCTGCCAGTCAACAGAGGGGGAGACAGAGCGCTGACTCCTGACAATCCATTTTATCTATAATACATACCTCTTTAGAAACAGGTTTTGTGCCACAGTCATTTAAATATACCATTGTTAAACCTTTTCTGAAAAAGCCCAGTTTAGATCCTGGCATTCTAGCCAATTATAGACCAATATCCAATCTCCCCTTTATCTCAAAAATTTAACTCTGGTGCGAAGGAACAAAGGAATCCAACTCGAAAGAGTTGTAGTAAAACAGCTAGACCGCCACCTACAGGACAAAAGCCACTTTTCACTTTTCAGTCAGGATTCAGACCTCACCATAGCCCTGAAACTGCACAAGTTAGAGTCACTAATGACTTGTTATTAGCCACAGAAAAGGGACTAATCTCTAGATCTGTTAGACCTCAGTACAGCTTTTGACACAATAGACCACAGCAGCTTTACTCCAGAGACTAGAGTCATGACATAGGGATCAGATCTGCCCTCCAGTGGTTTGAATCATATTTATCTGTTAGTTAATTATTTGTTTAGACTAATAATTAGCCAATTTTTATATTTTATGACAGATTCTATGTTTGTGTGTTATTATTAGTGTAAAGCCAATTGAGACAGCTATGTTGTGATATTGGGCTTTATAAATAAAATTGAATTGATTTCACCACCCCCATCTACTGTTTTAATCATCAATTGCTTTCTGACACTTTATTAACTCAGTTACCACAGACACATTATTCTTCATTTGCAAATGCGGCTGCAGGGGCATCTCTTCAGAGTAAAGTGCAGTCAGTTCTCTTTGTTTCCCGTTGCAAGCATATGAAAAATAAAATTGATCAAGTCTGAAACTACATTATCTGATCGGATCAGGACATCCCTTGTAGTTTTTTTTTTCCTTTAGTTATAAATGTTAGTGGTTGTGTTTCAACTTTTGCGGAACCCCCTCAGCCTCTCAGTATGTTTGGCTGCTTTCTTCCTCAGGCCTTTTAGCTGTCTCTCAACAAATGTTCAGTGCTTGCAGTTCTGTTCTGGATGTATCAGCCTGCTCAGCTAGTTTCCAGCTTTTTAAATGCATCGCAGCTGCACAACAGCCGGAACAAGGGCCTGCACAGTACATTCAGCTAACTGAGCTAACAGAGTAGCATTACCTGTTAATGTTGTGGATTGAACGTTGCACCTTCAGATCAACTGAAGCCATCACAAGCCTCCGTTTTTTCTGTTCCCTTCATTCTTAAACACGAGTCCTTTTTTTCACTGCAGTTAAAAGTGCTTCACCTCAGCTGACTCTTAGGAAAATTCCTGTTTGGGACCTACATCACTAACCAAAATGTAAATGACGTGCTCTGCACACATGCTGTCATGCAGCACCTGTTTGTCTGTGAGCGCCTCTGTCATGATCCTTGCCAACAACTAAAGGCATCTCTGATGATTTATTCATGCCCAGGCGCATCACTTATTCAAGCTTCCACAGTTATTAATCCCTGAGCTGAACTGAGGGATGTGGTCCTAAATTGATTCAGTCTGGTCTACTGGAGTGCTCCTTTGAGGAGTTCATTGCAGGCACCTAATTAGCCTGCTCCAAGAAGAAAGTGCTGCTGGAATTATAGAGAAGGCCCTCCTATGTTATTCAGCTAATTATAGCTGATCCTGATTGTTATGGATTTGTCTTTTTTCAACAGCTCCTCTCCATGTTTTATGACCCTTCGGGATTTAAACCAATTAAGCTAAAAAGGTGAGTTTAACAAAGCAGAGCGCCAATACATTCTGGCTGACTGTGGTACCTTTTTCTCACCCTCTTCACCCCTGCAGCCCTTGCCCCCACCCCCACCCTGCAGAATGCTACAAAGACACACCAGATGTGAAAGGAAAAATGACATCGGTTTAAAAGGTCTCCCCATTAAAAAGGCCTACCAGGAGGCAGAGGCGCAAATCACTGCGGGGTGGCTTGATTGCATGAGTTGGGGGGGGGGGGACAAACTTTTATTTGACACGTTAATTAGACATGTTTGTCTCTTTCACGGTGGCCACCTTTCTGCGCCAGGCGGCCATAATTCCATCCAGGATAAAGACTACATGCAGGCGCTTTGGCACCGGTGTCAATCACCCACATGGCTGCGCGCTTTTGTTGCAGCTTTTTATTCAGTGGACATCACTCTTGTAAAGAAGCACAGAAAGGTCCCGCAAATTAATTGGATAAACGATTAAGTAGGAGGCACTCCCCCCCACTGAGCAGAGACAGCAGCAGAAGAAAAGGTGGACGCAGGCGCCGGCTGAAAGCTGACACTTGAATCAGATCATGAAGAATAGAGGGCAGAAGAAAGGCGGAGGGGCCGGTCCGTGTGCGGTCTTCATGGAGGTCCGGCCGGCTCCGCTGGGACCTGAGTGGCTTTGAATTTACTCACTCTGCTGGTTTGACATCAGAGTCCTGAAACTGTGCTCATATTTCCCCTGAACACAATGCAAAGACTTAAAAACAGGAGTTTGTGTTTAAAAGAAGATCATGCTGACGGGAATCAGGTTATGATGGATGTTATGAGCTGACAGCGTCACATGAACGCAGGCTCTGTTCCATTCAACCCACAAAACCAGAGGCAGCAGAGAGCAGCAGCGTCTTCAAGCATGAAGATCATCTCAAACCTGCATGCTAACACTTTTATTTTTTTGCTCTGCAATTTTTAACTTTCGCCATGATTTTATCATTAGACTTTTTGTAGCCATTAGGCTAGAGACATGGAAAGTGCATAAAAAAAATGTGTACCTGTTGTCTTCAGATGTTTGATTTTAGGAAGATAATGCAAACACAAATATGTACACAAAAAATTAGTGGTGGAGTGTCTGTTGAGACTGCGAGACTGTGGTTGTAAATCTCCAATCAAGTTACAAAGATTGAATTTAATTCTATTTTAGATATATGACCCAATATTACAACACAGTTGTTTCAATGGACTTTACACCGCTTTTTATACAAAAGAGCATAAAGTCGGTTATAAAATATAAACAAGAGCTGGTTGCTTAACTAAACAGGTATCCCTGCTCTTAGACCAGCGATGTCAAACTCAATTGCTCAGAGGTCGAGGGTCACAAAGAATAAACATTTATTGAACACACTAAAACTTTTGCTCTCCATGAAATATATCATAATTCATAATTATACAAAACAAGCAAAGTCTGTAAATAATTTGTTTGCTTTTCTGCAAAAACTAATCAAATCATTGTGTTTTATTTGCTCTTGTGTCATTTTTAGACAGAGCTGGACTCCTGGCATTGTTTCTAGCATCAAGTTACTTTCTGTTTGGTTTGTGAGTCTCTGTGTCTTTGTGAAACGTATCAAAGTGATTTGATTTTTTTTAAAACTGTTATTGTCAATAGGGCTGCACGGTGGCGCAGTGGTTAGCTCTTGCCTCACAGCAAGAAGGTCCCCGGTTCAAGTCCTGGCTGGGGGAACTTGAAAAAAAAAAAGGGTCACCAATGGGGGACCTTTCTGTGTGGAGTGTGCATGTTCTCCCCGTTCATGCGTGGGTTTTCTCCGGGGACTCCGGCTTCCTCCCACCGTCCAAAAACATGCTTCATAGATTAATTAGTTACTCTAAATTGTCCCTAGGTGTGAGTGTGCACGGGTGTGTGATTGTGGCCCCTGCGACAGACTGGCGACCAGTCCAGGGGTGTACCCTGCCTTCGCCCATGAGTAGCCGGGTTAGGCTCTGGCAACCCCGTGACCCCGAAAGGGAAAAGCGGTTTGGAAAATGAATGAAATGAATGTTATTGTCAATATGTTTGTAAGTGTTAGTAAAACATTTAAAACTAAACTAATTAACTTATTATTGAGATTAGTCCAAAAATATTTGATGTTTGACTCATTTTTGTGCAACACCAATATTAAAAATCCTCCCAAAAACGTCTATACTTTGATGAACAAATGAGCTACTGTGATCTAAAGTGCAGCTGTGTTACTGCCTGCAAGCTGCTCTCTTTTCAGTGCAGCTGTAAATCAGATGCAAACACCAGAAACGACGTAAAATGCATATTAAAAGGAAAATAAAGACATGTAATAAAATGTATAAATAGTTGATAAAGAATGGCATTATTAGCATAGCACTGAGTAAACTAAAAACACAGGCGATGCGATAACCCACTTTATTAGGGATTGTGCAATCAAGCTGCGGTACCTGTGCGTTCTTTCTTCTCACAGCCTGCACTGTAATTGTAAAGAAAACACACAAAATACAGCGATTTTGAGGCTAAAAAATAATAAAGTCATTTATACAAATGACAGATGAGTGGACACATTTCTATTTCATTACTGTTTCTCATGATGGCGAGAATAATTTACAGGTGAGTCTTTGGCTTACCTGCCTGGTAACTGCAGCAGGTCCCTGCTGAGAAGTGTTTCCATAAGGAACTGAACCGAACTGAACCCAAACCCGCCCAAATGATGTCCATCCGCCAAAAGCTATTTCTGTCTGCAAATTTAGAATCTAAACCGCCCAACCAGGCAGGAAATTTCCTTTTCTGACAACACTGGTTTTCGGCAAGGCAGCTGACGCAATGCATGATGGGATTTGGAGCTAATTTTGTAGTGATGTTCACAGACGCATTGTGATTGGGCCTTCTGTTAGATTTGGCAGCACAAGGAATTATAGCATTCCATTCATTTTGTCTGTCTGGGCAAATTGGTGTTTAAGTCTGGATTTTTATTTGTGTGTTTAGTTGTCTGGCTCAGTTTTGCCCTTAGTTATTTTACCCTTTTATGTGTATTTCTTTATGATAACTGCTCTCTTGAAAGCCCTTAATCTAACAATGTTAAAACATGAAACCAATGTGACATGTTGCCAGGCCATTATAAACAGTAATATGAATTGCCCTGGCGAACCTGATCTGGCTTTGACTCTGATACCTGCGCCTTAAACCCTCCTTCTTGGTAAGAAAAAAACAAAAAAACTACAAAAAAAATCAGATTTCATAAAAAATAAACCTCAGGAATGTTCTTTGGAAGGAGGGACACTCTCCCACGATGGACAGGCGATGTACCAAATAGAGATGGGATTTATGTCTCTTACAGGGAGCTGGATCTTTTGGATCAGTTCATTTCAAAGAGCCGTTCAAAAGACTGGCTTTTTTAATATATATTCATTTTAACAAGCCAGCCTGAAGGTTATTGATTTAACCAAGGAAATAATCACAGGGAGGATTGATGGGCTGAGATCTGGATCAAAATAATAAGCGGGGTGGCTTGTATTGCTGCCAGCAGCACAGAAAAAAATTCACAAGTAGAAGGAAGAACGGATTCTTCCTGGTTCAAGTCGCCACAAGAGTGGGTGACGATTGAGGAGTGTTTGCTATTTAATGACTACATTTTTGTTTTTTTTCCTTTAGATCTTTTTGGGTAAATAGTTTATTTTCGATTTTGTTTATTCAATAATTTATTTTCAATGGTCTAAATGAAGACGTGTTCACCGATGTTTATGAAGAGCTCTTCGACAAAAGAAAAACAAAAAACTGATCTCTAAACATCATGTATGTCTTCCATGCGTTGAAATGAGATAAACACGACACCACTTCATGTATTGATCAGGCTAAAAACCTTAACTGGTAGCTCCTCCCACATGCGGCCGTGGCAGTGAGCTTAGGAAACACATTTTGGCCACGCGGCAAGCAGCAAGATCGCAGCATGGCGAAAGAGAGGCATGCGAATTGGCCGCGTGAATCGAGTTTGGTGTGAGTGCAGCATTAGGACCAACTTACAGTCTTGATGGTGACAGTGTTGATCCATTTCATCCATCTATCCGTTTTCTTAACTCGCTACATCCCTTTCAGCCTCACTGGGTTGCCGGAGCTTATCTCAGCAATGGTTTGGTGAGGCATGTTTTTGGACTGTGAGAGGAAGCCACAGTGCCTGCAAAAAACTTGGGCATTCACTGGGAGAGCACACAAACTTCACACAGAAAGGTCCCCGCTGGGATTTCAACCAGGGCCTTCTTGCTTTATGGCAAGAGTGCTAACCAGTGTAGCACTGTGCAACCCTAATTTAGCTAAATGAACCAGAAAAGCAGCAACAACTTTATACTTAACATCAAAGTGCTGGACATCGTATGCTGCCCCCCCATTTGTTAGCAGAGATGTGCTTTTTCCTCTTCTTTATTCATCTGGAAGAAAAGTCATCTGAATGATCTCACAACATTGTTCTGCAGAAAACATCAGTGGACGGATGGTCACAGCGCCTCCTGATGCTTTACTCCTTTACTCCGAAGGAGGATCTGAGCCATGATGTGAACCCTCAACAGAGCCACCAGAGAGATGTCTCACTGAAGATGCATCAGCTGAAGTAGAAGCGTGATGATGTGATGCTTCCAGAGGAATGGCTGCAAACGTTAGTGAGGAGCCTTGAAAAGCATTCAGAGGCTGAAGGAGTTATTGAATGGTGAAGTGTTTGAGGGTCCTCGAGCACTGTGTGAGCGTGGAAGTATTTCTGCGGTGGAGAGCTGTGAGAACACGCAATCAAAAACGGGCACTCATTGACACAAACCATCAGGGAATCCATGCTCCTCTTCAAGTGAAGATGATCAACAGAAGCTATTCTTCAGACCACTCCACAAACGGTTGCGTTCGTCCATTTGTATGAGTTGTAAGTTCTTTGAAGAAACCAAAAACCACTTTGATGTACTTGGTTCCAAGGGAGTTTTTACACAGAGGACAGCTCTTTTCAAGTCTTCGTCACTCACAGCCACACAGGTTCATACTCTGACAGTAGCCAGACAAGAACAAACATGGTTTTAGGATGTTTGAGGTGTGGTTGAGACAAACTTCTTCAACTCTTTACACCGATAAAGGTCTTTTTCAAATGGACAAACACAAGCGCAGAATTGGGAAAAATATTTCAGTTTGAATTGAAAAGAAAACATCAAATATAATGTTAATCCACATGCTGAAATTCAATTAATCCTGAATCCTTCAGAAACAGATCAAGCATGGAAGTCAATTTCATATTAAATTGATGTCAGTTTGGCGTTTAACATGTAGCCTTTGAATTGATATCAACTGGACGTCAACTATATTACCCAGCATTCTTAATTTTGTTCATTCATGTGAGATTGAATTTTTACTGTTCATATATTTCCCACACTAAAACAATGGTATGAAAACCAAAAGTTAAAACTACATTGTCCACTAATTGGATTAAATATCAACCCAATGCTGACATCAAGCTGTCATCAAGGTGCCTGCTGGGATTTTGAAAGCATGTTGGCAAAAAGGAACTGTTGGCTTCACAAAAATTGTGTGTACATGCTCAAAATGTCTTTAATCTGTTCAAAGATTAGGATTGAACTGTGTTCATGGGCCTGAAAACTTCATCCACCACATTTTCAATCAGAATTAATCATTTTGACATGCACAGAACTACCTAAAATATTGAAAACGGCTATGGAAGCAGAGGCGGAGTTTTGTTGTAAACAAACATGGCTGCAGTTACCATGAAGTAAGATGATCTTCTGAGCATGCTTGTATTTATTTTTTCATGATAATGAATATTTACACGTAATTTTCTGGATATGAGTAGCCAGTGGTGAATTTTTTTATTATATGCATGGACATGAAGGAAGGGTTAGGTTAACATGTGAGACCAACAACATTTAGCCCAGGGAGCACTTAAAAACCATTCACATGATTGTTTGCACGGTTTCTTGGAACTCCAGAGCGTGGAGAGGCATTTCCACATTCAAAATCACATCCCAACCATACACCTGGGAAACGTCCACTCTCTCCAAGAACTCTGATTTTTGCTGCTCCTTTGTCCTGTGTTTTACTTCTGCACCGCAATAATCCAGTCTGTTTTGACCACATCCATCTGCAACCAGACACAACAGGGACAGACTGCAGAGAATCATCAGGTCTGCTGAGAGGACTATTGGTTCCAACCTTCCTTTCATTCAGGACCTGTACCGGTCCAGGGTCAGGAAGCGGGCTGGTAAAATCTCCCCATCCCAGACACAGTCTTTTCAGTCTCCTTCCCTCGGTGTGGCGCTTCAGAACTATGTGCACCAAAACTTCTCCCCACAAAGTCAGCTCCTTCCCCCGAACCGTCACTCTGATAAACTCTTGACCAGTCATAGCGTATGGAATATAAACATAAGAACTGTTCCACTGAAATAACTGTTATTTATCTTTAACTTTGTTCTAATACTTCTCATTTTAGTTTGACTTTTTTTTACACCTATTCATACCGTGCCTTGTTTGCACGTAAGAGCATAAGACACCAAAGTTAAACTCCTTGTATGTGCACTGCACTTATAAATCAATAAATCTGATTCTGACTCTGACTTGAAGAGGAAGGGACGGTTCTTTATGCCTTGGACAGAACTCATTGACACTCAGTTATGGTCTATTTCTCTCTAGAACATCTCGTCAAGAGCTCATAAATATACCCGTTACATAAAACTCGAGAACCATGCTGCTGCAGCACTGATATTAGACTACCTATTGAGACCAAGTTTTCCTCATGACTCCATCATACATACATTAAGAACTTGAGAAGAGCACCAATTTGAAATAAAAGATGTTATTTTTTATAATGCACAAATCAATATAAACCAAATAAAACAAAGTATAGCTACAGCAGCGATCACAAACAAGTAAAACTAAACATCAACACTTAACTGCTAAAAAAAAGAACAATAAAAATAAAAAGAAAGAAAACAATTGAAAAATGTTACCTGTAGCCAGGAGAATCTCCCCCTGCAATCTTGTCTTTCCTTTTTATTGAAGGATGCTTATTAGGAACTTACATCTAACCTCTGGGAGCATAACATCAAAAACAAAATCCAGTAGCTGGATCTCCCCTTTCCATATTCAGGTCCAGACTCCTGTGGCTTCCTCAATGGTCCTCAGTAGCTGAAAAATCTGATGAAACAGGCAACATCATAACAAATGATGCATAAACACACACAACTGATGATATTTTAACAGACCTGCAGGTCACTTAAATTTAAGTGACATGTTTTGCTCCAAACACATCTGTTTTGAATGTTTTTGTTTTAGATTTCCTCTATTTTGAATGCTGTGTCTGTGATTTTTGTAAAACAGGTTGGACATTCACAACCTTCCTGTTCTCCTGATGCTTGGCTGAACTATTATTTTGAAACAAGTTTTATCATAACACATGCTTTATTAAAAACAACAGAAAAATTAGGTTAAAGAAAAACGGATTTACCCTGAAAAATTGGTGCAGTAGTATCAAATTCAGTCAATTAATTATATATTAGATAGAATAGATAGATAATTGTAGGGATACTTGTTCTCTGGGAGTCTTCTTCACTGAAATAAATAAAGAGCTGTAAAGATCTAACATTATTTTAAAAATATGATGTGAATAATTTGCACGATAAAATGCATTGTTTTATGTTATCTCTTTTTTTATATAAATGGAACGTATTGTCTGGTATTTTTTTGTTTATTTAATGTGCTACATCACGGCAAGTTCTGTAACAAAAAAATACATATAATAATAAACACCCATTTATGAATTGCTTAATTTATTCCTTAAATATAAATACTGTTTATTATCCTCAAATATGTTGTTTTTTTTATATTTACACTAGATTGTTCTGTTTTCTGTAGGATGGAAAAGGGCATTAGGTCATGGCCCTACTCTGTAATTAGAATGATAATTTGCAATGTTGCATATAGCTTTAGGAACATAGAGGTTTGAGCGGTGAAAACAGACTCATTCTTCTTAACACTTTTGTATTATTCAGATAGAAGAACTTAGCAGTAAAAAAGACAAACAGAAATGTATGAGGGATCTGGTCATTTAAAGTACCATCCTCCCAGAATTTTATAGAAAGAGAATTATTAACACACTCTTTAACTTACGTTTGTTCACTCTGGCATCTCTCCTCAAGGTCACTCTTCTCTCCAAAAACAAAATATACACGAAGAACCATTTCCGCTTTGAACAAAACCAACTTCAGCTTCCTAAATTCAGTAAATGATCGTCTGTAATGACAGAGCTCCATCCCCCATTTTGTCTGGAGCTGGGTGCCTCTCTCTTTCAGGGATGGGTTGGCTCCAGTGACTCCTGACTGTGACTGTGTTTTTAAGGTAGATTTTATGTTTTAACATGAAAGTCAGTAAAAAAAAAAAAAAAAAGCTCTCCTCTGCAACCTGATTTGTGGAAAAACTGCAGCATTTGGTGCTTCCTGGTTTGCTTCAAATTCAGAAACAGAAGATAGTGGGTTGGTGTTACAGCGCCGTCTTGACTCCAGCCCCTGCTGCTCAGTGGGATGCTGCACCCCAACCATTGACTGTACATGATAACTGGACTAAGTACTTGCAGGTTATGAAATACCTGCTTCTCCCAAAGAGCCAAAATCCCTAAAGGTGCACTCACACCAAAAGCGATTCGCAGAAGCAGCCAGTTTCTGTCAGCGTAATGAGGGAACTAGACGACAACCCCGGAATGCAATGTCCCAGAACCAAGAATAGCTTAGAGTTTTATTGTCTTCTGCAGTTCGGTATGCTCTCCAGCGTGGGGGAATGGCGCTAGCGAGCAGGCTTGGTATTGAGTTTGAAGAAGAGGAGTGATGGAGCTGGAAAGAGCGCCACCAGCAAGTGCTTCGCAGGTCTGGGCAAAGAAGAGGTCACTGACGTGTGGATGTGGCAAGCTGAAGCGGCAAGGCAGGCTCACGTGGTCGAGAGCTGAAGCAACGACAACTTCCTGGCGAAAAGGACTGGAGAGGAGAAAGGTTAAGTAGTGTGGGGAACAGGTGGTGAGTATGAATCTGATTGCCAGGAGGACCCCACAGTTTCAGTGTAAAGTCAATGGTTTAGACGCGAATTAAGGTTCTGCGGTGCTAAATGAGACTCTGACGCGGCGCAAAGGTCTGGAAATGGCGCAAAATGAGTGACGTGGCACAAATTGAGCGGCCATCGCGGCTGGCCAGAGTAAAAAACAAATCTGAACTCTGTGGAGGTGCGTCTCCTCAACCAATCAGAGACTCAACTTCAGGTACGTGACGTTTTCAGTGACAGCAGGAAGAAAACATCCAAAATGG
>BSAI01000010.1:420586-447292 GCA_036245035.1 Adrianichthys oophorus | reverse complement strand
AAAGGGTGCAGTTAAAATTGGTGAGCACGGCACTGAGGACATCTCCTGATTGCTTACAGGAATGTCCAATCACCCTCTCACCAAGGAGCCCTAAATGTCCACGGTGCAGTTAAAATTGGAGGGTAGAGCACTGAGAGGACATCTCCTGCTTGCTGGCAGTGATGTCCCAGCACCCCCCCACCAAGGGTCCTACGTGTCTAAGATGCATTTAAAACCAAAAGAAGGGGGCGAAACTGTGCGGAGACCATAGGAGGGGGGACCACTGCCAAGTGGCTTGGCCCCTCGAGGTATTTCGTGAGCTGACCCCCCCTTTCACCCTAATAAGTGGTCGTATGAGGAAGGAGGGGAGGTCGGGGACAGTTACCAACCTGACCCCCGATGGTGAAACAACCGTCAATGTGATTGAATAATATACAAAATGAGATCACATAGGGAGTATGCTGCTTTGCAACAAAAATGTGTGTAGGAGGGAGTTGATGCAGATGGGGAGCTGATAGCCACACATCTGCAGCAGAGAGGGAACAAACCAACTGTGGGAAAATACAAATCCAGGGAGAAGATCCAGCCTCTTGTTTTGATCCAGCCTTCTATTTTACATATTTACATATCTTGGGCTTCAAAAAAGGCAGAGTTGACCCACCACCTCTGTACATAAATGAAAACAGGGTGGACCGGGTCCACTCTATTCGCTACCTGGGAATGCAGATCACCGAGGACCTGTCCTGGGCTATAAACATCGCAGCAGCAGTAGGGAAGGCCCAGCAGCGTCTCCACTTCCTGAATATACTCAGGAGAAACAACCTGGAAAAGAAGCTGCTGGTGACCTTCTACAGAGCCACCATAGAGAGCATCCTGATGTACTGCATCACAGCGTGGTATGCAGGATGCAGGGCCACAGACAGGAAAGCACTGCAGAGGGTGATTGACTCAGCCCAGAAGATCACTGGCTCCTCTCTAACAAGCTTAGAGGACATTGCCAGCTCTCGCTACATAAGCAGAGCCAATCACATGGTCAAAGTCTCACTCCATCCTGACCACCACCTGTTTCAGCTGCTACTGTCAGGCCGGGGATGCAGATCGCATAAAGCTGGCACCAGCAGACTCAAGAACAGTTTCTTCCCCAGAGCAGTCAACCTGCTAAACAAAACATGAACCTCAAAACTTAACCTCACTGATTCTGAATTTACCAACAATGTGCAATATTCAGTAGCTGAGTAGCATGGAAGTGTACTAAATGTCCTTCTTTCTTTCTTTTCTCGTGTGTAATACATGTAGATATTATCAGTTATACATTTAGATATATTCTGATGCTCTTACATTTTCTTCTCCTAAAAATGTATGCTTTTTTTGTTATATATTTGACCTCATTTATGTTTGGAGAGTGCAAAGCTCCTTATGTAGCAATGACAAATAAAAGATTCTGATTCTGATTACAGCAGATCAATTTCCCTCGTAATTCCTGGTCAATGACTGAAGAGATCTTTAGTCACATGGTTTTGTTTACATGCTTTGGTTTGAAACAAAAATGTATTCATGTGTATTTTGGTTCTGGTTCAGAACTTAATCTAGACCAAATCATGCTGACTCGGTCCAGACCAACAGACTTGAGTCTGACTGCACCCTTAGTTATGCCTATGTTTGTGTTACTTTTCCTGTTTTGTATTGTTGTATTCTACTTTTTGAAAATGTTACCATCTTGATGTTACCATCATGTTATACACTTTTATTCTGGTCCCGACATGTTTGGACCCTGACAATGACAACAGAGAACATTCAGTCATTCTCTGCTGGACTCACTTCCAAAAAACTGCTCCACAGAGGGTCGGCTTCATAGGCTGACCACCTCTGGCCCCCTCAGCATCAAAGGAATGTTGCTGTCTACTTTTGTGAGGGACAGCAGGCCAAGAGAAGGTAAGTTCTGTTCTGCTCTGTCTGTCATTTCCACATTGAGGTTTTGGTGTGGGCGGTAGCGAGAAGCTCGAGCGGAAAGGTTTTACAGTAAAATGAAAGCAGGAGTTATTTTTTTACAATGTGGTCAAAGAGAAGCACCATGTGTACATTTGCAAGAGTCTGCATGTCTGTGTGTGTGTGAGTGTGGATGGTACTGCATGTCTTCTGTTATTTTATGCTTGTGTGTGTTAACATGTGTCTCTACGTGTGTGTGTGTGTTGGTTTTTGCACGTAAACTACTGTTAGAGTGTAGATGTGTGTTTCTGTATGTGCGTGTCCAAACGTGTATGTTTGTCTCCTGCGACAGACTGGCGACATAAAGCGGATTGGAAAATGAATGAATGAATGAATGAATATGTTTGTGTGTATATGTGAGTGTTTATATGAATGTGTGTGTTTTTGAGCTTCTGATTGGCTGATCAGATCCAAGCTTGATCTTGATTGGTGTTCTGGTGTTTCTGGTCCTGGGGGGGGGCTGGTGAAGCTTCCTTAATTTGTTGAGTAGAGCAGACCTGAGGAAGCGGCCCACTGTTCATCACCACTGATGAAGAGCTTCAGTTCAGATCGGACGTGTACAAGCTGAATTCTGGTGGAAAGCTGGTTTCCGATCTGGTTTCTGCCAGTTTTGGAGGTTCTGCAGCTCAGCTCTCTGAGGTAAGCTGAAGAACAGTTTGGGTGTGTGATGCTAAGGGTGGGATAATGATGGATCATGGAGACAAGGGCAGGTTTGTTTCCTTTATTCAAAATTCAGTTTGTATCAGACAATCTTTGGCTGACTGAGTTGAAAATCAGAAGATTCTGATTGTCCTGCAGCGTGAGGAGTTACAAACAACATTAAATAAGGTTGTGTCCAAGCCTGCTCTAAGCACCCACAACCCAGCTCGTGCAGCCAGCTTCACTTCCTAATTCTCTGGGGATGCGTTCCTGATTCTTTCATTGTATTGTTTTTTTTTTTTTGAGCCAGGTCCTGGTTCTGCTCTTTCAGGTCAGAGGTTTTGTCCATTACGTGCTCCTGCTTTGGTTTCTGTTGGAGTGTTTAGGGAGAAAGTTCAAGATTCTAAGGTGATGTTTTCCTCACTTCTACTGCTTCTCCTATTATGCAAAATAATGTCTTCACTGCTTCACTGTTACACCAAACTTTAGACTGATTCCTTGTTCTGTCTTTACAACGTGCGCATGTGGCTTTCAGGTGAACGGTAATGACTTTGTGTGTTTTTCTATGTGTGTCTGTGAGAATGTGGATGTGCGTGTGAACACATCTGTGCGTGAGAGTGTATGTAAATGTGCGTGTGGATTGTCCATGGAGATTTCTTACCCGACATTTTTGATAATAAAGGTTTCTACTTTCTCCCCACAGACAGGGCGGAGCCACGAGGAAACTGGCGCTGCGTCTGATGGCGTTGATGTTTAGTAGACTCTGGCTGCTGGTCCTGATAATGACGATGTTGAAGAGTGAAGGTCAGTTTTGGACAAAGAGAAATCTTACAATCACATCACACCTGAACAGGAGCAGAGGCTAATGGGTAATGTAGAGTTTTTTCACTTACCAATCCCCATCCAGCATTCCCAAAGAAAGCAAAGCAAAAAAAATAAAGACTCAGCCATTTTCAGTAAACAACACTGTTCATCATCAACTCTCTAAATTGGGAGTGAGTGAGCGGTAGTGGCATTGTCTGGCCAGGGCATTCCCCGGCTCTAGCCCCGAACAATTATCTTCAAGCCCCGAATGTTTTTTTCGATTCAGAACTGCCCTACAACATTCATGATGATGGTAGTTTTGTATTTCCCTAGCTTTAGTGAATGCAGCGCACACACACACACACACACACACACACACACACACACACACACACACACACACAGCGGTCTGACTAAAACAGAGAGGGGAAAAAAAATCCTTCATGATTTTTCACTGACAGCCCCCCCCCCTCCCGATGTTTAATCTGACTTCGGAACTTACCCGCCAGTCCCGATGTTTATGACCCCAACTTTCAACAAAAAATGGACACCGACGGGTGTCTGGCTCAAAACTATGCGGATGGATAGCTCCAATACTGCTGGACAGGTGAGGAACTGACAGCTTTTCTGTGTTGGATTTCTGACCCCAGCTGCTTCTATAAAGAGCACCACAGTCTGTGTGCCCAGTGGTATGAGCCTGGTGCTGTCTCCTGACCGTCTGGAGGGTGTCAAAGAAGGCTGGGATTTCAGGTGGACCCACGCTCACTTGGTCCTCCACAACCGGACTACAGTGTGTCCACATCAACGCTGTGAGTTGCTGAAGAATGGATCCATCAGTTTCAGCCAAGTCCAGCCGGAGGATTCAGGAAATTACACCCTGTCGGTGTTTGATGAAGATGGGAAACACAAGGCCAATACTAGGTTCTTGGTGGAGGTGGATGGTAGGTGTTCGGCTCACATGGTCACTACAGACTAACCTCTACTCTAACGGTTCAAGTTTTCTTACAAAGCACATCAGAACAATCCATAGGAGTTCTGTTTTCTTCATCATAAGTACATGCAGACGTTTACTGACAGGAGGTCAGGAACTGAAGGAAATGGGAACATAATTATGGAGAATCTGTCTGCCATGGAAAATGGTAATCCTGAAACATAGGAACAACAGGACAGAGTGAAGCTGATTAGTGTAGCTTACACCCTCCCTGAAGGCCTTAACCAATGTCAACATTCAACATCACCTTCAATTTCCAGCTTCAGACTCATCACCCTATCTGACCGTCTCTTCACCTGCTGGACATCGTTAGCACACTCCTCCTTCAGGATCTCTCCTCCTCTGTTCCTCTTTCCATCTACTCCATGATAACATGGCTTGAAGCTGATCCCAGTCCACCAGCCGTCTTCTCTTTCCATCTGGTCACTTGAACACATAGAGATCCACCTTTCTTCTTTCTATCAAGTCAGCTAACTCTCTTGTTTTTCCTGTCAGTCTCTAAATTCAAAGTTCCTACCCTAAGCTGCATTCACACCAAATGCAATTTGAGCCTCAATTTTTCTCACCTTCGCCACGCGGAGAATTTGCTTGGGTAAATATTTTTGCTGATTGCTATGTGTCTGTGTGTGGCAGGTGGTGTGCAACACACAGGTGAATTAATTCCACCTGTGTGCACGAGCTGCTCTCCTGAGGAGGGTTTAAAAAGTGGCTTCCCTACCGCAGTGAGGGGTTCAGTGTCAGCCTGCTGCTCTCAGGTTGGACCGACTGAGCGCAGCCTCAGGCTGCTCAGGGCGTTGGCTGGCTTTGAAAGCTAACACAACAGGACAGTTGGAGGCTGACTCCACTCTCAGCCCAGATTAGAACATTTAAAAAAATGCAGAAAAATTGAGTGATTAGGGCAAGAGGGCTGAGCGGGGGAGGTGTGGTCTCAATCTATGATTGACAGGGACAGTGAGGTTAGCTTGAGGTAATGTAAGCTGGGTCTTCTTTAATGGAGTGTACCCAGAACTTCCTGTGAAGGTTGAGGATTTTTCTCCTGAGACAGGCGCTCACTCACGGTCAGGACCTTTTTGTTTTTAGCCGCTGGCTCTAGACACGGCCTCAGCAATGCCTGACGGCTGCAATGGCTGCAATATCAGTGCCACAACAAATCAAGGATGCCAGCGATGCCAGAGGATACAAATTCTGGCAGGGTATGCATATGTTGGCACAGCATCTGTGCCAAAGTTGTACAAGCCAGTATATTTTTAATCACCAAAAGCAATACACCTATGAGTCATGCTAAAGCTAACACGATAACGACCATTCATTCAAAGATGGGCGGGGCTTTTATACTGAAGCTGCAGAGCATGATGACATGAAACTCCTGAATAAGGTGGAACTTAAACCAGTTGACCACTCACAAAATTCAACTGTACTACATCGTTTCAACCTCTAGGGGGCATCATACAGACAGTTTTAAACTATAATTTCAAAAATAAAATAAGTTTATTTTAAATTGTCAAAGATCTGGCAGGGACCAACAGTCAGCACTTTTAAAATCCCATGTGTACAGGTCAACAGCCAAACAAAGTAGATTTACTGTTTAGTTACCCTTTAAGCTGAGTTCAGCCTCAAACGCTGCTCAGCACAGTGATTCCTTGATTGCTGCATCAGACGCTGTTTGGCTGCGTCTTTATGTCTGAAACATAAGCCGGATCACAGGCTGTGTTTATGCTGCTCATGCGACTCCTCCTAAGCTGCAGGAGCAGGTGCCACTGTTTTACCGCTGTCTTGTCTGTATTTCTCCCTGTTTTTGTGCTGCTTGTTTGGCGCCACAGGGTTTTTGTGCACCACTGTTTTGGAGGCTACCTGCTTCGTTTCAGAAGTGGCAGATGTTGACTTTGAAACCACCCAGTCGTGCCTCCTCACTCATCTTCCTGACATGCCAGATGCTTCCGGAGTCTGGACTTTTCCCATGATGAATGGGTCCGAGTCGTTGGGCGTGGCCAACGGGCATCAGGACTTGGAGATGCAGGGATTGTGTGCACGCTCTGACGTGAGCCATTGCGCTGCTGCAGGACCGACACGCCGCACCCCATGCTCATATCACTTTGCAGGACCTCAGATCGCGTCTATACCATGGACGTAATGCTGTATTCACACTGGCTGCATGTGGCTCGTACAAGAATTCGCATCCAGTCGGTGGTGTTCACATCAGACATGCTGGGAGCAGCTGGGCGGGACTTCTTCTTTCATTTTTGTACTGTTTATGAGCACATGTCCTGCCACCTACAGTGAGATAAAGCTTGATGTGAGAGGTCAAAGCAGTGCAAATCCCAAAAATCTTGCTCCAGGTTTTTTGTTTCTATAAATGTCCATCTTGGTGTCATAGAATTTTGGCTGGGTAGAAAAAGGTAAATATTAGCTTCTCTTCAGGATCATGTTTACAGTGTTTGGCACTTCTGTTTTATGAAGAGGACGTTACCCACACGCCACCAACAAATCCAAGTCCCTGATTGGTCACAGTGCCGCGATTAAGCTTCAAGTTTCAACTGGTTGACTTTTTAAAGCTGCATTCACACTGGCTTCGTCACCTTGAGTTTAAGCGGCCTCTTTCAATAAAAAGTCAATGCAAACGCATGTATACCAACATTGTGGGCTTCTGCATCCAGAATGCTTATGATCACGTGTCGCTATGCAAGTTTTCATGTCCGGTCGCGGACTCTACATACATTGTTCACATGTTGAAAGTTCAACTGGTTGAACTTGGTTAAAGTAGAAGAATCCCCTCCCTGCCTCTGCCTGCTTGTCTGGTGCTGGTTTGGTGTTAACACCACTGGCTGAATGCGCGCTCTTAAAAGCACGGGTAGTGCGTTCTTGACAGCTATCCACATGAAGCCGGTGTGAATGCAGCATAAGAGTGACCCTAACTCTACAATCTACAAACAGACTCATATGAACCGGTAATGTCTATCTATTTCTCCTTTTTTTTATTTTAGCTGCATCCTCAGCAGCTAAAGAAGCAGCTCCGAGCTCGTGTCCCCTCCGGCTGTAAAGTTATTGACATGACGGGGTCTCACCCCTGCCCATCCTCCCAAGAGGCATTTTAGACCATCATCAGTTCAGATTGAGGCTGATCGGTGGTAGAATGCGTGTGAGCATTGGAAACACACCCCTCCGTAAAGCTCGAGTCAAAAACTGCGTGCGCCTGCTGTGTAAAAATGTCAGGTGATCTGTATAAGGGGCAAATTGTCTCATTTGTTTCAGCTGCACCTCATTTGTGTGCTCATTCTTCACTCTCCACTGCACTGCGTTTATGCATACAGTCGGAGTTAACAGCTATCCTACTTAAACAGTGTGACAGGGTTCCTCTTAACAGTGGAAACTGAAGACACTCAAAAATAAAGTGACCAAGCCAAAACTTCAGATGAAGAAACAAATGGATTTTTTGGTTCCCCAACCAAAGAAAGAACACAATTGTTTCTGGGAGAGTTTGTTTCCACCAATGCAACCAAAACTGCTTTCTCCAAACTGGAAAAGTTTCCCCCCTATATAAAGTCTTATAAAGTGTTTTCTTTGTGTGTAATTATTTCAGATGATTTCAGTTTTTGGCCCTTTGTGGTTCTCTTTGGGGAAAATGTGGTTTGCAAGCAAACCTTCTGTGTTATGAAGATGGGGCTGAAGGTGAAGCTCCAGTTTGGCTAAAATCTTTCCCAGAAATGTTCCGTGTTGTCTCTTCAGGCTCCTTCTGTGACGCCAGCAGGAAGAGGCCACCTGTGTTCATGCTCCTCCTTCTGTTGTTTCCGCTCATTAGCATCATCTTCTTCATCCTGAGGAGGATGAAGATGAAAAGGATGATAACCACAGGTAGCCAATCAGAAACAGTCTGACTGAGGCGGCTGTTCTGCAGATAAAGACTGACAAAACTTTGTGGTGTGTATTCTGTCAGGCCAGAGGGAGAACAATGTTTATATGGAGATGCAGAGTCCCAACAGCAACAAGGAGAAGCAGAAACAGGAGGAGTCTGTCTATGGTGATTGCACACATTTGCACACACAGAACGGTTTTTTCTTCCAGCTTCTAAAATCAATTCTCAAATGATTATTCAGTCTACGTCTGCTCATCTGGAAAACACATTTTCTGTCAAACAGTTTAAGTCCCTTGAGCTTTTCAGGATTATTCTAAAGATATTAGAATTAGACCCAATTTTCATTGTGTTTATGTATCATTCTTAAAATGCTGTTATGATGAAATCTCTCTCACAGCTAATGTTTTGATAACGATAAAATCCTATGGGGTCAAATGAGTTAAAGCAGGATCAGCTTAAAGCAAATGAAAAACCAGCCTGTAAATTTGAAAAACAGACATTTTAAATACAAATTTTAAACTAGAAAAATGAGAACTTGAAAAAAGTTTGAAACTTGAAAGTACTAATTTATAAACCTGAAGCATTTATAGAAAATGTGAAAAATAAAATCATAAATTTGAAAAAAAAAAGTAATTTAAACTTGAAAGAAATATTAAACATTTGACCAAAAAGAAGGAAATTTGAAACTTGAATAAAAAAACTTTAAACTTAAAACTGTCACCAAAAAAAAACCCATTATGACAGCTGCTGCTTTATATTTTTGTGTTTTTCTTTCCTTCTCACTCCTCAGTTTACAGTTGTAATTTAGAGTTTTCAAGTTTTCACTTTAATATATAATTTACAATTCTATTTTTCACATTTTCATAGTTTGACCCCATAAACTCCATCCGTCCGCCACTCATGACACCAGGTCAAGAGAGCTGCTATGACCTGCATGATTGCTCATTGATAAGATTGATAAAACATTTCAGATTGCAGTTCAGGTCACCATCCAGGTTATGATTCAAAACAAAATCCAGATTATATTCCAGATTATAATATAGGTTTTAGTCCAACAGTAATCCAGGGTATAATTCAGGTTTACATTCTAGATTATATTGTAGGTTATAGTCCAACAGTTACATGTCAGGTCACAGTCTATGTAATAATACAAACAAAAATCCTGTATTATTCAGGTTATAATCCAGACAACAACCTAAATTATTATACATGTTAAAATTCAAGTAATTTTGCAGTATATTTTTCTAGTTCCATGACTGGGGTTTATGCCGCCGAGGCACTCGCCTTCGACTGCCACCAAATCCCCATTGCACCTGCCCTTCTGAGCTCTCCTGCAGGTCTTGGGCCCACTGGGGAGTGATCCCACGTCGATCCTTCGGGCTTTACGACTCGGTGTCCCCCCAGAGGAGCTGGAGGAAGTGGCAAGAGAGAGGGAAGTCTGGGCATCTTTGCTTAGACTGCTGCCCCCACGACCCGGTCCCAATAACGGACCCGGTCGAACCCCGTCCCGATAAGCAGAAGAAAATAAATGAATGGATATTTCAAGTTATAATGCAGGTTATAATAGAGGTCACAATATAAAATATAATTTAGGTTATAATTACGGTTGAAATCCAGATTTTTGTTCAAGTTATGATTTCATTCATAAATTTTATTTTAAATCAAATTTATAATGGCAACAATGTGGTATAATTCTAGTTATAATGTAGGTTAGAATGTTGGTTGAAATCCAGCTCCCTATCTCTGGTATTCTTAGGCTAGATAAAGTTTGACTGCAGCAGACCCTCTTTGTCTACTGCAGATGATCTTCTCTCTTTTACACACTTTTCTTTTATGTTCTCAGCCTGTCATGATTCTGAACAAACCCTAACACTTCACCAACACCTGACAAATCCCTCCTGGCCCTGCAGCCTTCAGAACCATTTTTGTGATGTCATACAATGGCACCACTCTAACAAGGTCGTAGGTCAAGCGAACTGATTTTGTTTCCAGTCTTTTGCAGAGAGTCAATGTTTCCATTTTAGTCAGGGCTGGCCAACCCTGGTCCTCCAGAGCCTCAGCCTTGCCTGATTTCCAGCTCGCCCTGCACTGCTTGATGTTGGTAACCTAAATCAGATGTGTTCAGTCAGCCAGGAAGTGGCATCACTTTAGTCAGCTAATCAGCAGCAAGCTGGTCAGGGAGGACAGGGAAGCAGGCAGTGGTCTTGGGCCAGTGGGAAAAAACAAGGCGCATTAGCAGCATTGGCGTTATTTTTGACTCCAAGCTAACATTTATCCCACAATCAAGCAGGTGATTAAAACTGGTTTTTATCATCTTAGAAATTTGGCTAGGGTTCGCCCAATTCTCTCTCTTGCTAGTATGGAGACGCTGATGCATGCTTTTATAATTAGTAGAGTTGATTATTGTAACGCCCTTCTAGCAGGTCTTCCAAAAAATAGCATTAAGAACCTTCAGCTTCTCCAAAATTCTGCTGCAAGAGTTCTCACCAAGACCAGAAGGTGAGCTCACATCAGCTCACATCACCCCGATTTTAAAATCCCTGCATTGGCTCCTCATCTGCTTCAGGATTGATTTTAAGATACTTTTAATGGTTTTTAAATGTCTGAACGGTCTTGCGCCTTCTTATTTATCTGATCTTTTAGTTAAATATGAACCCTCGCGGACCCTGAGATCCTCTGGCACTGGTCTACTAATCATTCCAAATGTGAAAACCAAAAATTATGGAGAGGCATCTTTTCAATACTATGGCCCCCGTCTATGGAACAGTCTGCCGGAGGACCTGAGGACCGCAGAGAACATAGAGGTTTTTAAGAAAAGGCTCAAGACCTATCTTTTTAAATTAGCTTTTAGTTAGTTTTTATCATGTTAATTTATCCTGTTTTTATTATTTTTTTCATGTTTTATGATTTTACGTCGGATTATTTATAGCTTATTTGAATATTTTTTATTCTAATGTTTTATTGTTTGTTTGTTGCTTTTATCAAATGTTCCATTTTAATTTTAGATTTATATTTTATTATTTTTAAATCCAGTGCCTCCTCGGCTGGGTCCTCTCCCTCTGGGTCAGCTACGGTTCAGCTGTTGCAGCTCTAGATGGGGACCTGCCTTGCCACCTTGCTGTGGTGGGGCTGGGTCCTCGCCTGTGATGCTGCATTACACTGACTATGTGGTTGTCCATGGAGGAAGAGGACCCAACTATAATGGGTCCACCAACCAACTTTCTCCTTGCTCAGCCTGTTTCCCAATGGGTTCCATCAGTTAAGGGGATGGGAGTTGTGAAAGGGGTTGGGTGGATTGCATGTGTGTGTTGGGGGGATGGGGTGGGGGGGTGGGGGGGGTGTCTCTACATTTTTATGGTTGTGCTTGTTTTTAATCTGTTTTATTTTAATGTAAAGCACTTTGTGTTATGCTTCATAGGAAAAGTGGTATAGAAATAAAGTTTGATTTGATTTGATGATCAGTCAGAAGGGAAATCTGCTGTTGTGCACACTGGTGTTTCGCCAAGTTGTATGTGACGCCGGTGCTCCTGGTGAGAGGTCTGGGTAGAATTCCTTTTTCATGGACTTTTGGGTCCCCATCGATGCAGGGATGAGATTTCCAAGGACAGGATCTGTTATGGTGTTGCTTTTCGATGACCTGATCTGTCACCAGGTTCTGCAAACAGTCAAACACTTGCTCCTTGTTGCCGCTGGCAGGATCTCTCTCAGTGTCTTGTATGTGTTGGTGATTTTCCAAATTCCACATCACAGGAAAACATAAGAATAAACAAAAGCCGTCTGTGTACAGTGATTTCAGCTGGGGAATCATTGGCTTCAGATGATGAGGTCAAAGTCTACATCCAGGGTTTTTTTGAGACTCTGAACTGCAGACGTTTTCCCACCTGAACAGGTTTCTGATCTTTGCTTCTCTCTCTGCAGTTCCCTGTCATCCTGCTGTGAAACAAGACGACGTATATGTGTGACAAGAAGTCAAAGCACCTGATGTTTCATTTCTGTCCTTGTTTTTTCATTGAATATTGATGCAGAATCTGTTGTTCAAACTGACTGAAGATGAAAATAAAGATGAACCTTGACAGCGCACTGGCAGGAGACAGAGGAGGCTAACGGACTGAACACAGACCCCTTTCAGAGTTCCAGCTAAGCGATGAGGCATAACTAACTAAAGATGAAAACAGCTGGCACAAATGTGAACAGGTTTCAGTTTCAGGCTGCAGATCCAGATTTCCAAAACCGTGTCTCTCTGTGACCCAGCTTGACGCCTTGCTGTCCCGCATTAGTTCGAGGAAGGAAAAAATCAAACTAAAGGATCTTTTTATTATTGTCTCCACACACTTCAAAATATATATCAGAGTTCTGGATTTGATGTGGACGCTGTTCCCATCATTAACACGTGACGGGCCAAATACCAATTCTTCAGCACTCCACGACACTGCTGCCAGGCCACCGTGCGGCTCTGAACACACCGCAGGACCTCTGATTCCATCTGTACACACAGAAAATGGACGCCTCTAATTGGGTTGGATGTGAAGACAGCTTTAGGCTCCATGACTGCTGTTCTCTCCCTACCTGTTAAGCTGATCTGGATTCAGGTAGTTTTGTTTTAAAATGACACAAATTATGAATTAATTTATTTCAGACATCCCATTGGCTTTGTGAATGGATGTCAGTAGAAACTATTGTGAAGATATCTTCTGGTACTTTTTCTGAAAGTCCCACTCCGATCATCTTTTGATCTGTTGTAAAGCATTCCCAGGGGTCTTTTAATTAGAATGATGATGTTTTAGGCAAAATGTTTTTTTAGGACACAGTTTCTGCAGAGCGACAGGAGTTCATTAGAAATTCACCTCTGAGTTGTGGGGTAGACCGCTGACTGACGGAGTGAGCCTGCGCTGATTTCCCACCATGCTTTTGTTCACACTCTCCCGCTAGCTTACAGTCTCTCACAATCCTGACATCACACTGATGCAACAAAATTGTTGTTCAATATCAGAGCTATCCAGTGATACAGTTTTGAGCAAAATACCATCTCAGAAGAGGAAAACAAGGACCTTAATGGATCGATTTGTCTACAGGTGGATGCATCAGAGTGGAGCGGAGCTTGTGACCCGACTATAAGTGTTGCTGTGTCACAAACCTGAGCTTTTTCAAACCACATGTTTTTATCTGCTCCTGATCATCAGGATTTGAATACAAAAATACTCAGAGACACAGTTTTAATCTTCTTATAGATCCTGTATCATCAAAAGAAGGCTACAAGAACATTTTAAAAACACTACATCACAAAGCCAAGGGCTGCACGGTGGCGCAGTGGTTAGCGCTCCTGCCTCACAGCAAGAAGGTTCCCGGTTCAAGTCCTGGCTGGGGGACCTTTCTGTGTGGAGTTTGCATGTTCTCTCCGTGCATGCGTGGGTTTTCTCCGGGTACTCCGGCTTCCTCCCACCGTCCAAAAACATGCTTCACAGGTTAATTGGTTACTCTAAATTGTCCCTAGGTGTGAATGTGAGTGTGTATGGGTGTGTGATTGTGGCCCCTGCGACAGACTGGCGACCAGGGGTGTACCCTGCCTTCGCCCATGAGTAGCCGGGTTAGGCTCCGGCAACCCCGTGACCCCGAAAGGGAGAAAGCAGATTGGAAAATGAATGAATGAATGAATACATCACAAAGTGGGGAACAGCCCCCTCCAGGAAGAGTCTGTGCTGCCAGCAGCGCCCCAGGCTAACACACACACACAGACTTTCTCTGTGGAACTAGCAAAACACTTTCATATTAAATGCACAATATCCACATCCATCTTTGCAAAAGTTCAGATGTTTGTTTTTGTGGGTGAAACGCAGACACACTGCCCAGGCCAGCTCTAGGATGACGTCATGGAATGGACGGTCCCCAGATAGAGCGAAAGGCTCCTCACAGATCAAGTCGTTTTACTTCCAAGTAGGAAAACGAGCTCATGAAAATCACTCACACTTCATAAAAAGTGTGTTCTTTAGTGTGCCAAAGGTAATATATTACCATATATATGGATCCAGTTTACTTTGAAAGGCTTAAAATATCATGATACAGGCCCTTTGAAAGCATCACAACTGCAGAACAGCTGTAAAAACAAACAACTGCACATTCAGTTTCCAGTTTATGAAGAACAAGAGCTGTGAACACAGCTTTCCTGTCAAAGTACTGCACTGAAAACTGTTAGACGGTTGGGTTAGGTAATGGACTGGACTAAAAATCAGTCTTGTCAGAACTCCCATCGAGACATCCTTTCAACTTTTGGACGAGACAGAAACCAGGAGGAAAAGGCCAGAGGATAGCATTGGCAGTGACAACCAGAAGAGGGAGACAGAGATCTGCCAAGCCATGACACAATCCTTAAAGTCATGTCAAATGACGCCTGATTTTTAGATCAAGGGCAGACTCACCATTAAACAAAGGCAGGCGACTGAACACTTCAAAGACTTCTAAAATAATTTCCACGTTCAGTATATTTGACTGTGTCATAAAAAAACATAAAAATCGCACTGAAATGGCATCAGACTGCTCATGTGAAAGTGTTGATCCTCCCCTGTCCCTCTGCAACAATGGAATATTCTGTCAACAGCGACAGCTAGCAGAGAGAGACTCTTGTGTCCATCCATCTATCCATCTTCTTTAACCCGTTTTGTCTCTTTTGGGGTCACAGGGCTGCTGGAGCATATCCCGGCCACTCCCGCAAGGCGGGGTGCACCCTGAACAGGTCACCAGTCTGTTGCTGGGCCATAATCACACACCCGTACACACTCACATCCACATCACCTAGAGACAATTTAGAGGGACCAATTAAGAATGCTCAGGTTTGGTGACAGAGTGCTTTCAGTAAAGCCAAGCGCATGCAGAGATTTCAGAAATGTCGGGGAGAAGACTCTATTTAAAGCTCCAGCTCCAGAGAAAAAGACACATGATGGACGGACAACTTGAAGTTGTAGTTGTGTCAGCCATAGATAAGGTAAGAACGACCCTTAAGAGTATATTTATTTTATGATTAATACACAATGTAATACTGGGGGGTTTACCGTATCTGCATTTACCAATGTAATATTTTATCATAATCATAAGACCAGTCATGTGCAAAATAATATGTATTGAAAATAAATAAATAAAATGTTAATTAAATAGCGTATCAAAGATTCATATACGTAGAACAGAACATTTTAGATTGTAGGCAGAGGAATACCAGAGGAATAATAAGTGTTTGACTGAAGGAATGTATTTTAATCAGGTTTTGGTGTTTTGACCCCTCTCTAATGCTTTTCTAGTTTAGCCTGTTTTCTCCTCATTTTGCTGAGCTTGATTTCTGAATAAAAGACCAACTGCAGCTGCAGCTGGGGATGGCTTCCTCTGGTGGTCATCCAGTTCTCTCTCCAACCACCAGAGGAAGCCATCCCCAGAGTACAAACAGCCTCTGTTCTCCTGTACACTCCAGTTCCCAGCATGCATCAGACCTCTGTCATCTTGTCATTACCCCACTTCTTATATGCCAGTCTCACCCTCTCCTCTGTGCGTAGTCTTGAAGTGGTTTCCCTCTCGTTCATACTAAGTATTCCATGGATGAATGGATGACAAAAGAATTTAGAATCTAGATTGTGTACAGATAACTCTAACACCGCTCTTATTGATAATATTGTAGCGACCGACGTTAAGTGTGTTGATCTGTTCTGTGTTCTGTGCTATCTTAGGTGCTCCTCAGTAGATCAATGTGATTGGATGAGCGTGGGTGGGGGCTAAAGAGCAAGAACTTATAAAGGTGTGTCGCGAGAAGAGGGCGTGGTTGAGGTGCACGAGAGAAGGAGCCTGGGCAAGTTTTGACTGTTGATGCAGTGTATTTTGGTGTGGTTGCGGCCGACAGGAACCAGATAAGTTGCATTAAAGCCTTCCAGTCGAACCAAGTCTTCTCCATCTGTTCATTACGACCAGCCGGACGCTACATTGGTGTCAGAAGTCAATCAGTGGATTTTTCGGCTAGGGGAGTTAAACTAATTCTGCATGCACCATGGCCACGCGGCGAGACAAGACCGGCAGTCGCCCGAAAATGAAAGAGGAGAGCGAGTATGGTGATCATGCGACTTGTCCCGGACGCGGTGCAGATCTTTTCCGCGACACAGAACACGTACGTCAACTGAAACAAGCGGCCAGGAGGCTGGCTTTGGACGCTGGACTCAGCTCGCATGCAGCCCATGATGGCGCTGGCACGAAAATGGCCACCGGAAATGATGTGGGACCGGATGTAAACAAAGACGGCAGCGCCCTGTACAATCAGCTGCAAATGAAAACGCCTAAATACTCTGGTAAGGCTGATTGGGAAGCCTTCTATGCCCAATTTGAACTGTTCGCTCGGGCCGTGGGATGGTCAGAGGACATGAAAGCGTTCCAGCTGGCTCTGTGCCTCACGGATGAGGCCTCTCAGTGTCTGTTGCTGCTTAGTCCAGAGGAACGTGGAAACTTCAGGGCTTTAGTTGGAGCTTTGCAGCGACGGTTTGGACAATTTAGCCAGCCTGCTATTTTTGCGCTCAGTGCTGGCGAACAGACAGAGACTGACAGATGAGCCGCTCCGGGTTCTGGCCTCACATGCCCGCTGCAGTCCAAATCAAACTGGCAAGGGACCAGTTCATTCGAGCCCTGTCCCCAAGAGAACTGCGAGTGCAGAAGCAAGGGGCTCAGAGCTGTGACTGTGCAGTCCCCGCAAAGAGGCAGCCGCCCTCATTGCGGTGCTCCTGTCTGCTGGGTGTGTGACCAGACTGGGCACATCAGTGTCCGGTGCCCCAAGCGTGCTGACCGTCAGGCAAACGAACCAGGGTCTGTGTAGGAGGGACGACACAGAGTCGTTGGCAGGACTCATATTGGGTACTTTTTCCATGTCCCGATCGCCTGCTCAGGCCTGACATGGTTCCAGCCGGGATGCTGCTGGAAACCACAGCTGTTAAGCTGTGAACTGTGACTGGGGACTTAACCCCCATGTTGGGTCGAGGAATGGTGAACATTCGAATAGGCGGGCGGGTGGTAGATTTCAAGGTGTGGGTTGCAGCTGTGCAGGATCAGTGCATACTGGGATTGGACTTTTTGAGAGCAGTCTGATGTGTGTTGGACCTGGGGAGGAACACACTGGAGTTCCCTGGGGGCCCCAAGGTGCATATGGTCCGACCCACTCAGGCCCAAAGTTCACCTCAGGAAGCATCAAGGGTGGCGGAAACGCACCAGGAATTGGGTGCCCCGCCTCAACCTAACCCCATACCTCCTGCTCTTCAATTGAGGATCAAGATGCAACCCCTGCCACAAGATCAGCAGTGTGAAATAGTGGAGGCTGACAGAGTGGCGGCTGTGAGGGAGATCTGGAGGCAGAGCTGTGATGGTTTGTAGCCGGGACAGAGGGAGGGGCTGTGGCAGGTGCTGTTGGAGTATAAATACATCTTTGCCCTTTCTGAGGATGAGGTGAGCCTGACACACCTGGTCCAACATGAAATTGACACTGGAGATGCACGTCCTATCAAGACACGCCCCCGCCGCCTTCCTCTAGCTCACCAAGTAGCCGCTGACAGTGCAATTGAGGACATGCTGCGGGCTGGCATCATTGAGCCTTCCGACAGCCCCTGGCCTTCAGGTGTTGTACCGGTCAAGAAGAAGAGGAGTCAGAAAATTTGGTTCTGTGTGGACTACAGGCCCCTGAATGGTGTGACCAGGAATGACTCGTACCCACTGCCCCGCATTGATGAATCTCTGGATCTGGTGTCTGGCTCGTCTTGGTTCTCCTCATTGGACCTGCGCAGTGGATACTGACAGGTGCCACTCAGCCCTGAAGCCAGGCCCAAGACTGCTTTCTGCACCGGGCGGGACTTGTGGCAGTTCCGCGTACTCAGCTTTGGTCTATGCAATGCAATGCATGTTTGAGCGCTTGATGGAGAAAGTGCTGGCCACCATCCCCCAACAGGAATGCCTGGTCTACTTGGATGACATTCTGGTGCATGGGGACTCTTTTAAATCAGCACTGGGTTTGCTGAGAAAAGTCTTGCAGAGAATTGCTGCAGCGGGCCTAAAACTTCATCCTGACAAGTGCTGCTTCATGAGGAGAGAATTGGAGTTTCTGGGGCACAAGATTGGGGGTGAAGGCATCAGCACTTTAGAGGCGAAAGTGCAGGTCTTGAGGGACTGGTCCCCACTTTAAAAAAGTTGAAGAGCTTCCTTGGGTTACCCTCCTATTACAGGCGGTTTGTTCGCAGGTTTTTCTGTATCGCTGCCCCTCTGTTTCACCTACAGAGGAAGGACTGTGACTTTGTTTGGACGCCGGAGTGTGAGCAGGCCTTCAGCTTATTGAAGAGGGCTCTTACAAACTCTCCCATCCTCACCCCCCCAAACCCCAACTTGCCCTTCGTTTTGGATACTGATGCAAGATTGGAATGGGGGCTGTGCTGAGCCAGGCGGGGTCAGCAGGAGAAAGGGTGGTGGCTTACTTCAGCAAGAACTTCAACAAAGCGGAGCGGCGTTACTGTGTGACTCGCAGAGAGCTCCTGGCTGTTGTCAAATTCATAGGACACTTCAGGTACTAACTGTGTGGCCTCCCCTTCACCGTTCGGATGGACCACTCTGCTCTGCAGTGGCTAATGACCTTCAAAGAGCCTGAAGGTCAGATCGCTTGCTGGTTGGAGGAGCTGGCATCATTCTCCTTTACAGTGGAGCATAGACCAGGCGCTCGCCATGGTAATGCAGATGCCATGTCTCGACGCCCCTGTGCCATGGGCGGCTGCCGGTACTGCGAAAAGAGGGAGGCCAGAGAAGCTGAAATCAGCAGAGAGGAGCAGAGCCACACCTGTGAAGGAAGCGGACCGGTTTGCAGACTGGTACGGATGTCAACCCCACTGAAAGGAGAGCACAGCAAGAACAAGATGTTGATCTGCAACTAGTCCTGCAATGGGTAGAGGCAGGCCGGAAACCTCAGTGGGAGGAGGTGGCAGGGTGCTCTCCTGCCTCCAAAGGGCTCTTTGAAAAATTTGATGCCCTAAGACTGAAGGATGGAGTGCTTCAAAGGGCTTGGAAATAGCCAGCAACTGCAGAGGAGCGGTGGCAGGTGGTGTTTCCTTGGACGCTGAGAGACTCAGTGCTCCAGGCTTGCCATGGAGCTGCTGTCGCCTCAGACAGGGATTCTACTGGGGCCAGCTTATGAGAGACGTGGAAGACTTCTGCCGCCGCTGTGACATCTGCACAGCGCACAAAGGTCCCCCCCGATCAGTTTCGTGCCGAACTCCAACAGCTTATAGCTGGGGCCCCAATGGAGTGGTAGCAGTGGACATCATGGGCCCGTTTCCCCGCACAGAAAGAGGCAACCGTTACGTCTTTGTTGCCATAGACTATTTTACAAAATGGCCGGAAGCATACGCCATTGCAGACCAAGAGGTAGAGACTGTTGCAGATGCACTGGTGGAAGGCATGTTCTCCAGGTTTGGGGCAGCTGAGGTCATCCACAGTGACCAAGGAAGAAACTTTGAGTCGGCTGTGTTTTCTGCCATGTGTGAGCGCTTTGGCATGCAGAAGACACGGACCACTCCCTTACACCCCCAGAGTGATGGCTTGGTTAAGCATTTTAACCGGACACTTGTAAAGCAACAAGCCATCCTCACCTCAGATCATCAGGGTGACTGGGATGAACATCTACCCCTCGTTCTGATGTCGTACCGATCTGCGGTGCAAGATTCCACCTTATGCACACTGACCCTGCTCATGTTGGGACGTGAGCTGTGCACGCCACCAGAAATGTCCTTTGGGAAACCCCCGGATGTGCTTGGGGCTCCACCAGGACCAGAATACGCCACGAAGCTGCAGGACAGAATGGACGCAGCTCATGCTTTTGCTCGTGATCAGCTGCAGAAAGCTGGCATAAGGCAGAAGAGGAACTACAATCTGAGGGCCAAAGGCAAAGACTTTAAAACAGGGGACTTGGTGTGAGTGTATAGCCGGAAGAGGAAAAAAGGCAGGTGTCCCAAGATGGACTGTCACTGGGTTGGGCCCTGTGAGGTGCTTGAAAAGTTGGGAGACGTTGTCTACGGGGTTGAGTCCCACCTGGGGGAAGGCGCGTGGCCCTGCACAGGGACAGATTACTGTCCCTGTGCACCCCTTACCGGGGTGATGCTCACCCACAGAAGTGCCTCAGGCGGCCTGTACCCCTCCCAATGGATCTGACGGCCGTACCCCCTTATCCCGGGGATAATGCCCCTGCTAACTCCCCACCTTTATTTCCTCCATGGCAGCAGGTGGTCTCAGGACAGCGGATAACACCACCTTTAATTGTTCCAGGGAGGCCCCAAAGATTAAGAAAACGTCCCTCCCACCTTCGTGACTTTGTATGTGACCCCTCAGGACAAGGAGCTTTGTGAGGGGGGAGCAGTGTAGCGACCGACGTTAAGTGTGTTGATCTGTTCTGTGTTCTGTGTTATCTTAGGTGCTCCTCAGTAGATCAATGTGATTGGATGAGCATTGGTGGGGGCTAAAGAGCGAGAACTTATAAAGGTGTGTCACGAGAAGAGGGTGTGGTTGAGGTGCACTAATAAAATAGAAAGGACTCATATGAGTGGACTCAGGATGATATGTGACACAACTGATCATTTACCAGTTTTCACACTATTTTATATCAACGTGACAACAAAGACAATAATCAAAAAAACAGTCTACAAAAGGTTAAGAAATGAAAAAACAATGACCTCCCTTAATAATGACTTATCCAGACAGAACTGGAACTCTGTGTACAGAGAGAAAGATGTGAACACCGCTTAGGAATGTTTTTTTAGAAATATTTAGCTCACTTTATAACAAAAACTGTCCAATTCATCAGTTCAAGAACAAATTTGCTTAATGTCCTTGGTTAACTACTTGTCTACAAAATGCTTGTAAAAAGAAAAATAACCCTTTATAAAAAATATCTTAAAACAATGGTCAAGAGAAAAGGAACAAAGATTCAAGTCTAAAATAAACTAACTGAAATGACACGACACAGTAAAAAAAAGTGTACTACAATAATCTACTGAATGAAAATAACAACGTGAACAGAGTTTGGGAAATATTAAACGAAGGAAGCGAACATACCCTGATTACTTTACAGACGAGAAGGCTCAAAGCTATACTATTGATGAAGCAGCAAACAGCCTTAACAACTATTTTGTAAATGTGGGTCCAGAGTTGGCAGCAGAAATTCCAAAGTGTAAAACCAGCAAAGAAAATATTCCACCATCACAAGGATCCCACACTCAAGCTTTTTCTCTGAAGTGAAGGAAAATGATCTGAAATCAACTGTTAGTGTCATCAGGCACGATGAAGAAGACGCCCTCTGACCCTTGACCCATCAATTGAAACACAATGATTATTCATGCAAACAGTAGGCTGGGTCTTCCTCTCCGATTGGTCCTTCGGGCCTCCTTCCTCACTTGTAGTTTCTTCTGGACTCTGTTCCCAGATGAACTTGTTTTTTTCCGCTGGTCTGTGAATCCCATCCTCCACATGAGCTGGTTTAACGATCCCACATTCCTGTTGACACTTCTGCTGGCATGCACCTCCAACAGCAGTTTCACCAAAGAGCAGCTTGGTCCTTTAAAATAATTCCAGCCTCTGGAACACTCTTGAACACTCTTGGAGCCAGCAGGTATGTTTGTAACAGCTGAGTGTGTGGACAGGCCCCGCCCATTTTAGACCAACTCTCACTATTGTAATGGGTATAAGCTCCAGCATTTTGTTGCCTGTAGATTTACAACTCTATCTTCCTTTCCCAGTAGTAATCCTCTAACTGTGGGGTTTTGGACCCGGGACATTGGTTGTTTGTTTTGTTTTGGTGTTCACTTCCTGTTTTATTTTGTTGTTGGTTGTACTTCCTGTGTTTCACTACTGCTCTTTCAGGTCTCTTGACACTTCCCTCCTAGTGTGTGTTCTCTCCCTCCTTAATTGGCACACCTGTTTTTACTTACCTCATCCTGTCCTCCTGGTTATAAGTCCTCGTCTCCTTTGCACAGGTTGTCGGGTGGTTTTTGTACCTTCATGAGTTTGTGGTCAGTTTTTGAGAACTTTATTCAAATGAAAGATAGACTGCAGTTACTATTGCCGTCTGCATTTGTGTCCTCACTTCAACCTTGACATTACCACCTGACCAAGTAAACATGGACACAGCAGAAGCGGAGACGTTACGGGCACTTCTCCGCCAGCAAGAGGAGCAGATGTCATGTCTTCGCCAAGGGTTGCTGGAGATGTCAAGCCGTCACGAGCGACAACTTACAGCGTTGGGTGAGCGGTTTGAACAGCTGGCGGAGCGGGTCCAACATCCACCGCCTTTTTCTTTGCCACGCCCATCACCTCCCACGCCGGTCCAGGGGATCTCGGAAGGAGTTCCTGTCGCCCCTGCTGCGCAGCTGGCCCGCCCGTAGAGGTTTTCCGGGGACTCCGGGGACTGCCGAGCCTTCATTACTCAGTGTGAGCTCCATTTCCAGCTACAGGCCCCTCATTACCCTACGGAACAAGCCAAGGTGGCCTTTATAATATCCCACCTCACCGGCAGAGCCGGAGCATGGGCTACCGCCGAGTAGCAGCGTGGAGCCCCTACCTGCTAATCTCTCTCGGCTTTCCTGGAGGCTTTCCAGCAGGTATTCCATCATACTAAGCCAGGCAGAGAGGCGGCGCGGGCGCTTATGAAGTTAAGACAGCGGGACCAACTGGTGGCTGACTACACCATAGAGTTCCGGACCCTGGCTTCCACGAGGGATTGGGACACTACTGCGCTCACGGACGCTTTCGTGGAGGGACTGTCCGAGGAATTAAAGGACAGACTAATTTATCTCGAGTTGCCGTCTACCTTGGAATCCCTCATCGCCCTGGTCATCAGGATTGATAACAGATTACAGGACCACAAGCGGGAGCATGGCAGGATGGTACCCCGCCTCCGACGCAGTCCTGTTGATCACAGGCCCACCAACTCACCTGACTGTGCTGTTTGTCCCGCAGAACCCCCGACACTAGTGCAGGAGGAACCTATGCAGCTCGGCCGGGGCAGACTGTCTGTTTCTGAGCGACGGCGGCAGATGGCGGCAGGTGAGTGTCTTTACTGTGGTAGGCGGGGTCATTTCTGTAGGGAGTGCCCAAACTCCCTTGGCTCGTCAGGAAGAGTGGGCGCGCTGACGAGCAGTGATTCGGCGCTTACTATTCCTAAACCTGCTGCCTGCTTATTAAAAGTCCGGGTTATGTTCCAGGGGAGGGGGTTCCTGTTAAGGCTTTAGTGGATTCAGGAGCTGAGCAGAACCTTATGGATGCCGAGCTAGCCAAACAGGTCGGTCTTAAGTCTGAGTTTTTGCCCCGTCCTATACAAGTGGTCTCCCTCAACGGCCAAGAAGTAGCCACCGTCTCACGCATAACTGAAACGGTTAATCAGATTTTTTTCAGGCAATCACCATGAACACACCCATTTTTTTTCCTTTTTTCCTCCGCCCAGAACCCACTGGCTCTGGGTTACCCCTGGCTTTTGGCGCACAAGCCAGTCATCGACTGGCCCTCCAGTTGGGTCTCCGGCTGGAGTGAGAGATGTCACACCACCTGTTTGCGTTCAGCTCGGCCTCCTGGAGAAGACCCCGCCGTCCCAGTAGGGCCGACCTAGCTGAGGTGTTTTCCAAATCATGAGCCCTCTCCTTACCACCTCACAGGCCTTATGACTGCGCTATTGACCTCCAACCCGGCGCTACTCTGCCTAAGAGCAGGCTATACAGACTGTCCAAACCCGAGAGGGAAGTCATTGAACGATGCATCGCTGAGTCTTTAAGTTCTGGACTTAGACCGTCTTCATCGCCAGTGGGGTCTGGGTTCTTTTTTGCTGGAAAGAAAGACGGGTCTCTCCGACCATGTATCGATTATCGATGTCTTAATGAGATCACTGTCAGGAACAGTTACCCCCTGCCTTTAATGAACTCAGCCTTTGAGGAATTGCAGGAGGACAGGATATACTCCAAACTGGACCTTCGCAACGCATACCATCTTGTGCGCATCAGAGCTGGTGACGAATGGAAGACCGCCTTCACCACTCCTCTAGGACATTTCGAGTACCTGGTTATGCCGTTTGGCCTCTGTAATGTTCCTGCTGTGTTCCAGGCTATGATTAATGATGTATTACGACTTTGTACATCGTTTTGTTTTTTATACCTGGATGATATTTTGTTTTTTTCCAGGGACGCCAGCGAACATCGACGGCATGTTCGTCTGGTGCTCCAGCGGTTGCTGGAAAATAAGCTGTTTGTGAAGGCGGAGAAGTGTGAGTTCCACTCTTCGTCTGTTTCTTTTTTGGGGTTTGTGATTGCAGAGGGGGAGGTGAGACCCGATCCGGCTAAGGTGAAAGCAGTGGAGGAGTGGCCTACACCTGCTAACCGGAAACAATTACAACGGTTTCTGGGGTTTGCCAACATCCTCCGTCGCTTCATCCATGGTTACAGCTCGGTGGCCGCGCCCCTCACAGTTCTCACCTCTACCTCTTCGCCGTTTCACTGGACGGAGGCAGCTGAGGCCGCTTTCAACAGACTTAAGTGTCTTTTCACCTCTGCTCCTATCTTGGCCCAACCTGACCCTTCCAGGCAGTTCATAGTTGAGGTAGATGCCTCAGATACGGGGGTGTGTGCGGTATTGTCTCAGCGAGGTGTTGCAGACGGCAAGTTGCGCCTTTGTGCTTTCTTCTCCCGCCGGCTTACTCCGGCAGAGCGTAATTATGATGTGGGAGATAAGGAACTGCTGGCCATTAAGCTAGCGCTTGATGAGTGGAGGCACTGGTTGGAGGGGTCAGCTACACCGTTCCTGGTCTGGAAGGATCATAAGAATCTGTCATATTTACGAATTGCTAAACGACTGAACACCAGGCAGGCACGGTGGTCTCTGTTTTTTAACTGGTTCCACTTTGTGGTATCCTATCGTCCTGGGTCAAAGAACATTAAACCGGATGGCCTTTCCCGACAGCAAGAACCGGCTACGCAAGACGGCCAACCAGCTAACATACTGCCTTCCTCCTGCGTGCTGGGCGCCCTCTCCTGGCAGCTGGAGAGGGACATTAAGGCTGCCCAGGCACAGGAGCCGGACCCAGGAGGGGGTCCCCCTAACAAACTTTTCCTCCCCAGTTCACTCAGATCCCAGGTTCTCCAGTGGGCTCATGCAACACGATTGACCTGCCACCCAGGAATCCGCAGGACCAGCTCTTTCCTGCGTCGACGGTTCTGGTGGCCCAGTCTGGTCAAAGATGTCAAGGACTATGTTTCAGGCTGTCTGGTTTGTGCACAAAACAAGGTCAGTACTCACCCGCCCGCTGGACTGTTACACCCTCTGTCCATCCCAGGTCGCCCAAGGTCACATATAGCCCTGGACTTTGTGACCGGACTACCCCCGTCTGCGGGAAAGACTGTGATTTTGACCATAGTGGACCGCTTTTCCAAAGCAGCCCATTTTGTGGCTCTGTCTAAATTCCCTTCTGCTGCAGAGACTGCCAGGTTGGTCGACAAGCATGTCTTCAGGCTGCACGGCATCCCTACCGACATGGTGTTGGCTCAAGGTCCCCAGTTCATCTCCCAAGTCTGGAAGGCGTTCTGTGGGGCCTTCGGGGCTACTGCCAGCCTGTCTTCGGGTTTTCATCCTCAGACCAACGGACAAGCGAAACGGACTAACCAGGACTTGGAGGCAGCCCTCAGGAGTATCTGTTCCCGACGTCAGACCTCCTGGAGTTCCCTGTTGCCATGGGTGGAGTATGCGCACAACTCCCTCACCTCCTCTGCTTCCGACATGTCCCCGTTCGAGTGCTCCCTGGGGTACCAACCCCCCCTGTTTCCTGAGCAAGAGACAGAGGTGGCCGTTCCGTCAGTTCAGCATCTCTACCACCGCTGTCGGCGGGTTTGGCGGGAGGCTCGAGCGGCCCTGTTGCGTTCAGGGATTGCCAACAAGAGGCTGGCAGACCGTCGGCGCACTCCGGCACCTACTTACCTACCTGGTCAGTGCATCATGTTATCCACCTCGCACATCAGACTCCGGACAGAGTCGAAGAAGCTGTCCACCAGATTCATCAGTCCATTCGAGATACTGAAGGTCATCAATCCGGTGGCGGTCACGCTGCGCTTGCCCAGATCCTTGCGCATCCACCCGGTCTTTCATGTCTCCCAGCTGAAGCCGCATGTTACGAGTCCCCTGCAGCGGCCTTCCTCTTCGCCACCCCCTCTCCACATCATTGATGGCCAGCCGGCCTACACTGTTCGTCGCCTGCTGGACGTTCGGCGGCGGGGACGTGGCCTCCAGTATCTGGTGGACTGGCAGGGGTACAGGCCTGAGGAAAGGTCCTGGGAGCCTGCTTCGCGGATTCTGGATCCAGAGCTCATCAGGGACTTCAATCGGCGGCACCGGGACAGGCTTCCCACTGCGCCAGGCGGCGCGCCTTGAGGGGGGGGGGGGGGGG
>BSAI01000010.1:371458-415586 GCA_036245035.1 Adrianichthys oophorus | reverse complement strand
GGTTGTCGGGTGGTTTTTGTTATCGTCATGAGTTTGTGTTCAGTTTTTGAGAACCTTATTCAAATAAAAGACTGCAGTTACTATTGCCGTCTGCATTTGTGTCCTCACTTCAACCTTGACACTAACTTCTAAATTCCACCGTCCCCCATCCCCCCCAACTCTCTTTTATTCCCCCTTTCTTTTTCCATCCGGTCCAACAAAAAGAACACAAACAAAATTGATATGAATAAAGTTTTAGTTAAATTACAAAAGGGGCTTATACCAACATACATTTTGTGTTCCCTATGATTTATAACCGCTGATTGTAAGAGTAAAATCTGTCTAATACAAGAGGCTCTCAGCTCATATGTTTGCTCAGCTGTTGGACAGGACAAGTTTAAAAAAAAAAAAAAAAAAAACATAAAATAATTCCAGCCTGTGTGGAAAATCAGAATTACACAGTATGCTATGCAAACTACAAATTCATTCAAACTTTTAATCACTAAGCATTTCAAATGAATACAGCAAATCTGATTATGTTAAGTTTTATTGAACTGGAAACTGTTTCTCTTCACTACAAACTGGGAAATTCTCAAACAAAATGAAAATTGCAAAAGTGATCCCTATTTATAAGAGCGGAGACAAACACCTGTTTACAAACTATAGACCTGTTTCTCTCCTTCCACAATTCTCAATAATTGTAGAAAATATATTTAATTATACATTAGATAAATTTATAGATAAACTTAACTTTATAAATGAAAATCAATATGGTTTTAGAGGAAACAGATCAACCTCATTTGCTATCATTGATGCTGTTGAGAAAATCACAAATGTTCTGGACAAAAAGAAATCTGCAGCTGGAATTTTCATTGACTTAAAAAAAGCATTTGACTCTAAATCTTGACATCCTACTGGATAAACTGGAAGGGTATTGGATAAGAGGACTAGCACTCAATTGTGACAAAAGCTAAGAAAAAAAGGAAAAAAGAAAACTATTTGTCCAGATTAATGAATTTACATCAGAGGCCAATGAGATAAGTTATGGTGTCCCACAAGGATCAATTCTAGGCCCGCTCTTATTCAATATTTACATACATGATTTATTCAACGTTTCAAAACTTGTAAAACTCATTTCAAATATATTTTACTCTACAGACAATCAAAGGAAACTTATCCATGTGGTAAACACAGAGTTAAACAAAATTAGATCATGGATGGATTACAACAGACTATCTTTGAACCTTGAAAAAACCAAAGTGATGTTTTTTGGTAATTACAAGGCTGATACAGAGCTCTCAGTTAAAATAAATAACGTCTTAAGAGAAAACGTCACAGAAATCAAATTCTTGGGGATTGTAATCGATAACAAATTAAGTTGGAAGCTACACATCAGACACATACAAACTAAAGTTTCAAAAAGTATTTTAATCATAAATAAATCTAAACACGTTAGAATACAACTGGCGATACTTATTAAACTGTTCCTTAATATTACCATATTTCACCTATTGTATAGAAATTCCGAACTCCCACGAACCCTCCAGTACCCTAGACAGGGTGTAGAGCTGATCCACAGTTCCATGACCAGGACGGAAACCGCAATGCTGTTCTTGAATCTGAGGTTCGACTATTGGTCGGACTCTCCTCTCCAGTACCCCGGCATAGACTTTCCCAGGGAGGCTGAGGAGTGTGATTCCCCGGTAGGTCCCCCTTCTTGAAAAGGGGGACCACCACCCCTGTCTGCCAGTCCAGTGGTACTGTTCCCGACATCCCTTACTTCCGGTGTCCACCAACGAGTTCAGGGGTTGCCGCCACGACAGGCACCAGAGACCTTGTGACCACAGCTCCGAACAGCAGCAAAGACAATGCAGGTGGAGAACATGGTCCATTCAGACTCAATGTTACCAGCCTCCCTCGGTACCTGTTTGAAGCTCTCCCGGATGTGGGAGTTAAAGACTTCCCAGATGGAGGGCTCAGCCAGACATTCCCAGCAGACCCTCACAGTACGTTTGGGTCTACCAAGTCTTTCCGGCCTCCTTCCCCGCCAACAAATCAAACTCACCACCAGGTAGTGGTCAGTGGACAGCTCTGTCCCTCTCTTTACCCGAGTGTCCAAAACACACGGCCGAAGGTCGCCTGAAACGACTACAAAGTCGATCATTGATCTCCTGCCGAGGGTGTCCTGATGCCACGTGTATTGATGGACACCCTTGTGCTGGAACATGGTGTTTGTTATGGACAAACTATGATGAGCACAGAAGTCCAACAACGAAACACCGCTCGGGTTCAGATCAGGGAAGCCGTTCCTACCAATCACGCCCCTCCAGGTGCTACTGTCATTGCCCACGTGGGCATTGAAGTCACCCAGGAGGACAATGGAGTCCCCCGTCCGGGCATTTTCCAGTACCCCTCCGAGAGACACCAAGAAAGCTGGGTACTCTGAACTGCTGTTCAGCCCATAAGCTGAAACCACAGTCAGAGACCTGCCCCCCACCCGAAGGCGGAGGGAAGCAACTCTCTCGTCCACCGGGGTGAACTCCAACATTTGGCGGCTAAGCTGGGGGCTTACGAGCAAGCCCACCCCAGCCCGCCGCCTCTCACCATGTGCAACTCCAGAATGGTAGAGAGTCCAACCCCTCTCGAGTGACTGAGTTTCAGAGCCCAGACTGTGCGTAGAGGTGAGCCCAACTATATCTAGCCGGTACCTCTCAACCTCTCGCACAAGCTCAGGCTCCTTCCCTCCCAGAGAGGTGACGTTCCATGTCCCAAAAGCCAAGTTCCATGACCGGGGTTTAAGCCGCCGAGGCACTCGCCCCCGACTGCCACCAAAACCACATTCTCTCAGATGATAATGTGGTTTTTTTGTTTCTTGAAAACTTGATTTCCAATGTGTAAGGATGATTTCTGGATTAATCTAAAATGGTATTCTAATGATCATCAGTGAGTATTACATAACTGTTACATGATGTGTGATTCATGTTACTCTTTACTGAAATAATGAAATCATGTTTTTTGAGAATAATTAATAAGAACTCAGTTTTGTTACAAACATACATCTATTTATCTATTCTATTACATATATACATCACAAAATCTGCACTAGATCTGATCAGAACCGGATTATGAAAACTATGTAAAATGAAATGATGTAACTATGTAGGGGTGGGATTATAGAAGTTCCCTTCTTCCCACTATTTTTCAAGCAATCAATCAAGCTCTACTAGACTTCAGTTATTAATCACTATACTTAACGAACGTTACAAATGTAACTTAAGTGCGTTTGTTGTTGTTTGTTTTTTCTTTTCTCTCAATCAATGCATTTCATTGTCTCAGTAATGAGTTGGATAATTCTATGTGAATATTTTCATGTACTGTCCAATTTATGCTGGAAATAAACCAATCAATCAATTAATCTTGATAGCTCCTCGCTGGTTAGAAAACTTTGGCTGGCGGAGATTTTTTAACTGCTGTACAGAGAGCCATGGCCACTCCCCCTCTGCAGGGACCTGCTGTCTCAAGGGCGCGGGGTAAACGTCCATCCTCATCCAGGTCATATGGCACTATGGGCCTGGCCTGTGAGAGGTTAAATCTCACTGCCACTGGTCTTCCAAAAAAGCACTGTTTCAAGGAATTTTGGTGGGTGTCAGGGATCACCCAGATGCCTTCCACTCCGACCATCAAAGGGAGCCCTCTCCCGAGTTCTGATCGCCAGCACCCTGCTTGCACTGCATCTGCTTCCTGTTTACGCTGATCGTCATCTGTTCATCACTGGCACTGGATTTAAGCTCTCCGCTGCCTTCTGTTCTTTGCGTGGTCTTGTTCATCCTCAGTGTTGTTCAGTCTAAGCGTTATATTATTTCTGGATTTCCTGTTTGCCGACCTTCGCCTGTTTGTTCTAGACTCCTGCCTCGCTCCTGTGTTTTGACCTTAGCCTGTTTACTCTCTTTGCCTTTGTCTGCTCCCTTTGTGCTCCTGCATAATAAATCTGGTGCATATGGATCCACACGCCGCAGCGGGAGTTCCGTCGCCCTCCAATCCTGCCGGGTTTGCAGCAATGTTGTTGGAACATGGGAGACAGCTCCATCATCAACTGACAGCAGCGACAGAAGCCGTCATGAATCATCTGCAGTCTCCAGTAACTAACCAAGGCTCTTCGGCGCTCTGTCATTCATCCACACCTGATGGAGCCGGAAGCTCGTCCGCCATCAACCTGCCCTCTACCGCTGCTCGCCTCTCCTTGCCGGATAAGTTTGACGGCAAACCTGACCTGTGTAACGGGTTTCTCCTGCAGTGTCAGCTTTACCTGCATCAACAGGCCCACCAGTACCCTACCGAAGAGTCAAAACGGTCTTTCCTGTGCTCATTAATATCCGTCGAGGCACTGGAGTGGCTGGCCGTGATCTGGTCGTGGGGATCTTTACCATTCCGTTCCTATGACGCCTTCACGCAGATGATACAGGACATGTTCCAACATCCCACCGACGGTAAAGAACCCGGGGAACAACTCATGGATATTAAGCAGGGTAAAGACAGCACCGCTGCTTACTCTCTAAGGTTTTGGACTTTGGCTGCTCAGACCAAGTGGTCCCCGTGTGGCCTAAAAACTGTTTATCGCTGTCCTAAGTGTTGCAGCGCGAAATAGCCTGTTGGGACGAGAATCTCAACCTGGAGCAGCTGATCGCTCTGACCATAAGGCTAGATAACCTCCTCAGAGCTCGGAAACCCATAAGACACCAAACCTGCTCCTCCGCCAGCCGCGTTCACCACGCCCACTCCCAATCAGAGTACCGTCCACGAACCCATGCAGTTGGGTTCCACTCGTCTATCCCCTGAAGAAAGAAATCGCCATATGCGAGATAACCTATGCCTCTACTGTGGCCTCCCTGGTCACCTTCGTGCTTCCTGCCCCGATCGTCCACCCAGATGGTTGGGCAGGTTGGTGAGTGACAGTTCCATTACTTTTGACATTCCTGTAACACTCATGGTTCAGGGGAGACACATTAGAACCAGAGCTATGATAGATTCAGGGGCAGCGGGAAATTTCATTGATCTGGAGTTTGCCAAAACTAATCACGTGTCTCTGCTTCCCTGCACTTCGTGGGTAGCAGTTTCCACTGTAGATGGTTGACCCGTGGGAAGCGGACAAATTAAGTACTTGACCGAGGACGTACAGCTGCAATCACCACCAAGCCTCACCACCAAGAGTCCCTCCGGTTTTTCACTATCAAGTCCTCACAATTTCCAGTTATCCCGGGACTCCCTTGGCTCGAGAGACATGACCCACCATCAGCTGGTCCTCCAAAGAACTCAAGTTTGACTCACCTTCCTGTCGTCAGTTCTGCCTCCCTCACCAGAACCAGATCGCCTCCACCCAGCTCGACCTGAGAGAAGTCGTCTGTTCGCCTGACTCCCTCCCACCTCAATACCAAGATCTACTGGAGGCCTTCAATAAGCAGCACGCAACACGCCTACCACCTCATAGAACCTATGATTGTGCAATCAATCTTGTGCCTGGGGCCACACCGCCACACGATGGGGTGTTTCCTTTATCTCAGACTAAAACTGATGCCATGCAGAACTATATTCAAGAAGATCTGGCTAAGGGTTTCATCAGACCTTCTACACCTCAGCGGGCTTCTTTTTTGTTGAAAAGAAGGACGGTGGTCTGCGTCCGTGTATTGACTATCGAGGTCTTAATGAGATAATGTGAAGTACCAGTACCCTCTGCCTCTGGTGCCCCCGGCCCTAGAACAGTTGCACCAGGCTTGGTACTTCACCAAATTAGACCTGAGGAGTGCTTACAACCTGGTCCGCATTAGAGAAGAAGACGAGTGGAAAACCACTTTCTCCACCACTACTGGTCACTATGAGTATCTCGTCATGCCTTTTTGTCTTTGTAATACTCCTTCCATGTTTCAGGCCTTTGTTAAGGACATTTTCAGAGACATGCTCCAGAGACAAGTCACTGTGTACATTGATGATATTTTAATTAACGATTTTAGGTCATTGAATCGGATCGTTCAAAATGAACCAATATCCTGTGAATCGCATGTCAAAAACTATGATATGAATCAAATAATTTTACAATGAATCGTTACATTCCCTGTTCTCAGGTTTCTATAAGTTGTGTTTTTTACTTTTTTGACTTCTCAGTTGAGGGATTTGTAGATGAGATATGTAAGGTCAAAGAAATGTTCACGCCCACATGAGCAAAGCCCAACAAGGAGACTTCTGGGAGAGGACATTCTTGAGCCGATCAAGACTTCTATAAAAGCCAGAGACACTGAGTCAAATGAACTTTCAAAAAATGTGTTTCCTGCAGATCAGAAAAACTGTCCAAGTCTTCCCAGACTCATTACCGGTTTCCACCTAAACAGGAAACTGAATGAACTGCAGATTAAAGTGAGAACTTCCTGTTCCCCACCCACTTCACATGTAGACCTGATCTGAACTTTCTGTGAGGTTGTGAAGCTGCATGACAAGGCAGCACTGCATATTAAAAAATGCAATAAATTTAACTTATAGTTTGATTTAGAGCATTGCAGGATTTTTTGGAATGATAAGGGGGTAGTTGTGGGGGCGACTGAGAAGGGTTTGTTTTTCTGCCATTTTAGCAGAAAATCTTTGCACAAATAAATTGTATTGAATGCATCACTGAGGTCTAGCACAGGGGTCTGCAACATTTTATGCTAAAAGAGCCATTTAGGCCAGTTTCTTACTAACCAAAACCCATGGTTGGAAAGTCTCCTTTTACTGTTGAAAAAATATGCTTCATGTCATTCATTTCTGGCATGTAGCTTTTAAATATTTACAATAATTGGAATTTAACATTCATTCATTTTCCAATCCGCTTTATCCCTTTCGGGGTCACGGGGTTGCCGGAGCCTAACCCGGCTACTCATGGGTGAAGGCAGGGTACACCCCTGGACTGGTCCCCAGTCTGTCGCAGCCGGAGTCCCCGGAGAAAACCCACGCATGCACGGGGAGAACATGCAAACTCCACACAGAAAGGTCCACCAGCCAGGACTTGAACCGGGAACCTTCTTGCTGTGAGGCAGGAGCGCTAACCACTGCGCCACCGTGCAGCCTGGAATTTACCAGTGTTATATTTCTATATATTTCAAATGTAACCTTTTTTACTTTTGACAGCAGCTTATACAAGTTCTTTTCAAAATAAATACACCCTGTGTCAAATAAGGTCCTCCTGATGCAGCAGATTAACTTTAAATAAAAACAAAAGAAAGTCCAACATGGATTTTTTTTTCATTATGACTTTGATGAGCTTTTTCTCTTTTTACTATAAATTATAAACATGATGTTGGTGTAGAATCCAATTCTCAAAAGTTATCTGGACATGTTAAAAATCTAAACAAAAAAAATGACACAAAACTACAAAGATATTTTTTCTTCAATTTGCTTGCATTTTCTTTCTAAACCAAAGAGCCACAATGGAGGGATGAAAGAGCCGCATGTGGCTCCGGAGCTTCAGGTTGCAGACCCCTGGTCTAGAAGAACAAGAAAAAACAAGTTTTGTCTGCAGCCACGAGGAGACCATTGTTACCCTCAGCAGAGCTTTTCACGGCTACAGTGTGCTCTAAATCCAGACTGGAACATCAGGATCATTCTGTTGAAATGCTCAGAGTGGACCTGCGACAGTTTCCTCCAGAACTTCAGAAATAAAGGTCAGATTAGATGCAGACTTTTATTTGACAAAAACCTGTGGAGCTAGGGCAGCATTTAGGTGAGTGTTTAATTACAGCAACTCGGAAATCCACAGTAACATTGTCTATAAAGAAGAACATTAAAAGACCCCGTCAAATGAAATGGGGCTTTTTGATGTTGGTAACATGTCCTTGTGGCATTTTTATTGTGATGGAGGACAAAAAAAAGAACATTTGGATTAGAATAGTATTTCTGAGTAGTTCCTTATTTAATTCGTGGTGAATCAGGAGCAGATGAAAAACTGCTTTTAAAAAGGGCTTGTAGTTTTTTTGTACAAACTAAAATCAGCTCCCTGCTCCGCTCCATTCTGATGCATGCAGACATATAAATCCATGAACGTCTTTGTTTTCCTCGTCCGAGCTGGAATCTGGATCAGAACTGTTCTGCTGGATGGCTCTGATATTGTTCACCATTTTAATTGAACCAGTAATGTTAGGTTTGGGGTGCGAATGGGTGTAAGCTGGCGGGAGAGCATGTACACAAAGGCATGATGGGAAATGAGTGCAGGCTGACTCTGTGACAACAGTCCTGCCCACAACTCAGAGCTGAATTTCACATGAACTCCTGTCACTCTGTAGAAACTATGTCCTAGAAAATGACACAGCTTTTTTTTTTTTTTTTTTTGCTTGGCTAAAAACTGCATTATTACATTATAATTTAAGAAACACTGGAAACACTTTTACAATAGCTCATCAGAGAGGGACTTTAATCAGATTTAACAGAGAAAAATAGCTTACACAAGAATGTATTTGCATCATTTATTTTTATCATTCATGGAAGCTTCCTGCCAGGAGGTGGGGGTGGGGAGCAGTAGCCCAGAATAGCGTTCTGCTTCCTGTAAACTACATGGTCACAGCAGCTGACCCCCTCCCTCAAAGAGTGCACCTTAAAGCATCTGCATAGCAGAGAGTCAAGCATCTCTGTTCAGGACAGTAAGAATGACAGAAGAATTTCTCTGGAGGCTCTGGTGAAGAACAAGTGCTGTGAAGCTGTGTGGGGTAAGAAAGGAGACGATTTTTCTCATTCCTGCAGTCATTCCTGCAGTCTCATTCCTCATTGAACATAAGCGGGCTTATGCTCAAAGGGAATCTCATTTACAATGCATGGGAGACACAGATAATGTTTAGAGATGTGGTTTATTTATTTCAAAGAGCTCTACAAAAACATCAGTGATCATGTCTCCATGTTTGGGTTTTTAAGAACATTTAGTCTCCCTTTAGCTACAGCGCGTTTCTCTCCTGCTACTTTGTCTGATTGATGGTCACATCTGCTGTGTTTCCGTCTCTGACCGAGTTCAAATGTTTGCTGTCGCGCATTAACATGAGAGGACAAAAATAAAATGAGGGGACCTTTTTTATTGTTGTTGTTTCAATGAAAATAATACAACATCATAAAGGCCACACCAGACTGCTTTCTCATCCAGCAGCGGCTCTCTGTCTGGCCACGAGCTCCTCTCCTGGGAGCCGGCATAGTGAGCGTGTCCACTACAGCTCCATAGGTCCTGCGACAGAATCTCTAGAGTGAACCCAACTTCACACAACAGTAACTGGAACAGTAACTGGGACGGGATTTGGAAACCCCGCTCCCCAGAAAGGGATACAGCGGGTTAAGAAAATGAAGGGAAGTTGAGGAGAACTATGGATCAATCCACCATATTGAATGTTTTTTTCCCCGCTGTCACTGAAAACGTCACATGACCGAAGTTGATTTCCTGATTGGTTGCGGAGATTCAACCACCTCCCCAGAATTCAGATTTTTTATTCAACCCTGTCCAGCCGTGGCGACCGCTTAATTCTCAATTCCTCAATTCACATCTAAACCATTGACTACACATTGAAATTGGCCGCCTCCACTGCGTGAATGGGGTTTGGTGTGTGGGCACTTTGAGGCTCTGGCTTTGCAGCGTGTGTGCGTTTCTCCCACAAAACCAAACAACATCCGAACTTTTGCAAAAATTCATTCTCCAATCCGTTTTATCCCTTTCGGGGTCACGGGGTTGCCGGAGCCTAACCCGGCTACTCATGGGCGAAGGCAGGGTACACCCCTGGACTGGTCGCCAGTCTGTCGCAGGGGCCACAATCACACACCCATACACACTCACATTCACACCTAGGGACAATTTAGAGCAACCAATTAACCTGTGAAGCATGTTTTTGGACGGTGGGAGGAAGCCGGAGTACCCGGAGAAAACCCACGCATGCACGGGGAGAACATACAAACTCCACACAGAAAGGTCCCCCAGCCAGGACTTGAACCGGGAACCTTCTTGCTGTGAGGCAGGAGTGCTAACCAGTGCGCCACCGTGCAGCCGACCTTTTGCAAAAATGGATGTGCATATTGTGACTAAGTAATGGAAGCTTTTCCCAGTAGCTCCACAGAGAAAAGTGGATGTGTGTATAATAGCTTGGGGGCAGAACTGGCAGCGTAGACTCTTCCTGCAAGGGGCTGTTCCCCACTTTGTGACATCACAATGTGAGGACCCACTTGTTTTAGTGGATTGGAAGAGCCTGGTGCTCAGAGGGCAGAGATTTAGTGGAATGCTCAGAGATTTGTGAATGGAGCAAGATCTCGAAAGAGACAAAATGGGTTCAGAAATTGAATGGATGGAATAATTAAAACCATTATTCCTGAGAATGTGGCAGCCTTCGTACTGAAGTGCACCTCACCAGAGTTCATCTGGAAGTGAACATAGACCAAAGATGTCTGGCTCCAAACCAAAGTCCAGCCAAATTAAAAGGACCATCAGAGAAGGCCAGCTTTGTTTCAAATCTGTCAATGTTATTGTTCTCAAAGTCAGCAGCTCTGACGCATACTCCAAACATGGAGTGAGGGTCTTCCTTGTTCATCTCTCCCTCCTTCAGCTATAAAAACAAGTCTCACGCATCCTCCTAAGAGCTTCTATTGAGTGATTCCTGGTCCTCAGAGCCTGACAGGAGTCCTGTCTGTCTGCAGAGGCTGAAGCATGAAGGTGGTCACAATCAAGAATGAGACTCCATACTCCTGGAGCTGCTCCTCATGTACCTGCAAGGTCAGGAAGCCTGAGTGAAGTTCTCCTGTGACTGTGATCAAGGCCTCATGTGCTCTCCTCTCTCTTTCAGGATCCCAAAGTGCTGCAGGGTTATGCCACCAAAGATTTGTTTGAGATACCGCCGATGTATCTCTTCCTTCCATACCCAGGTCGTGTGGAAACAAGTATTTATCTGAAGTATGGGGATCACTCTGACTGGGACCTCCAGCACGAGGACAGTGGCTCATACATTGTAAGAGAGAGTGAAGACCATCAGCAGTTTGAACTGGTGATGGATTCTTTTTTTGGCAGTCAAGTGGTTGATCGCTGCCCCAACTTTGGTGAGTTTATCCTAAGTTTCAGCAGGTCAGGATCAAAATATTTTTGTCTAATTACTAAGGTGTTAGTAATTAGCTAATCCTGCCTTCAACCATGAGCTGCCCAGCTCCCCAAAAGGGACAATATGGGTATAGAAAATGAATGGTCCCTCGCACTTTCTGTGAGAAAGTCTATATTTCACTAAAGGTCGGTACTGAGCACCTCTGCATGTATTAGAGGCTGCAGACAAGCTGGGGGAAAACACAACGGCCTGAAGGTTGGGTTTGGATGGAGTCCAGGATGAGTATTTTGAAAAATTTGCTCTTCTTTTATAACTCAGAAAAGTACTTTAGGTTCTTGGGTATGGGTGGGGTATGGCAGCCACTGGAAACAAAGCAGAGATTTGAACAGTGGAGTGGTGTGATGAAAAGGAGTACGGCTGCATTTTGGATGGTCTGCAGAGGCTTGATTTTGAAACTGGTAGTTTTGTTTACACCAGTGTCCACTGGAGCCACAAATTATATAAGAGAAGTGGACTGAGTGACTTCTCTCCCCTGGCGTTCCAAACAGGCACCCCCATGAGGGGTCATGGGGGTGCCTAACCCGGCCACGCGTGGGCAAAGGCAGCATACACCTTGGACAGGTTGTTAGTTTGTTACTGGGCCACAATCACACACCCATTCACACTTAGGAACAACTTAGAGTATAAAGCATGTTTTTGGACTGTGAAAACCCAGGCGTGCAAACATGCAAACTCCACACTCTGTTTTAGGTCCCCCAGCCAGGACTTCAACCGGGGACATCAGAGTGGATCAGAGTGGGATCAACTCGGGCTAAGCGCTGATCACAGAGGATTTCTGATTCCAAAAATAATGGCGACTGAAATGACATCGTTTGGTTGGAGCCAGAAGTAAATCTTTTTCTATGTGTCATGTCCCACTCACTCGTTCCACTTCTCATACGACTGGAGCACAAACAAGACATAGAAAAAAATGTTGCATTTTTCTGATAGCTTTATTTCACCGTCCTTTTCTTTCTGTCAGCAGAGGAGGGTTTAAGAGGTGGAAACTTAGGGGCAGGAAAGAACTAGGTCTGACAAATGAAAAGAGGTTTTAATAAAAATAAATGTACAATCTAGAACCGGAGAACAGAAGCTAGAAACTAAATAAATGATCAAATATTTCACTAGAAGAAAGCTACAGAGAGGACACCCAGAAGACACCAACACTCAAAGCTAAACAAGGCACTCCTTAATACAAGACAGGAAAGTAAAAAGTAATTAAATGCAAGGACCTGTGCACTGCTCTGAGCGGTGTGTGACATTTGTTCTCCGCTGTTGACCCATCTTCTGGGGGAGCGGTGTGCTGCAGACACAGCCACACTCAGGAACCATTTGGTTTATTAACCCTCATCATAATCTTAACCTTAACCCTTCACCTGGTCTGTGCAGCCAAGAAACTCCCAGCACCAATAGAACGAGGTTGGAATTCTGCCATAATTTAAACTTGAATCTCACAACAAACTATTTTATCTTTTAAGGTTTTCTGCATACAAAAATTCAAATTTAACGACTTTTCCAAAACTTTACAGAAGATTTCATTTTTCACAAACTTTTCAAGGACCTTTGCATTTTCAATTTCCAAAATGTTTCCAGGTTTTTATGACGGTACAAGCATGTAGGCAAAAACCTGCTAAGTTCAGCAGGAGAGCTGCTCCCCTGACCTATCCAGGTCATGCAGCGTGTAGCAGTGACACATGGCTCAGGGTTTTCCTGTAACTCAGCTGACCCAAGCTTCTGCTTTCCATGAAAGCATGTGGGGGCACAGAGTCCACCCCCTCCTCAAACAGCAGCCAAAAGCAGCTGGGAGCGGTCAGAGGCAGAGCTGAGTTTGACCATAGAAGATCCAGGTTCAGAGGAGCAGCTCAGGCGTGACTGCTGTGAGGAGCTGTACCGAGTCACTGCTACATCGACGCGTGGCATTTTGCTTTTCATGTTTGGCTTTCAAAATACCACAGAAAGATAGATTTGTTGCAGTGTTCGTTGGTTTAATGTAAAAAAAAAAAAGCTTGAAGGAAGTAATAGTGGTAGAAGAAGGAAAGAGACTCACAAACGTTTGATTGTCTGGAGTATTTAAAACACTACAAGAATTGTAACCAGATTGAATGAAAGACCTTTTAGGACATTGAGTTTGTATTTTAATGTATAACAGACACAAGTGCAGCTGAAAGCAGCTGTACCTTCGTTCATCTTAGCCTGCAGTTGCATTTATAAGAGCAGAGCCGCATGCCATCTGAACAGCGTTTCATCTCAGAGCAGCGTCTGTGCAGCATGTAAACAATGACACAGAGCTGTGGAATGGAGGCTCAGAGCGGAAGGGAAGATCCCAGTTCCAGAGAGAAATTAGGCTTTGACTCAGGAATGCACTGAGAAACATTCACCACGAAAATACCACTAAGCAGGAGTAAAAAGAAATCCAAAACTTCTCGCGAGAGGGGATGAACTGCTAAAAAACAAGGAAAGTCAAATACCAAGCAGACTTCAGAGTCGGCACAGCAGGAAGGCTTATAGTAAATCAGGGACACACCAACACAAATGAAAATGATGTTTTTGACATGTTCTTTTGGAATTGGAAATTGTTTATTTCAAGCAGACAAGAATAACACATGTGTAACACAATCAATCAACAAAGGTTTACATCCGTAAACATACCAAACATAGGATAACTAGACATCAGAAGATAGGCTGCTTGAAAGGGAGTGGGACGAAGCGAATTTATATAATCCCACCCCGACTACACCATACCATTTACTTTACATTAGATATCAAACTTTATCAAATCAAATTTTATTTATAAAAGGCGCTTCTCATACTTGGCGTAACTCGAAGCGCTTTGCATTTAAAAACAAAACAAAAACACAATAAAAACCACACCCACCTTTTACCCTCCCCCCTCCCAACCAATAACACATGCAACCCATGACCCCAAACACAATAAGGAGGATACTAATAAAATAATTTCTAAAAGAAACTTAATGCTTGTCTGCTGTGAGGAAAACCAGTTCGTAACAAATAATCAGGTATTTATACCGTACTGACAGTAATTCAGGTCATTAAACATACTGCTATATGTAAGTACAACACTCTTTTAAACTTGATTGTAGCATATGCAAAAAAATAAATAATAATAATTATCCGTGATGTGAATAAGTCAGTATAGAGATCAGATTTTTGCAGAATAGTTTCATCAAAAGAATCAGTGATGTGAATAAGTCTAAAAAATAAATCAGTATAAAATCAAATAAATGCTGATTATTTTCTTCAGAAAAGTCGTTTCCTCAAATCAAGTATAGAAAGAGGCAACAATAAATCATTTTTGTCTGAAAGATCATTTACTTTAATCAGATATAGAAAATCAATAAGTGCAGGTTGTTTTATTAGAAGATCCTTTGACATTAATTACACTTCAGGGAATCATGTCATGTGATTTGATTCAAGCCTTTGGCCAAGACGGTATTCCTGCGTTCTGCTGCCTGATTAACAGCCGCCCTTCAGGTTTGAACAGAGTTTATAAAGTTCTCCTCGTTGTTATGACTGCAGACTTTGCTTTTCAGGTCCTTTGTCCTTCACAGCAAGTAAGTTGATCTCGAGTTGTCTGCAGGGCAGAAATCACTGCTGAAAATCAGGTCAAAGTTGATCTAAGAGTCAGTGGTAAATCCCGGGCGCTATATTTTCTTGAAATCATTTTTGATTCTTATTTCTCTTTAAATAAAGTCTCAGACGTCCGTGACCACACACTTTTCAAAGTCTTTCATGTTGTGATGACCATTGGCTTGGTCAGGTCCGATGGACCAAGTGGTTTTACATAGATCCTGGAATTCAGTCTGCTAAATTCTTTTAGCATTTCTCTGATGATGGAGAACAGAAAGTTAAGATTAAAGCTGCGTTTCTGAGTATTTTTACTCAAATCACGGTGAATTGGGAGCAGACAGAAAATGCCATTTGAAAAACCTTGTAGTTGTTATGTAAAAAATACAATCGTCAGGCTTCAAGCTCCCTGCTCTGCTTTATTCTGATGGATCTGCTTGCAGACAAATAGGTCAAATCCGAATTGCTTCCCTACCTCTCTGTCTCCTCCCTATTGCTCCAATTGTAGGGGCAGTTGACACTGTAGTGGTGTCTGAATGCTTTTTTAAGGAGAAGCCACTGTGACTTTGGGCTGGATGTCCCTCTGCCGGTAGGGTGATCCATGTTGTGCTTTTGGCGTGGAGGAGAGACGCATTCTTCACGTGGGTGTGCTCTGAAACGCAGAAGTTTACATTGAAATGTAAGTAATAACTTGTTGTTTTAGCATGACTTTTTAAAGTTAGAAAAACCAAAGCTGCTATGCATTTGTGCTAACGTAGATGACTGGCAACTGTAGATGATGTCATCAAGCAGTGGTAACGCCCGACACTAGTCGTGTTTGAGATCACACAGGCAGACGCAGCGCTGTGCATATTGCCTAGATTGTGGTGCATGCTGGTTAGTTTTTTTAACGTGTTTCACATGTGCGCCATCAGATGTGAAAGTATCGCGAGAAAGGGGCGGGAGCAAGGTGCCTACCTAAGCCAGCTGCAGGTACTGCGCTGACAACAGGTGGTGGTGCAATGGAAAGGGCAGTCGGCCTGTGATCAAAGGATTGCAGGTTCGATTCCTGCCTTGCCCACCCATGTGTCAAAGTGTTCTTGGGCAAGACATTGAACCTCACATTGCCCCTGATGGAAGGTTGGTGCCAGTGTTCGGCAGCGGAGCCACCATCAGTGTGTGAATGTGTGAAAGGGACCGTGACTCTGGACCTCTGGAAAACCTCATGTTTGGTTCCTGTCCCCAAGAAGACTGCACCATCTGGCCCAAGTGATTACCGTCATGTTGCCCTCCCGTCTCACGTGGCAAAGTTGCTGGAGAAGATTTTGTTGGCCTACTTGGGACTTCTGGTGAAACCATCTTTTGACCAGCTCCAGTTTGCTTACCAGCCATGCCTGGGAGTGGACGATGCTGTCATTTATGTGCTGCAGCTCACTCACTCACACCTGGATGGTGGGGGAGACACTGTGAGAGTCACATTCTTTGATTTCTCCAGTGCCCTCAACACCATCCAACCCTGGTTACTGGGTGAGAAGCTGCGGCTGATGGGTGTCAGCGGGTCCTTGGTCTCCTTGGATCATTGATTACTTGTCAGACAGGCCTCAGTTTGTTCGGTTGGGCGGTGTCCTGTCTGATGTGGCGAGGAGTGGTGTGGGAGCCCCACAGGGCGCTGTGCTCTCTCCTTTCCTGTTCACGTTGTACACCAGCGACTTCCAGTACAACTCTGAGACATGTCATCTACAGAAGTTCTCTGATGACTCTGTGGTTGTTGGCTGTATAAATGGTGGACAGGATGAGGAATACAGGAAACTGGTGGATGATTTTGTGAGGTTGTCTGGAGTAAATCACCTTCTGCTCAATGTGGACCATGTGGGGCGGCCGTGGTGCAGTGGAAAGGGCAGTCGGCCTGTGATCGAAGGATTGCAGGTTTGATTCCCGCCTTGCCCGCTTATGTGTCAAAGTGTCCTTGGGCAAGACACTGAACCCCACATTGCCTCTGATGGAAGGTTGGCGCCAGTGTTTGGCAGCGGAGCCACCATCAGTGTGTAAATGGGTCTGTGACTGTAAAGCGCTTTGGGCCTTCAATGAATGTAGAAAAGCGCTGTAGAAGTATTTACCATTTACAAGACCAAAGCGATGGTGATCGACTTCAGAAGGAAACGTTAAGCTTCCCAGCATCCGGGGCAGGGATGTGGCAGTGGTGGAGGAATACAAGTATTGGGCGTAACCATCGACAATAGACTGAGCTGGAAGACCAACAGTACAGCTGTGTCCAAGAAGACCGGCAGCAAACTCTACTTCCTGAGGAAACCAAGGTCCTTCAACATGTGCAGCTAGATGCTGGAAATCTTCTACCAGTCTGTTGTTGCCAGCACATTATTCTTCTCGGTGGTCTGCTGCGGGGGCAGCATAGCTGCTAGTGACACAAAGAGACTCTTTGCTCACAATTTTTGTTGCACTGCTAATGGTAGCTTGGGGTTGTTAGAGGCTGTAAAATAGATCAAAATAGGATCGGAGTGGAACTTTAAACAGCCTTGATTATAAAGTGCAGGCAGCTGAGCACTCCTCCACAGAGAGCCACAGGTAAGGAGGGTGGAGACATTCAGAAGGTGCAACAGCTGACCTACAAAACACAAGGTTGTGGTTAGAAACAGTCAAACAGCTGACTATGTCACAGAGGTTGAGTGAGAGTGGGATTCTGCTGCAAACAGGAAGTCAGAGCTGTGTTTCAAACAGTCAAAGATTGGGAACAAGGTTTTTGTTCAGATTACAAGAGTTGTTTTCTGTTCAAAACACTATTTATGGACACTGTCTTCCTGCATTGTCACTGACAGAGTTGAGCACAGCTTTTCACACTGCATGCACTTCTGCATTCTGAGGTACAAGAATAACAACACACTTTTTAAAATGTTAAATGCTATTGTAAAAACTCCAGAAACAACAAGAACATTTACAGAACATGAAAAATTAAAAAAATATTTTTGGTGGACAAAATATTGCTTTCTGTTGATGTTAATAGATTCATTTCTCAAGTAAATCTTTTTTTCTTTTAAAGCTAATTAATAACTACTTTTGGTAAATGGTGTATATTTATAAATCACTTTACTACCTTTTTAGAAAGTCCACAATTGTGTAGAGTCACAGTCCCATTCACTCAGGCACTCATACATTCATACACTGATGGTGGCGCTGCTGCCAAACAATGTCGCGAACCCATAACCACCAGGAGCAGTGTGGGGTTCAGTGTCTTATCCAAAGACACCTTGACACACTGGTGGACAAGGTGGGAACAGAACCTACATTCTTCTGAGCAGAGGTTGAACGCTCTACCTGTGCACCACAGCTGCCCCACATGCCCAAATGTTGTCTCAAGGCGTTATAAAAAGACATGAAAAAAATTAATAAATAAAGACAAAAACTCCAGAATCCTGTTTTGTCGAAAACAACAAAGCTGACTAACTGTGTTTCAAAATAAAAACATTTGAAAGTGACCACCAGGGTTCACATAAACGTGTGGACTTATAACCCTTTAGCACCATAGATATTTCTGGCGCGCTTTTTGACCTACAGTAATTCCTTGACCATTGATGTGATCAACGTGACTCAACTGATTCTGGCACAGAGAAAAGCAGTTTTTTATACTGGCTTGGCGCCAATATGCAGCACTAGGTTTGTGTTGCACATCAGAGCAAAGCCCTTTTCTCTGCAACAGAATCGGCTGATATTCACTGACTTGACTGTGTAAGCACTTCACTATTGTAAAGTGTTGAATATCAGCAAAAGGCTGCTTTTCTCTGCTTCAGCGGTTGAGGAAGGAATAATTACTTTGAACGTCTGAGGAACATAGCCAGATAAATACGAAAACAATATAATCCTTTCCTGCAGAGTATCAACCACAGAGTGCCTGCACAAAGACGCTCCACAGAGTAAAAGCCTACAAAACTGTGTAATTTTTGTTTTGTGCGTAACCTTTGATTTGTGCGTAGCTTTTGATTTGTGCGTAACTTTTCGTGTGTTTTTGATTTGTGCGTAACTTTTCGTGTGTTTTTGATTTGTGCGTAACTTTTGATTTGTGCGTAACTTTTTGTGTGTTTTTGATTTGTGCGCAACTTTTGATTTGTGCGTAACTTTTTGTGTGTTTTTGATTTGTGCGTAACTTTTTGTGTGTTTTTGATTTGTGTGTAACTTTTGATTTGTGTGTAACTTTTGATTTGTGCGTAAGCTTTGATTTGTGTGTGCGTCATTCTTAATTTGTAACTCATTCAATAAATTTTGTTAAAAAAATAAATACAAAATACAATTTACACATACACAACTTACAATTACAACAGCTTAAAACTAACTACACACAAATCTTTAAAATTATGCATGAATTGCTTATTACACACAAAAATCATACATTTGATGTGTAACTCTTTTTTCAAAGAGTCATGTGTTAGTGATGCGTTTAAATGCTTCTACAATGCTGGATCATCAGAGTTTTCTTATCAGCCGCTTTGAACTTAGATTGTTAATAAGATCTGGTGAAAGTTGATGTTTTCCGACTTTTTTAAACACATATGTTGGCTAATTTATACAAAAAGGTCTGTAAAAGCATTTTTTTAGAACACCTGTCCTTGTAAAAATAAAGATATTTTCCAGAACTGATCGCTTCCTCTCTGCAGCCCCTCCCCTGACTGTGCCTCTGACACGGGGCTCTTTCCGAAGCGCTGGTCACCAGTCATGGGGACAGCAGGCGCTGCTGGACCCTTCTAAACAACCTCAGATCGTAGCGGGCTGATCAACTCTCTCTGCTCCTGCCTGTTATGGTCGCGTTTGCCGAACGTACTTCTGTCAGGTTTTGCTTAAGGGTCCCAAAATACGACAAACTCAGCAGTGCAAGAAAACCAGATTTATTAAAGCTTTTGACTTGGATGCTTCCCCCCAGGTGTTGGAGATAAACAGCAGATCTATAAAAGGTGGAGACAGGAGAGGGTTAATGATGGCGACATGGCTTGAAGCAGGGAAGGCAAAAACTTGGTGGAGGCTTACTGAGGGTGAGGAGAGATGACTGCAGGGAAGAAGAGGAGTGGAGTCCTCCGTACAGCAAGGAAGGTGTGGAATGTTGGGTGAACACGAAGAGGTCTAGGCAGACGAAGGCGTACGGCAACAGGGTTGACCACCTTGGTGATGGGAAAAGGGCCAACAAACTGAGGTGCCAGTTTTCGGGTATCAACATGGAGGGGTAAGTTGGCTGTTGAAAGCCAGACCCTTTGGGCAACCTGGTAGGAAGGAGCAGGAACCCTACACCTGTTGGCCTTGGTGCAGTATGTCTCGACAGTCTGCAGGAGCACTTGCAGAGCCTTGCGCCAGGCCCGCTGACACCTCCGGATAGAAGCATGGGCCGAAGGAACAGTGACCCCCCTCTCCAGAGAGGAAAACAGCAGAGGTTGGTAGCCAGACACCACCTGGAAGGGAGACAGGACCGTAGCAGAAGAGGGAAGGGAGTTATAAGCGAACTCTGCCCAAACCAGATTTCACAAGAACAGAGGAGGCGAAGGCTGGTCTCCAACTGCTGGTTAAGACGTTCAGCTTGTCCATTCGATTCTGGGTGGAAACCTCAGGAGAGGCTAACGGAGACCCCCAACAACCGACAAAACTCAGCCCAGAACTTAGCTGTGAACTGAGAGCCTCGATCAAATACAATATCTCTTGGTATGCCATGTATCCAGATCACGTGGACGAGAAGGGTCTCAGCGGTCTCTTTGGCCGTGGGAAGCCTAGGCAGTGCAACAAAATGCACCATCTTCAAAAAACGATCCACAACAGTCAGGATTACCGTCTTGCCTTCGGATGGTAGAAGACCTGTCACAAAGTCCAAAGAGATGTGAGACCAAGGCCGTCTTGGTACAGGGAGAGGCCGCAGCAGTCCTGCAGGTGGTGTGTTTGAAGACTTGCCCTGGGCACACTCTGGGCAAGCAGATACATATTCATGGACATCCCTCCTCAGAGTGGGCCACCAGAATTGTTCTCGAATGACTGCAACGGTTCTTGGAACCATTTCATGACCTTGACCTTGGTTCTGAGGTTCTCTGGAACATAAAGGCACTCAGTGGGGCAGGCTGAGGGACACTGAGAACCGTGGTTGGCCGACATCACCTCCCTCTCAATGTCTGTGTTGGTGACAGCCAGTCGGGCAGAAGGTGGAAAAACATACTCCGGAGGTGACGCAGAAAGAGGGCAGTCATCCCGTCTAGAGAGTGCGTCAGCCTTTGTGTTTCTGGAGCCAGGTCTGTAAAACAGAGTAAAATTAAAGCGACTGAAAAACAAAGCCCGACGGGCTTGGCGGGAGTTTATCCTCTTAGCAGACTTCAGGTAAGCCAAGTTTTTATGGTCTGTGAACACAACAAAAGGAAGGTCTGCCCCTTCAAGCCAGTGCCGCCACTCAGCCAGTGCCTCCTTGATGGCCAGCAGCTCTCTGTCTCCAAGGTAGTTCCTCTCTGCACTGGAAAGGCGGTGTGAGAAAAAGGCACAAGAATGTACCTTTTAATCTGAACTGCGTTGAGATAGGATGGCGCCAACCCCGGCTTCTGACGCATCCACCTCTACGATGAATTGCATGCTGGCGTCAGGGGTGATCAACTCTGGAGCAGAGGTAAACCTGCCTCTTCAAGTCATTGAACGCTGCCTTGGCCTCAAGGCTCCAGGTAAAACGCCTCCTAGGTGATGTCAATGCGTACAATGGGGATGCTGTCTTGCTGTAATTTCTAATGAAGCAGTGGTAGAAATTAGCAAAACCAAGAAAGTGTTGTAATTGCTCACGGTTCTCGGGTTCGGGCCAATCCAACACTGCCTGGACCTTCACAGGGTCTATTTTGACTACACCCCCTGAGATGACAAGCCCCAGGAAAGATGTCTCTGTGACGTGAAATTCGTACTTCTCTGTCTTGACATAGAGGTCATTCTGGAGCAGCCTTAGCAGGACCTGGCATATGTGTTCATCATGCTCAGCCTCGGAACGGGAAAAGACCAGGATGTTGTCCAAGTAGACGAACACGAAACGATTGAGCATGTCCCCCAGGACGTCATTCACCAGGTTCTGGAAGACAGCAGGGGCGTTTGCCAACCCGAAAGGCATGACCTGGTATTCAAAGTGCTCAGAGGGTGTATTGAAGGCCGTCTTCCATTCGTCCCCAGCCCGAATCCGGCCCAAATGGTAGGCATTCCGGAGGTCTAACTTTGTAAACAGCTGGGCCTCTTGGAGAAGATCAAAAGCAGAAGATATGAGCGGCTGAGGGTATCGATTACGAACTGTTATTTTTATTGAGCCTCCTGTAATCAATGCATGGCCTCAGGCCTCCATCTTTCTTCTTGATAAAGAAGAACCCAGCACCAGCCGGAGATGAGGATGGTCTGATGAGTCCAGTGACTAGTGACTCCTTGGTGAACCTCTCCATGGCCTCCCTTTTTGGTACAGAAAGGGCATATAACCTTCCTCTGGGAAGCGAGGTACCCGGCAACAATTCAATGGGGCAGTCATATGGTCGATGAGGTGGTAAAGCAGTGGCCCTCACCTTGTTGAATACCTCCTTGAGGTCGTGGTAAACAACAGGTACCTTGGACACATCTGGATATATCTCCACTATGGCTTTATCATGACTGGGAAGCACTGTTCTCGTAGCCACAAGGCAGGTAGAAGGGCAATCCGCTCCCCATGCTAGGATGCTTCCCGTCTCACAATTGACGTGCAGGTTGTGTTTACGGAGCCAGGAGAGGCCCAGGATGACTTGGGGGTCAGTATTATGAAGGACATAAAACGTAACAAACTCAGAATGGTTGTCGATCTGCATCTGGCAGGGTTCAGTGATGAAGCGGCTGACTGTGATGACGTGACCGTCTATGGCCTTGACCCGCAGAGGATGCTGCAGTGATGATACCTTGATGCCCCACTTCTTTACAGTCTCTTCTGCCATAAAGCTGCTCTCTGCCCCAGAGTCAATCAGCATGGTCTGTACGTGTCGCTGGTTCTTAACGCTGAACACAGCTCTGGTCTTGAAGTCACGCTGGGAGGAGGACAGGGCCCGGCTCAAACACGTCTCCTCTGTCCGTGCTGAGCCGTGTCTTGTACTGGACAGGAGTGGATATGATCGTCTGGGGATGCACAGTACAAGCAGAGGTTCTGGCGAAATCTGCGATTTCTTTCGTCCTCAGGGAGTCATGTGCAGCCTATCGGCATCGGTTCCTCTTTGCCAGACCGGGGGGGGAGCGCGGTCTGGGGTGAGAAGACCTGGGCTCCTGAACAGACCTCGAAGCCCGCAGTCTCCGGGATCTGTCCCCTTCTCTCTCTCTGGTGCGTCTATCAACGCGGGATGTCAGTTACATGAGCTAGTTCATGTCGCGTGGTAGTTCGCGTACAGTCAATTCATCCTTCATGTTATCAGACAGACCTTCATAGCACATGTCATACAGGGCATGATCGTTCCATTTACTGTTGCATGCGATGATCTTGAATCATATGATGTAGTCGTCAGTCTCTTTACCTTGTCGCATCCTGGCTAGTTGTCGTGCAGCCTCTCGATGGGGTTTCGTTGGGTCAAAGATCCCCTGGAGTTCATCAGCGAAAGATCAAACTGCTGAATTCCGGGCCAACTCGGCTGTAGCCCACTGAGCAGCTCGGCCTGTCAGCAAAGAGATCACAAAAGCCACCTTGGCTTTCTCCGAAGGAAAAGCAGACGGCTGTAAGGAGAAGTGGAATTCACATTGATGGAGGAAAGTCCGACAGTGAGTGGAATCCCCATCAAGCCGTTCTGGGGAGGCTACCTTGGGTTTGCTTACCGGCTGCAAAATCACTTTGGGAACTTTGCTTTGAGAAAAACACAGAGCCTCGAGCCTTCTGGTAATCTTGGACATCCCAGCTGCCAGGTCCACCATTCGAGCGTCATAATTCTCACAGGCCCCCTCTACCTGGGACTTGAACTCCTGAGCCATCTTTGGGTCCATTTTGGCCGAATCGTTCTGTCAGGTTTTGCTTCAGGGACCCAAAATACGACAAACTCAGGAGTGCAAGAAAAACAGGTTTATTAAAACTTTTGACTCGGATGTTTCCCCCCAGGCGTTGGAGATAAACGGCAGATCTATAAAAGGTGGAGACAGGAGAGGGTTAATGATGGCGACATGGCTTGATGCAGGGAAGGCAAAAACTTGGTGGAGGCTTACTGAGGTGAGGAGAGATGACTGCAAGGAACAAGAGGAGTGGAGTCCTCCGTACGGCAAGGAAGGCGTGGCTCCAGGTAGAGGTGATAGAGGAAGAAAATTAACTCCAAGAAGGTGTGGCAAAACTCAGGATCCTGGGGCTTAGTCACTAATTCTTGATGCCATAAGTTAACACAAAATCACCAGGGATATCTGGGAAGGTTTCCAAAAAGGAGAAGGTGTGGGGACTTGCGAGGCTTTGGAAGAAATTGAGCAGCAGAGAGAAAGTTCAATTCAATTCAATTCAATTTTATTTATATAGCCCAATATCACAGCCACAGCCGTCTCATTGGACTGATATCAGAATATTGCAAGAAACAACAAAGAAATCATGTAAAAGTAAACAATAGCTGGTTGTTAAACAGACTAAGCTGAACAAACATCTCTGTCCTTACACCCTCCTTCTCTGTGAGGAAAAACTCATAAAAAAAACCGGGGCATGTAAAGGCAGCTGCTGGCAGTAAGATGTCTGGATAAAGGCTGAGCAGTACAGCTGGTAGTCAGGTTGAGTGGTGAGCATGAACGCCGCTTGAGATTTCTCTGAAAGCTTGTAGTGCAACGATTCGGCAGGGAATGAAGGGAGAGGGAGAGATATATAGGAGCAGGCACAGGTAGAGGGAATCAGTTGACTAGCAGCAGGCTGGCTGCTGCTGTGACAACTTCTCTTCTACAAACTTTTCCAAGAACAGTTTTTTTTTGTCTGCTCCTGATTTACAACAATTTGAATAAAGAAATACTCAAAAATGCAATCTAAATTTCAATTTACACTATTAAGGTCCTCCATCATGAGAAAAATGCTACAAGAACATGCTAAAAAATACCAAAAGCGCCATTTTCATTGGTGTGGGTCTTTAAAGACTTGTATGATTAAAGCCTTAGTCGGGGGCCTGTCTGTTGGTTAACAATGGCCAGATTTACACCGGGCACACAGGTGGCCTGCAGAAAACTTTGACATCTTAGACAACTTGATAAGTCTGGAAGGCAAAATGGTTCATATGTATTTTTTCAATGGGCATGCTATGAACATCTGGTTGTAGTGAAGATGCACATGAGTATAAATAAGAATGAAGTAGGTGAGACCCAGGAATGTTGTACAGATTTCCCTTTTCATTGCCTGTTAGTGCCATTCAAGTGAAAGGTGACACTCCTTGTGTTCACTTGCGTGCAGCCTGGCTTTTAGAAACGATCAAAATTAAACGATCAGAGCACAGTTTTTGAGCACATCCTACAGCCATTTTATGGGCACTTATGTATTAACTGAACACCCTGTGCATGCAGCATTGTGCACGGTAAGTAAGGGGTCAGTATTCGCTCATTACTAATGCCTGGAGCACTGCCTAAAAGGCATCTTACAACAGCCTTCCCCCAAATGTCACAAGTGCGTGTAACTTACATTCTCTTTACAAATCCTTCACAATACACTTACCACAAACACAACAATGACACGTTCCATTTTCATGAGTTGGTCTTACAAGCTTCAAAGAAACTGTGCTCCTCGTAAGTTGCAGCCCCTCTTCTCTACAACCTTCTCTATAGGCAAAAAACCAAAATGACAGCAGCACACCTGTGGTGTTTAACTTATACGGATGAATGTGAAGACAGCTTAAGTTGCACTGTTGGTCTCCTGTTAGTTGTTGCCACAGAGATAGTGAACACAGACTTTTGTCTTTAGCTTAAGTTTATCCCAATAAACCATAGGTGATTATCATTGAACCCTGATTCACGCTCATACAGTATCTGCAAGAACTCTGGTTCAATTTTGTGTTTGTGATGGAGATTGACTTTCACTGGAGAAAAAGGGAAGAACCAATCATCCATCAAGACTGTGTGATTTTCTCAGGCAGTTTGATGGTAGTCTGTTGGGAAAGTGGAAAAGGAATTTTTGGTTCTTGGAACCAGAGCTGCAGAACTAAACCAGGCTCTTCAAACAGACAAGTTTCTACTAAAGTAGCCACCACAAATAAAACCGCATAAAAGTACATGCTCTACAAGGTATTTAAACACGTATTCTAGTCTCAAAGACTCAGTGCAGTTACATCAAACACTAAAATATGTGCAAATAAATGCAAGACAGGAGTCAGCAAGAAATTTGTAGAAAAACATTAGCTTTTATGCAGTGGTTAAACTGTCGTTGAACTATGGAAACCATACGAGTGTAAAAGGAAAGCATGTTGACTGTCATATTATAAATAGTGAGCGACAGAGCTGACACAGTAAAGTTATTTTTGGGACAATTTATCAGTTTTTTGTATATTAAAACATGTAATATTTGGCACTTAATGACATTAATGTGGTGATTCAGACAAACACAGAAGGAAGTTTTATCACTGGATTTGTTATTGGATCGGCTCATTTATTTAGATTTTTTTCTAGTAAATTGTCCCAAACTTTTGCCTTGTAGAATTCCTTTACTAAGATGGAACTGTCTCTGTAAATTTGTAACAAAATCAAGAACCAAAGAACAAGAACAAAGACAAGAACCACACACACCACATTTCAGGGAGTTTAAGTACTGAATTTGAACTGGAGGACCATAAAGGTTAATGCAATGAAGACACTAGATTCATGCTTTGACCATGATGGAGAAACTTGGTGGAAACCCACAATCACATCATCTTTACCTTCTTTTCTTATTTTGAGCTTGATGGGTTGTGGTGTCAATGGAAAGCTTTTAACTCTATCTCTGAAAAACCAGCAGCCAAAAATGGACAATCCTGCACTTATCACTCAAAGTTGTCTGTTCAGTGCCTTCAAGCTATAGAATCGAAATATTTTTTAAGTCTTAACAGACCCTGACTTGTCATCTTGCAGATGAAGAACCACCAAGATGGTAGTGATAGTAAATGCAACGCCTTACACCTGGTACTGTTCCTCAAAGGAACATCAGGTAAGAGAAAAGTCATCATGAAAGTTTCTTCAGAGCGATCCTTGATTTAATGCTGCTCCTGTTCTTCTCTTTTTATTAGGTTGGTCGAAAAGTGAAAGGACATTCAACTCTAGAGTTAGATGAAGACTTCTTTAATGAAGTCGCTAGGTTTGTGGGTTTGGTGTTTGAGGTGGCGAAACCCAGGGTCTATTTACGATATGAGGGTCACTCCAGTTGGAACCTCAGGAGTTTGCCCTTCTTAATTTTAAATAAGGAATTCATTATCTGAGAGAGCGATGACCGCAAGCACTTCCACCTGCTAACTGACCATATTTTAATCAATGATAGTTGCCCCAATTTTGGCAAGTATGAAAGAACTGTATGTTGATGTTCTGTGATCATTTTAATTCTAATTCATTCCTTTATTTCATTCTAATGTGAAAACAGAGCCAGTATCTTTGATGCTTGTCATTAAAGAGCCATTCTGATGAAAATTTTGTTTTTAACATGTCCTTCTCGCATTTTTCTGATGATGGAGGACATAAATCCATGAACCGCCACCTTAACGTGGTGGAGGGGTTTGAGTGCTTGAGTGATCTCAGGAGCTTTGCTGTCTGGGGCTTCAGGGCCTGGTAGGGTCTCCCATGGCAGACAGGTCCTGAGTGACGAGCCGGACAAAGAGCGGTTTAGAACCCCCTTTAGAGAAGAACAATCCTAGATCCAGATACGTCGCCTGGATTGGTCTTACCGGGGACAGCCAGACAGACAGACAGGCAGCCAGTGTAAAGACCTCAGAACTGGACTGATGTGATCTACTTTTTTGGTTCCTGTGAGAACACGAGCAGCTGAGTAGTTTCCTGATTTTTATTGTTTTTTTTTGGTCGTCCTGTGAAAACACTTTGACAGTAGTCAAGTCGACCAAAGACGAAAGCATGAACTAGCTTTCCAGGCCCTGCTTGAACATCAGATCTTTAATCCTTGAAATATTTTTGAGATGATAGTAGGCTTATTTTGTAGCTGCTTTAATCTGTTTCTCAAAATGTGGGTCTTTGTCTATCCCTGCACCCAAGTTTCTGGTCTGGTTGGTGGTGTTAAGATGAATAGATTGAGCTCTGTAGTGACAATTTAGTACTGGCCCAGTGAGACCCACCCAGTTTTCCAGTCGTTTGAGTAATATAGCGTGGTCGACTGCATCAAATGCAGCACTGAGATCCAATAAAACTAGCACTGACATATTTCCACTGTCTGTATTCAAACGTATATCATTAGCCACTTTGGTCAGAGTCGTCTCAGTGTTGTGGTGCTGTATGAAGCCTGACTGGAAGACATCATAGCAGTTGTTTCTGATTAAGAATTCATTTAATTGATGAAAAACAGCTTTTTCAATGATCTTACCTAAAAATGTCAGGTTTGATATCGGTCTGTAGTTGCTCATCTGTGTTTTATCCAAACTGTCCTTTTTTAGGAGGGGTTTGATTCCAGCTGTTTTCAGTGGTTCTGGGAAAACACCAGATGTTAAAGACAAGTTCACAATCTGGAGCAGGACCGACTCCAGGATCTTTGAAACTTGTTTGAAAAAGCTTGTGGGTAGAAAATCCAGACAGCAGGAGGAGTTCAGTTGACTTGGAATGTTCTCCAGGTCTTTACCGTTTATGGGTTGAAACTGAGCCATGGGGTTTAGATTGGTTTCCAGTGGATAAAGTTCATATTCTGGACTTGTAGATGATGAAACAATAGTTTGCCTTATGTTTTTGATTTTCTCTGTAAAGAATTTAGCAAAGTCATTACAAGCTTTAGTGGAGTAAAGTTCTGATGCCACTGACATGGGGGGTTTGTCAGCCTGTCGACTGTAGAAGACCAGAGAATTATGAGAGTTTTTGGTAATGATGTCAGATATATAGGACTTCCTCGCATTGCTCAGTTGTAAATTATGAAAGTGAAGTTTCTCTTTATAGATGTCGTAATCAACCTGCAGTTTAGTCTTTCTCCATTTGCGTTCAGATTTCAGATATTCTCTTTTTCCATTTTTTACAAGTATAGAATTTCTCCATGGAGATTTTTTCTTTCCATAGATCACCTTCACCTTATTGGGAGCAATACTATCCATGATAACATATTTGCATTAAAGCTATTGACAAGTTCATTCCTGAGAGGGGAGGTGTTAGAGAGAATCTGGTTGAACATCTCTCTATTATTTTCAGTTATATACCATTTTGTGATCTCCTCCCTCCAAACATTTGTGTGCACTGCTTTCAAGGGAAACACAGCAGTGATCAGACAAACCTAAATCACATACAGTAATCTTGGAAATGTTCAGACCTTTGAAATTCATAAATCAAGAATATGTCCTCTGTTGTGTGTGGGCTCTGTAACATGTTGGATCAACCCAAAATTTTCCAGAGTGTTATTCAGGTCTTTAGTCCCTTTTGTTCTGAGAGTTGTCAACATGGATGTTAAAATCTCCAACAATAATTATACAATCAAAATCAACACAGATCATAGACAGCAGTTCACTAAACTCTCCGTGTTGAGTCTGTCCTCCCATGTCCTCCAATTCTCGAGCTGTATGATATATTCTTTGGCTTTGTACCGAGATGGTTCCTGGGAGGATTACTTCTCGATGATTTGTTGTTGTGCACAGATGCTGTTTCTTTCTCTGTCATGGTATCTGTGCCTTTTAGCTGCACGTTAGCTTTGTCTTCTCTGCTGAGCTGAGGTAGTGGCAAAGTAGTGTTGTTTCCATAAAACCCATTTACCTCTACATTCACTTCAATGTGTCGAACCATTATTTCCAGTGCTGTTATCTTTTCGAGAAGTTCTTGGTAATCCTTTGTGGAGAGGGAAGGCATCTTGTCGCTAATTAGCTTTAAGTTAGCTGCTGCACAGTATATCAGGCTTCAGCTGTGTGTGTGGGCCACGCACACATAGCGCTTAAGATAATAATTCCAAAGGAATGTTAGAAAAATCCTTTTGTTTAGAGTAAAAAAATATGACCAGATAGTTTTAAAGTATTCAAAAGTTTTTGCTGGTTTGATTAAAAAGAAAAAAAGGAAAAATAATTAGCAGAAATTAAAAGCAGAAGAGAGAGAGCACAGTAGTGAACGACAGCAGGAAGCAAGAGCTAATCCTGCTGTATCCCTTTCTGGGCAGGGTTTTCAGATCACGTCCCAGTTACTGTTCCAGTTACTGTTGGGTGAAGTCGGGTTCACTCTAGAGATTCCGTCGCAGGACCTATGGAGCTGTAGTGGACACGCTCACTATGCCGGCTCCCAGGAGAGGAGCTCGTGGCCAGACAGAGGGCCGCTGCTGGATGGGAAAGCAGTCTGCTCGGGCCTTCTGAACTTTAGGATGTTTTCTTATTTTCACTGAGACAATAATAAAAAAAGGTCCCCTCATTTTATTCTTGATTTTTTTATTTTTGCCCTCTCATATTAATGAGCGACAGCAAACATTTGAACTCGGTCGGAGAGAGACGGAAACACCGCAGAAGTGACCGTCAATCAGACACAGCCGCAGGAGAGAAAGTCACTGGAGCTAAAGGGAGAATAAATGTTCTTATGAACCCAAACATGGAGACGTGATCACTGATGTTTTTTTGGGATCTAAACCTGATCTTTAAACATCATCTGTGTCTCAGCATTGCTAAAATGCATTGTAAATGAGAGAAACAGATGCAGCTCTGTGTAGCAATCAGGGTAAAACAGTAGCTGGTAGCTCCTCCCACACACGACGAGCTTAAATAACACATTTTTGGCCACGAGCAGCAAATTCTCCACGTGGCAAATGAAGGGTAGGACATGCAAATTGGCCGCACAAATCGCGTTTGATGTGAAAACACCTTTAGAGGTAGAGGAAGCTTGGTTACCAGGGAGGAGCTTGCAGTAGAGCTGCTGCTCCTCCACATCCAGAGGAGCCAGTTGAGGTGGCTCGGGCATCTTGTCTGGATGCATCCTACACACCTCCATGAGGAGGCGTTCCGGGCATGTCCCACTGGGTGGAGGCCCCGGGGAAGACCCAGGATACACTAGAGTGGCTAGTATCTTAACTGGCCTGGGAACACTAAAGGGGTCCCCCCAGAGGAGCTGGAAAAAGTGGCCGGGGAGAGGGAAGTCTGAGCATCTTTGCTTAGACTGCTGCCCCCACGACCCGGTTTGGATGAGCAAAAGAAGATGTATGAATGGATGGTGGACATATATAAAGAAAAATAGGATTAAAATTGCATATCTGAGTATTTCTTCGTTCAGTCTGTTGTGCAGGAGCAGATAAATAGTCAGGTGGAAAAAGAGCTTATTTCTGACATGAAAAACATGCTGGTTGAGGCACAAACTCCCTACTCGCTGCAGGGAGGAAGAGGGGAGACAGGGTTAATCTGTGCCAAAAGTCTCACCCACAAATTGGAGATGAATTTCTAATGAACTGTTGCCACTCTGTAGCAAGTATGTCCCAGAAAACAACCCAGGTTTTTTTTATTTTGCTGAAAAATTGCATAATTATTATGTATATCTGTCTTTAGTAGCCCAGGCGTGTATTTAAAAAATATTGTGTATAAGAGGCCAGTCAGAAACCAGCATCTAGAGACCAGCTTTTATTCCATCACAAACAGAATGGTGATGGTTAATGGATTCATATTGTGAAATTCTCAGTTTTAAGACTGAAAAATGACTGAAAAATTAGGATTAGTCAAACAATCAGCAACAACATTCATGGATGAAACAGAGAGCAGAAAGGGGAAAGGAAATGGATCTTTGATAAATAATGTCTAAGTTTTGCCTAGGCCAGATTAGATAGACCTGTGTTTCCAAACCCTCTGGGCAGCAAAACTGGTCCATGGGTCACTTGATAGCGGCTCAAAGAAAAATAAATTACATACCAGTAACTGACATTGTTTTTGTTTTATTTATTGTCTGATTGTGAAGAAAGTTTTATTTTGAAAACACTACTGGATTCTTTCCTCTACAGCTGTCTGTGACTCACTCTTGATGCATCTTAAGGAAACAGAAGAAGAAATCTGCATTTAAAAGACAAAATCAAGAGTTTCACTGCAAAGTTGTTCACATGCACCAAGTCCGCTCTGCATAATATGAAGCAACCGACTCTAATGTTACAAAGATGCTGCTCATACTAAAATGTGCTGGATTATTGTTTATTAGGCTATTACATTTAGAAAATACAGCTTTTGTAATTTTGTTATATTTATCTGCCACACTTTAAAAGTCGGACAAAACTCAAATTGGTGTTTGATTTTTAGCTTCTGCTCTGACAGTTAAGAGAAAATCCCACTTTAATGGGTTCTTCACAAAATTTAGAGTACAAAGAAAGTTTAAACGAGATATGTTACAAAGGAAGAAAAATGATCAAAACACATTTTGTGGCTTGTGAAATTTTCATTTAAAAATGTTCCTATGGAAAAGCCGAATTAGGCAGGTGTCTGTTAAGAAACTTTAGCACAGATACAGTACTCCTGTGTTAAAGAAAATACACAGTGATTCAAGATTTTGATTGAAGAAAATGATCCTGAATTGAATTGTTTAGGTGCTAAAATGAAACTACATATACTTTTTATTCGCTTTGTTGAAATCTTGAACCTGTAGATTTCTTTACAAAATCCAGCTTTTATTTAAAATATGCACACAAAAAAAAGAATGGGATTTCATGGCTGAAGTCACTTACTTCTCTGATTGGTGGGCATGCTGATGGCTAAACAGAAATGCAGTTTAATTGAAACAAAGGCCACAGGATTTATTTAAGTAAAGCAGATCAAGGGTAAGACAATTGGTTTGCTAGTTTTCGAGAACTGTTGAGGTGGCTCGGGCATTTGGTTCGGATGCCCCCTGGACGTCTCCCTAAGGAAGTGTTCCGGGCATGTCCCACTGGGAGGAGGCCCCGGGTAAGACCCAGGACACGCTGGAGAGACTATGTCTCACGGCTGGCCTGGGAACGACTCGGGGTCCCCCCAGAGGAGCTGGAGGAAGTGGCCGGGGAGCGGGAAGTCTGGACATCTTTACTTAGACTGCTGCCCCCGCGACCCGGTCCTGGATAAGCGGAAGAAAATGGATGGATTGACACACATATACATACATACAGACATATACATTATATATATGTATATATATATATATATATATATATTTTTTTTTTTGCCAAAGCTTAGCTTCATGTATATATGTTCTATCTAGAATAACTTCAAAAGCTATTGTTACCAAAGTAATAAAATATTAAAAAAAACATGAGAGAGGTGGATGAAGCAAAAATCAATTGCAATTAAACTGCTACAATTTCATAGTTAATGGAAATGCAACTATTGTCATGTTAGAAGACCCAGACATGACCCATCTTCAATGCTCTAACTGAGGAACTAAGGGAAGGAGGTTGAGAGCGGGCAGGTAGGCAGGCAGGAAAGCTTAGCTGACAGAGCGGGGCTGGCAGGCTGGCAGGCTGGCAGGTAGGTAGAGCTGACAGACAGGCAGCATAACGATCTGACAGTGGCAGCACAGAAATTCCAGAGCTACAAACAAACAGTAAATACTTGTGACACCAGCTCACAACTTTTCCAAACACAGGGCACCACGCTACATTACCTATAAGGCTAACCGGAAGTGTGCAACAGGAAGTGGGCGGTTCCAAAGACCAAGAGATGCCCTTGAAGGTCAGTGGAGACCTTAGCGTTTTTTTTAGCACCCCACAAGGCCACTGCCTGTAATTAGTCACGAGCTGAACCTGCAACAATCCATCCTGCCACACTACCACCCCCTTGTTTCACAGTAGGGTTGGTGTTCCTGGGATGGTAATTATCATTCTTCTTCCAAACATGGCTAGTGGAATTTAGATCAAAAAGTTCTATTTTGATCTCATCTGACTGCCATGCTCCTCTGGATCATCCAAATGGTCATTGGTAAACTCGAGATGGGCCTGGACATGTGATGGTTTAAGCAGGTAAACCATGACTTCTTACCAACAGTAACCTTGGAAAAACTGGTCCCAGCTCTTTTCTGGTCATTCACTTGCTCCTTCCATGTAGTTCTGAGCTCATTCCCCGTGAGGTGAGATCTGGTATGGAGCCCCAGTCCAAGGGAGATTAACAGTCATTCCATGTTCTCATAATTGCAGCTTTCTTTCACCAAGCTGCTTGGCAATTGCCCCCTAGCCGTTTCCAGCCTTGTGGAGGTCTATAGTTTTGTCTTTGGTGTCTTTGGACAGGTCTTCAGTCTTGGCCATGTTTGTAATTGGAGTCTTGCTGAATGTATAGGGTGAACAATTGTCTTTATGCAGCTAATTACAGGCGCTTCTAATTTAGCATAATAAGTGAAGTGGAGGAGGACTTTTTTTTAAGGTGGAACAACAGGTCTTTGAAGGTCAGAATTCTAGATAAGACAGGTGTTCAAATACTTATTTGCAGCAGTAACATACACATATAACATACAATGTGATCTCTAGATTCGTTTTTAGATTTTGTCTCTCACAGTGAACATGAACCTAAGATGAACATTTCAGACCCCTCCATGATTTCTAAGTGATAGAACTTGCAAAATCACAGGGTGTTCAAATACTTATTTGCATCATAACAGTCAACTCTTTTATTGAGTTTTTTATAGTTACATTTTTTTGTTAATCCTTTTCTTATATTTGCAGCTTCATCTTTACTTGGTCTCACAAAAGTGACGTGGGCTCTCTCCGCATGTGTTGGTTGTCTTGCAGGCCGAATTGAAGAAGAAAAAAAAGAAAAGCAAAGACAACGGGAAAGAGAGGATAAAGAGAAGAAAGAAAAGGAAGCACGTGAACAAGAAAGAAAGGAGAAGGAAAGAAAAGAGCGTTTAAAGCAGGAAAGACGAGAGCAGGAAAAATGGGAACGGGAAAGACTAGAACAGCAAAGACTAGAGCAGGAAAGACGAGAATGGGAAAGACGAGAGCAGGAGAAAAGGGAAAGACAACAGGAGGAAAGACAAGAACGACAAAGACGAGAGCAGAAGAGACTAGAACAGGAACAGTATGAGTGGGCATTACGACAGTGGCAGTTGGAAAAGCAGGAGATATTGAAAAGGCAAGAAGAAGAGAAAAGGCGACTGATGGAGTTTGAGCGACTGCGTAAGATCCAAGAGCAGATTGAGGAGGAAAACAAAACCTCCAGAAGAAATCTCTGTGCGGTCCAGGAGAGGCTTCAAGAGAGACAGATCCTCAAATCTCAGGATCTGGAGCAGGAACAAACTCAGGTTATCCACCAGCTCTTGGAAGAACATGCAACTCCTGTCGACTACAATGAGGTGAGGATGACCAACAGAGTGGATTTGTTCCTTTCGTGTTACTTGAAACAGTTCCAACTCTTTTCCCGAAGAAGTTCTGGCTTCTCCGCTATCCCTGTCCTATTTGCTGATCATCACCAGAATCAGACAGGTTCAGCCAAGAAGAATCTGACATGATCCATGTTTTTATTAGGGTTGGGCACTTGTTTAATGCAATTTTTCAGTTTTCTTTGACAATGAAGATCACCACATGCTAGTTTCATGTCTTGAGTCACATTAAGGAGTTATAAACAGTAAAGGAGCCAGACATCTTACTACACTTTAATTTATGGAATTCTTACTACTTGTTTTCAATGCACAGGCTGCATGGTTGTACAGTAGTGAGCACTTTTTCCTCCCAGCAAGAAGGCCCCAGTTCAAGTCCGGCTGAAACCTTTCTGCATGGTTTACATGTTCTCCTCGTGCATGCGTGGGTTTTCTCCGGGGACTCCAGCTTCCTACCACCATCCAAAAACATCCTTTATAGGTTATTTGGTAACTCTAAATTGTCCCTAGGTGTCAAAGCGCGTGTGTATGGACGTGCGATTGTGGCCCTAAGACAGCCTGACGACTTGTCCAGGCCTTTTCCCAATAGTTATCAGGCGAGGCTCTGACAACCTTGAGACCCCTGTCATGGGGTTAGTAAATCTGCAAAAAATTCTGTGTTTTTTTGGCAATGTGGGGTGCTGTGTGAACATTAATGAGGAAAAAAATAAGACTTCAACGATTTTAGAAAATGGCAGCAATATAACAAAGAGTGAAAAATTTAAGGGCGTCTGAATACTTTCCGTATACACTGTATGCCATGTTTCAGGTGGATACTTGCTTTCACAAAAGTCAACTTCATGAAAGCAATCCTCCACTTCGTATCGGACGATTCAGGCTTTTCGCGTTGTCCATTAATTTCTGATAATCATTCCCTACCTATTGTTCTGACTCACAAGTTTGTGGAGGCAAATCAGTCAACTGCTAACCTTTTATTTTCCCTGCTGATTGAAAGGAGTGAATCTTCCAAAGTGTGAGTTAATATTTGGGGTCTGTATTTACTTTAACATAAATCATATGTAGCAGTTGTGGGGCTTATGAGCCGCTGGAGAGGCTGTGGCAGAGCCTTGCTTGCAACGCGCTCCAAAAAGAATATGACGAATAAAGTTCTCCAGCTGTGTCTTGGTTTATTGCACTTCCTTATTGACCCAGATGACACTTGGTATGCAATCGATCAAAAGCTAAGATCATCAAAAGGTGAATAAAGCAGTCAAAAAAAAAAACAGGGCCCTGTGCACCCTCTCTGCAAAACCCCCAGGTGACACGTGCACCTAATGACATCTCTACTCATCACGTGATAAAGAGTAATCATAAATAAACATGATTATGGCAGCTACACACCAGCCCCTAATTCATTGGCTGGCAGACAAATAATTACACACAAAAACATAAAATCCACAATCAACAATAAAAACAAAATCATTCTGTTCATGTCTTTTTTCCCCGTTATTTTCACCAGCAGTCAATTTGCCTTCAGTAGCTATATCTGTCTTTCAAAAGTTCATGAGTCCTTAAATCCATGAAACCTTCCCTTCATCGTGAAATTATTCCTTTCGGTTTTCAACCTCCAACAGCAAAACCAGCAGCTGGTCTTTGTTACGACTCAAGCTTGACGTACCAATCCTTTTCTGTCTGGGTAAGTGTGTAGTATTTTTCCCAGAAACCATGAATTTCTGGGTGCTGTGCTGTCCACGATGAGCACTATGTCTCCAGGAATGAGGTTTCTCTTCGTTCCAATCCATCTTCATCGCTCCTGCACTTGGGACAAGTATTCTCTTGTCCATCTTTTCCAGAACAAGTCTGACATAAATTAAACTTGTTTCCAACGTCTACGTGCAAAGACATCGTCAGCATCAAAGAGTCCTGGTGGCAGTAATGGTGAAGTCTTCAGTAGCAAAAGATGGTTTGGAGTCAAGGCTTCCAAGTCGTATGGATCTAAAAATGTTATAGTTATAAGCAACTGTTAATGGTTGCTTCAACTTCACGGAACAGAGTAGTATATAGACTTTCTTCATCCATTGTTTGTTCAATCATATTAGAGTCGAGCACCTTCTGTATAGCTCTGATGAGTCTTTCCTAGGATCCACCATGATGGGAAGCAGTAGGTGGATTGAAATTCCATTTGATTCCTTTTTGGAGAAGCGTGCTATTAATTCTTGAGTGGTTCCACCACTCCATGACTGTCCTAAGCTTGCGTTCTGCTCCAAAAAGTTTTTACCATTTTCTGACCAGATCTCTGTGATTTGACCACGTCTTGCATTGAAAGGTCATAAGGGGTATATGAAAGAGTCAGTATCCAGTGAAGATGCTACCTCGATATTGTCATGCACCCTTAGAAAATCCAACAGAAGACCAAAATATCAGGACAGCCTTTTTAGGGGTTTTATTCAAAGTTCAGTTCTTGAAGTAATATCCAGGGCAGCATAAATCGAAGTCCGTAGTAAGTCCAGGATCCAGTAACCGAGCAGACAGTCCGGACACAAACAGAAATCTCCAAAAGGGCGTGACAAGAAGCGTAATCCAAAAACAGTCCAGAATCAAAAACCAAAAAGGCAGAAAACATCCAGCGGGAATATCCAGAGGGGTTCAGGCAGAGACGTGGTCGAAAATGAGGCAGGATCCAAAAACGCAGGAGACTAGAACACTTGGCGAGGGCTGGAAAATCACTGTTGGCACAAATGACAATCTGGCAGTGGTGTGGTGAGAGTCAGCAGTATAAGAGCAGGAGGGACCAGGTGAAGGTGATAGAGAATCAAGTGGTGCGTTTACTGGAGGCTGGGAAGTTACAGTAACGATTTGTGACAGATATAGATTGCATGTATTGTCATACAAGAAAAAATAACTCAATTTTGTTTCAGAAGGCTTCTTTGACTCCATACTGCAAAAGGCCTGAAATAATCAACGGTAACATGTGTAAACGATGGTTCATCTGGCGTGAATCTCTCTTTTGGAAGATATGCCATGTGTTGTGACTGGGGTTGTGCATTTAGTCGACGATAAAGAACACATTTCTTTTGAATACTTCGTAAAGCCAAGCAGGCCCAGGTAACCCAGTACTTTTCTCGAAGCTTAGACAGCATGTGATTTTTTTTTCCGTATGCCCTACTTGATGATGGACGTGTGAAGAATTAGGTCAGAGATATGTAAATCCTGAACCAGCATACCAGGATGTTTAGTCTCCAATGGCATAGAAGATCGACTAAGTCGTCCACCAACTTGTAGTATATCATTTTTTATGAGTAGGCAGAGTTTGTAGATATGGCTGGATCTTTTCACCCTGGCTTCACTTTGTAAACAGGACAATTCCTCTTCAAATCTTTTCTTTTTGGCAATACTTGATTATCTCCTCTTCAGCATCTTTGACATCTTCCACATTTAGACATCTTTCAATATATTCTTGTTTACTTAGGGCCTTCTCATTTTTTGGTGGAATTGATTGTCGCTTTTTATTTGTCTTTGTAGGTTTTGCGTTTGAAAGAGCTTTCTCTCGCCAGGATGCCATAATCCACCTTTTGAACTTCAGGAGCCAAACAACAGCAGTTTTTAAACTTGATCTAAGAGGAAAAATGATGAATAACGGTCATCACTGGATCAACCTCTTCATTGGCTTGAAGTGGATTTGCTGTCATGTTCTTGACCTCAGGGTCATGCAAGAGAAGTTGGTCGATATCTTCAAGGTTCACTGGTCATTCCCTTTCATGCGGCATGAGGAAAGAAGATCCAGAGGTCCACTTCATGTTTTTAAGAAAGGCATCCAGTTTTGAACCATGAGAGGCCAGATCAGCTTGATTGTTAGGGGAGAGAAATAAACTGCTTTAACGAGATGGAGGTGTGGATGGTCGATGAGCTGATTTTCCATTCATTTAAATCAGTTTAGTCGGTTTCATCAGCGCAGCATGGAGGTTCTGATCGCAGCACCTGGGGGTCTTCAGCACAGCCATGGGGTGTCCCGAAAGAGCCGTCCATCAATGTACAGTCTGTCCACAGAAACTACAGCTCGAGACCCGGCGGTGAGGTGCTTCCTCCTCAGCGGGAAAAGGATCTTCCTGCGACGGAGGATCTCCGCCGGGAACTGGTCGTTGACGCTGAAGTGTGTTCCCTTCAGCTCCCGGCCGCGGCTCCTCACCAGCTCCTTCTGTTTGTAGTGCTCGAATTTAGCCACTATGGGTCTCGGACGCTGGTTATCAGACCTCCTTCCTCCGAGTCGGTGCACTCTATGGAAGGAGATCTTCTGGACCTCCTCCTTGGGGAGCTTCAGTTGGACCTCCATGAAGGACTTCACCGTGGCCTCCGGGTCTTCTCCCGCCTCCTCTGGAATCCCAGAGATGACCAGGTTGTCCCTCATGCTTCTTGTCTGAAGATCCAGGAGGGTTTCCTTGATGGAGCGGTTCTCCTCAGAGAGACGAGCGGTGTCGCTGCTCAGAGTCTGGACGGTCTCTCTGAGGGCCTGGTTCTCCTGCAGCTCCTGCATCTGCTGCTGGCTGAACTCCAGGGACTCTCGGAGGCCTTGGAACTCTTTATGGAGAATCTCCAGCAGGTTCAGGCGGCAATCAAGGCTGGAGAGCTTTTTATCAATCAACTCCAAAGTGTAGTCTTCAGGACAGCTGCGTTTGGAGGAAGGAGTGGTGGTGTTGGTTTTCCCCATGATGAAGGTATTGTAGCAGTCATCAATGAAGTTATCCAGGTCCTCCAGGCTGTCAAATACTTTGAAGAGTTTTTTTTTGTTTTTGTTTTTTTTTTTTTATTAAAGTATTTTAAGAATTTAATATGGCGGAAATAAGACTGAAATGTTTGTTCAACTACTTGGATGTTCAACACTACTCCACGTGGTTCTGCTGGCTGCTGTCAGTGTGCTGCTCAGCTGCTAGAAGCTTCAGATCATGTTCTTGTGCTCACATGAGGAGGTTCAGCAGCAAAGATTTAGAGTCCCTGTAAGAACCACCTGAGAAGACCATCCTCCATAAATGGAATACAGTCACACTTAACCTCCAAGTTGAATCACCACACTCGTCTCGTCTGTTCTTTCGACACTACAGCATCTCCCGATCTGGACGTTTCATTCTTGATGTACTTCGGAACAGAGCCGCTGTCAGTCCAAAACATAGATTCACTTGCATCACAAAAAAGATGCAATCGTGCTTGTGTTGGTTCTCCAAAGTTCTGTGGTTCAAGCATCTTTCAGTTTTAAAATCCTTCAAAAGATGCAGTTCTTGCAACCATTTTATCCATTTTTGGGCAACTTCTTCTGGTATGGTGTCATCCCAACCAACTCCTTTTTCTGCATAGGTCTCTTAGCAATAATTTTGCGGGTAACACCACAGGACTCAAAATGCCCAGTGGATCATAGATAGAACCTACAGTTGATAGGATTACTCTATGGTTCAGAGGTCTCTTTCCACCCAAAGGCCAAATCAAGGCAGTCCTCCACATAGAAACAATGCATTTTGGTTTAACTGATTCATCTTGTCATCAGGACATCAGGAGATGTTGCTCCAAATACATGTATGGCCATTCTGTGATTAGACAGCTGTGAATTCAGGTTAACATTTGGCCACCAAAGAAATCTTAGAAAGTCTGCATCCTCAGGAGATACCTTCACTTGATGAAACAAGGATTCAATGTCTGCCGTGATCACCACCGACTCCTTACGGAATCTAGTCACAACTCCTATTAAAGAGATGGTGAGGTCTGGCCCTTGTAGCAACTGGGTGTTAAGACATGTGCCTTGGAAAGATGCAGCACAGTCAAAAATAACCCTTAACTTTTTCTTAATTGGGTGGTAGACACCATGATGTGGGATTTACCATACTTTTCCATCAGAACACTTCAGGTCTTCATCCAGTGAGCTTTCAGCATAACCCTTGGTGAACATGTCATTCATAATGTCAGGAGGTTGCCCTCGGTCTCCCCCTCTTGCCACCTGCGTACACAGTGTCCTGAGTATTGACACTCCCAGACCTCACAGCTGCTCTTAATCAGTCATCATCCACTAGAGTTTACAAGCAAAGCTCCTGCTCAGTTCTATGCGAAGTATTGAACACTAAGTGTAAATCCTGAGCTCTTCTCTTGACATTCCTGTCTGTAACCCAATTCTACTCTTGCCAGCCGCCGGTTTCAACTCCTGCCTGCCCTTGACCTACGCCCAGTCTGCCCTATGACTTTCCTCTGCTGGCTCTGACCTTCGCCTGCTCAACCACCGTTAGCCTGACCCCTCCTTCTCTCCTTGTTTCTTTATAAGCACTGCATATTGATCCCAGCGCCTCCGACTCCCCCTTACACATAGAGGCTGTGTAGTCTGTATAGAAGGTAGGGTTCCTTTGAAGTTTTTTCTTTAAATGAACAACACACTGCTGAGCTATTTTTTTGTTATGAGGCATGCAGAAGTTTTTGTTTCGCAGGACTAAACTAATCTGATAGTGTCCATTTAGAAGGTTTAGTGAATTTGAAACTCTCTCCATAAATTTATTGTCTTTTTGTGACAACCCAGACTGTTTTATCCATATTGACTCCTGAAGAAAATCAATTTGGAATTGTTTCTGCCAAAGTTCATCCATATGTACAACAGACCCTCTGTTTACCGAAAATTCTGGTTTCCGATAATCTATCGTGTGTCCACTGTTTCTTTCCAACAGTCCATTTTTTGTACAACCCAGCATTGTCCTGATAGCAAAAGGTCCATCATGTTTGCTCTGGATCACTTGCAGGGGTTCCAAAGCTTTGTGGACGTTGATGCCAATCAAAAGCTCAATCTCTTCATATTTGTGGGAAGCAGATGTCTCTTAGGCCATTTTTGCAGATCCCTTTGAAGTTGTATGTTACATTTTTGCACAAGCATATTCAGTTGTGTATGTTTTAAGAAGAGCAACAAAATAATTTCCTTAAATGACTGCTACTTCCAGTCCATTGATAATATGACTGTCCACAATTTTCTCTTGACCCATTGTCCTGAGAAGAATGTGTGATTTCCATCCTTGCACATTGAGTCTGCATTAAACTTTCGACACAGAACACTGCAGTACTTCCTTGATGCAAAAAACATCTTTTGTGACAATTTTGCTTCCTTTTCTGATTTTGACTTGGACTGGAACTATTGGTAACTTGCAGTCTTGATCACCATTCCCAGTAAGACCATTGGACACCAGAGTTCCCACCTGCTGAACCTCTCGTTTCTTTCCAACCACTTTAGCGTCTTGAATCTCTTCTTTTCTACTTGAAGCAATGGGAAGCACAGTTGGATGTTTATTACACCCATTTAGCACAAGAGATGTGTCTTTTGCAGTCTTTACTGATGTGTCCATTAGATAAACAGCCAAAACAAACACCATTTTCTCTCAAGAACCAATCTTCTCTTCCTGGGATTTCCTTTCCAACTGTTCACAGGAATCCAATGTATGTTCTTCTCCACAAAAGAGACATCTCTTGGCGTTAGGGTAAACTTCTTTTCCTGGGTTTCAGTCTTGAATCTGTCATTCACTGGGGTTACTGTTGTAGCAAAACTGCTTTCTTTCATTCCCACATGGATCTGTGATGGTGGTTTGTTCAAACTCCTAGATACAGATGGAACATCCTGTATTTTGCCAAACACTGGATCTGTTAAGTCTCTTACTTGTTTCTCTGTGATGTCAGAGAACTTAAACTTTTGTCCAGTTCTCTCTTGTAGTTCACAAGCTGCAGTCCTCCATTCGTCTCTATTCTTGTAGGTAAGTTTCTTGATGACACTAAGCATGTTAGCAGGCACATTAAGACCATGCAAAAAATGCCAATCCTCCATGTGGTGGGTGTGGTGCAGTGGAAAGGGTAGTTGGCCTCTGATCAGAAGATTGCAGGTTCAATTCCTGCTTTGCCCACCCATGTGTCGAAGTGTCCTTGGGCAAGTCACTGAATCCCACATTGCCTCTGATGGAAGGTTGGCACCAGTTTTTGGCAGCTGAGCTACCATCAGTGTGTGTGAATGGGACTGTAACTGTAGAGCGCCTTGGGCCTTCAATGAAGGTAGAAAAGTGCTATGTAAGTATACAGGATTTACCAAAACATTTCAACAACTTCTAAGAAAAAGGCTGTAATCTTTAAAGGCCTTAGCATATTCTGTTTTAATGAAAGAACCGTGTCCATTTCCTTATTATGTGTGTGTCCTTTTATGTCCTTATTTTCCTCAGTTTCTTGTTTTGTGATTTGTTGTTTGTTTATGTTTGAGAGCAGATCATTTTTTGCAGCAGAAAAATCCATTTGTGGCTTTACCTCATCAAACCACTGTGTCACACCTCCTTTAAAAGCATTGATGTGATCTCGTCTTGTGTATTTTGTTCATCCTGTGGCAAGAGAGGAAGTATCATTTCGTGTGATTCACCAATGTTTGCGCACAGTTCTGTTTAGTCCACCACGAGAGACTGAACATGTTCAGCATTGTTTTCCTTTATCATAAGTCTCTTTATTTCTGGAATTAGGCTTTGTATTTTGTTCACAGCAATTTTATGTTCCTTATAAAGTCTTTGAATGTTATAACTTAGAGCTTTCACAGTGAGTTTGATTTGTATTTTTTTCCTTCGCCTCCATTGCAGAGTACTCATTCTCGGAGTCACTCATTATCCCTACGTCACTTGTGTGGTGTTGCACAATCCACAAATATCCAACTGCGTTATTTTGTCCAGCTAGACAGAGTTGGCAATTACAGCCCTGGCAGCAGTTGTGTAATGATCACTAAATAATCGTAACAAAACTTTAATAAACAGACACCGTCAAACTTCTCATTTTCACCAGAAAACCAACAATTCAGAGTTTCATTAAGCCAGGTTCCTGACTGGGCACCTGTTGCTTCCAGGGGGTTACCTAGGCTTCGATGTCAGAGGTGTTCTGTTTGCAATCCATCCTGCTGTCGCGCTGTCTTTGTGGCGTCTTGAGTAGTTGCGCTGTGTGGTGGGTCATATTCTTTCTGTAGTTGTTTTCATCATTATTAGAATTTTTGTTGTTGAGGTTGTGGGGCAAATGAGCCGATAGACAGGCTGTGGCAGAACCTTGCTTGCAATGCGCTAAAAAAAAAAATATATATATATATATAT
>BSAI01000010.1:343554-364831 GCA_036245035.1 Adrianichthys oophorus | reverse complement strand
GCCTGATTGCTACATGAAGCTAGCAGCTAATGTTTGTAGCCTGATTGCTACATGGAGCTAGCAGGTAATGTTTGTAGCCTGATTGCTACATGAAGCTAGGAGGTAATGTTAGTAGCCTGATTGCTAGATGGAGCTAGTAGGTAATGTTTGTAGCCTGATTGCTACATGAAGCTAGGAGGTAATGTTAGTAGCCTGATTGCTACATGGAGCTAGCAGGTAATGTTTGTAGCCTGATTGCGACATGGAGCTAGCAGGTAATGTTTGTAGCCTGATTGCTACATGAAACTAGCAGGTAATGTTTGTAGCCTGATTGCTACATGGAGCTAGCAGGTAATGTTTGTAGCCTGATTGCTACATGGAGCAAGCAGCTAATGTTTTAGCATGATTGCTACATGAAGCTAGCAGGTAATGTTTGTACCCTGATTGCTACATGGAGCTAGCAGGTATTGTTGTAGCCTGATTGCTACATGGAGATAGCAGGTAATGTATGTAGCCTGATTGCTACATGAAGCTAGCAGATAATGTTTGTTGCCTGATTGCTACATGAAGCTAGCAGGTAATGTTTGTAGCCTGATTGCTACATGAAGCTAGCAGGTAATGTTTGTAGCCTGAGTGCTACATGGAGCTGCGTCTGTTTATCTCATTTACAATGCATGGGAGACACAGATAATGTTTAGAGATGTGGTTTATTTATTTCAAAGAGCTCTACAAAAACATCAGTGATCATGTCTCCATGTTTGGGTTTTTAAGAACATTTAGTCTCCCTTTAGCTACAGCGCGTTTCTCTCCTGCTACTTTGTCTGATTGATGGTCACATCTGCTGTGTTTCCGTCTCTGACCGAGTTCAAATGTTTGCTGTCGCGCATTAACATGAGAGGGCAAAAATAAAATGAGGGGACCTTTTTTATTGTTGTTGTTTCAATTAAAATAATACAACATCATAAAGGCCACACCAGACTGCTTTCTCATCCAGCAGCGGCTCTCTGTCTGGCCACGAGCTCCTCTCCTGGGAGCCGGCATAGTGAGCGTGTCCACTACAGCTCCATAGGTCCTGCGACAGAATCTCTAGAGTGAACCCAACTTCACACAACAGTAACTGGAACAGTAACTGGGACGGGATTTGGAAACCCCGCTCCCCAGAAAGGGATACAGCGGGTTAAGAAAATGAAGGGAAGTTGAGGAGAACTATGGATCAATCCACCATATTGAATGTTTTTTTCCCCGCTGTCACTGGAAACATTAACATGAGAGGGCAAAAATAAAATCAAGAATAAAATGAGGGGACCTTTTTTATTATTGTTGTTTCAATGAAAATAGGAAAACATCATAATGTTCAGGAGGCCACAGCAGACTGCTTTCCCATCCAGCAGTGGCCATCTGTCTGGCAGTGAGCTCCTCTCCTGGGAGCCGGCATAGTGAGCGTGTCCACTACAGCTCCATAGATCCTGCAATACGTCACTGACTAGATTCATACATGAACCATCAAAGACTAGCAGAAAGAACGAAACAGGCTCATCCATCAAAGACTCCAGCAAACCAATTCACAAATAAACCATCGCCAGAGACTCCAACATCCATTCATAAATCGCCTATACTAGCTTGTTCATATGCACGGTCACAAGAAAAGAAATCTATCCTAGCTACTACAAGGCTAGGAACAAACAGCCTCCAGGCCAGAAACAAACAAATAGCCATGCAAGATGACACTTAAACCTAATAAATCATGCTAAAGTTGTCAATCAAAAGTTCCAGAAGTTAGACCAAAACACACAGCAGAGATGTTAGGTTAAATGTAAATACAGGAAAATATTAAGAACTCACACACAAACTGGGCTGCACGGTGGCACAGTGGTTAGCGCTCCTGCCTCACAGCAAGAAGGTTCCCGGTTCAAGCCCTGGCTGGTGGACCTTTCTGTGTGGAGTTTGCATGTTCTCCCCGTGCATGCGTGGGTTTTCTCCGGGGACTCCGGCTTCCTCCCACCGTCCAAAAACATGCTTCATAGGTTAATTGGTTACTCCAAATTGTCCCTAGGTGTGAATGTGAGTGTGCATGGGTGTGTGATTGTGGCCCTTGCGACAGACTGGCGACCAGTCCAGGGGTGTACCCTGCCTTCGCCCATGAGTAGCCGGGTTAGGCTCCGGCAACCCCGTGACCCCGAAAGGGATAAAGCGGCTTGGACAATGAATGAATGAATGAATGGACACACAAACTGAAATTAAAGACTCCATTAGACCTAAACATCTACCAACATCAGAAACTCCAAAAGTTTGACTGGAAGACATAGCTAAACTTCACAAATGTAAAAAATCAGGGTTCTGTAGGTAGTTGACCAACATCAGTTCAACAGAATCTCTTTTATCTCTTTATGCACATCTAAGAACTTTCTGGTGCTAGAACACATTTCTGTCTTTGAAAAGAAAGATTATTAGTTCTCATGAAAGGGATTCTTTGCAGCAACAACATTATACTAATTTTCCACGATGAAATGAAACAGTTTTTACTGATTTGTTTCTCTTTGAATTGAGATTTTTTTGTCATTATGTGTTTTTGTCTTTGTCTTAATAGGAATGAGGAATTTGCCTCAAAGGTGAAGAAAATTATCTGTGGTGAGCACAGCCTTTACAGTGGACATTTTGAAGTTCTGGGTCCACATGGCTCTGTGATACCGGTCCTTTCAGAGAACCAGGAGTGCCTGTATCATGCTGTTGCTCAGGCCATCAGACCAGATTGCAAAAACCTCAGACAGGAAGCACTGACCCTTCGAGGCAAAGTCCAGGCCTGTGTAAGTCTTCTGCAGGGATTCCTCAGGCTACAGTCATGTATCCCAAAATGCCACCGTGCTGCGACCTAAATGCAAGTTTTTCAGTAAATTTGACAGGTGGCCACGCGGCTGCATTTGTAATCAGAAGGCGGCAGTCACATTTTTACACTCCACGTTATGGCCGCAAAGGTTTTACAAAAAAATAGTCTGCATGACTGTGCACAAACTGAGAAAGATGGGCTGATCTAAAGCAGCCAGGACACTATTAGAGACCAAAGTCTAACAGTAGGAAGAATCTGTTAGTCCGAGTGACTGTTAGACTGGCACCAAAAAAGAGATGGGCCAATATTGGAACATATACAGTATTGAGGAATTGGGGTTTATGCTGAGAAGAAAACGAAGAAGACAGAACATTGCGATTTCTTGAGTTATGTTACCTAAAAATGTGTACATTTATAAAGTGACAATTATATTGTCATAATTGTTATAATGTCTGCTCAAAATCTGAGTTGCAAATGACTCATAGTGCAGAACAACCTGCTTTTTTATATACAGTGCATACAGAAAGTATTCCCCTCACTTCTTCCACATTTTATGATGTCACAGTCTTTTTCCATCAGGTTTTCATCAATTTTCTTTCTGAAAAGTTCTTTGAAAAACACATCCCATAATGACAATGTTGAAAAAGTTCCTTTGAAATTATTGCAAATTTATTAAAACCAAAAAACCTGAAAATGAACATAAGTATTCACAGCCTTTACTGTGAAGCTCCAAAGTGAGCTGAGGTTTCTTCTGTTTCCACTGATGAGCCTTCAGATGTTTCAGCTGCTTCATTGAAGCCAACCTGTGGTCAATCCAGTGGATTGGACAGGATTTGGAAAGGTACGACCCTGTCTACATGAGGTCCAAGGTTCGCAGTGCATGTCAAAGCACAAACCAAAGATGAAAGTAAAGGAATTGTCTGTAGACCTCTGAGACAGGATTGTCTTAAGGCACAAGGCTGAGGAAGGGTCCAGAAACATTCCTGCTGCCTCAAAGGTTCTAATCACCAAGTAAGTGGAAGAAGTTTGGAACCACCAGGACTCTTCCTAGATCTGACCGGCCATCTAAGCTGAGTGATCAGGGGAGAAGGGCCCTGGTCAGGGAGGTGATTAATAACCCAATGGTCACTCTGTCAGAGCGTTCCTCTGTGGAAAGAGGAGAACCTTCCAGAGGGACAACTATCTCTGCAGCACTACACCAATCAGGCCTGTATGGTAGAGCCGCCAGACGGAAGCCCTTTCTTACTAAAAAGCACATGGAAGTCCGTCTGGAAATGACAAAATGACTTTCAGACCATGAGAAACCAAATTCTGTGGTCTGACCAGACCAGAATAGAACTCTTTGGAGTGAATGGCAGGCGTTATGCTTGGAGTAAACCAGGAACCGCCCATCTCTAGGCCAATACCCTCCCTACAGTGAAGCATGGTGGTGGCAGAGTCATGCTGTGGGGATGTTTTTGGGCAGCAGGAACTGGAAGACTGCTCAGGATAGAGGGAAAGCTGACTGCAACAATGTACAGAGACATCCTGATGACAATCTGCTCCAGAGCGCTCCTGACCTCAGACTGGAGGGACGGTTCATCTTTCAGCAGGACAATGATCCAAAGCACATCGCCAAGATCTGGAAGGAGTGGCTTCAGAACAACTCAATGTCTTTGAGTGGCCCAGCCAGAACCAGACCTGAATTCAATTGAACATCTCTGGAGAGATCTGAAAATGGCCGTGCACCCCCGCTTCCATCCAACCTGATCGAGCTTGAGCGCTACTGCAAAGAACGGACCAAATTGTCCACAGAAAGGTGTTCCAAGCTTGTGGCTTCATATTCAAAATGACTTGAGGCTGTAAATGCTGCCAAAGGTTCAGCAACTAAGTACTGAGCAAAGACTGTGAATACTTCTGTATATGTCATTTTTCAGGATTTTTGTTTTTAATAATTTTACAACAATTTTAAAAGAACCTTTTCAACATTGTCATTATGGGGTGTTTTTCCAAATAGTTCTTCAGGAAGAAAACTGATTTAATCCATTTTGAAAAAAAGGCTGTGACATCATAAAATGTAGAAGAAGTGAGGTGCTGTGAAAACTTTCTTGATGCACTGCCCTTGACCTACCGGGTGGCTGTCAGCCGGTGCCACTTGATATGAACTGCTGCGGCCTGGAGACATTTGCACATCTTGCAATCTGAGCTGCTGCTGGCCAGCAAATCTGGTTATCTTCCAACTGGACAGAGACATTCCACAACTGCCACGAGTCCAGCTGTCGCCCAATTTTGTAAAGATTCCTCACCAACACCTGATGGCTGCCTGACTGCTGCCATCTTTATATATGACCACGCCAACAATTTTCAAAAAAATAGGACAGCGTGAAATCTTGAAGATTCTGCTGATGTCTCCCCATCACTCAGTGGCAGCTGTATTTATTTGTGACCATAGCATCACTGAGCTTCTTTTCATTGGATTTCCTAAATTATCACAAACTTGAGTGATCATGTCAGCAGGAGAATCTGAATGGTTCATCTTAACTTGTTTCATTACTTGTCAGAAGGTGTAAAAAGAGGAACAAAATCCAAGTAGAACTAATGTGGGCAAAGCATGGAATTTAAAACTTGAATGTTCTAAAGTCAGCCTTTTTCTTGTCTTCATGGAGAAAACATGACCAACTGCAGACTCATCTGAAAGCTCTGGAGCAAAGCTGAACTAATTTAATCTGCAGAGCAGACGCTAAAAAGAAAGCTTAAAGCTAGAGTCTAATTTCTCACTATGCTCACACAAAAAATGATCTAAAAATCAACTAAAACCTCAGTAGGTTTATTGAATGTTCACATTTCCTAAGTGCATATCTTGTTAGGATTAATGTCACTAAACAAAGGTTTTGGTTCTGAAGCTGGTACTGTTTATGATTAAGACAGCAGAAAAAAACACTGGTTTAGAAAAAAAAAAAAAACATTTCCTATCTAATTCCTGAAGCTATAGCACAGTTTTTCCCAACCCTGTTGCTCGCGGCACACTGTCCTGCATGTTTCCATGTTGCCCTGCTTTTGCACACCTGAATCAGGTCATCATCAGGCTCTGTAGAAGCATGACAATGACAGTCATCAAAGGCAGGTGTGTTTGAGCAAAGCTGGATTGGAAAAAAGGAAGGACAGTGTTCCCAGTGGACCAGGGTTGGAAACACTGATGTGGCAGATAAGGATAAAAAGGAAGATGATGGTCATGAAACTAACCTTTTGCCTTTGTTCTTACTCAGCTTCAGCAGAACCCATCCAGATATGTGGCTGCTGTAAAGCTGCAGAAAGGCTATGACGAGACATCTGCTTTGTCTTCAAAATATGCCGTTGTGGGAGGAGGACTCAAGAAGCAGCAGGAGGCCAAAAGACAGCTAATGGACACGATCAACGCAACAGACACGAGGAACTTAACTGAGGATGAAATCAACCTCATCAAAACGTACAACCTCGGTCTGGTTGGGAAGTTCCATGAGTACGTTTTTCTGACTAATACTTAGTGAAATTTGGTTGCATGTATTTCATTGGATATACATCTGGATGTTTGTTTGTTTTCTGTGCTTGCTTGTGTGTGAGAGCGTGTGTCTACTTGTTTGAGTGTTTGTGTATCCGTGTTTGTGCATGTGTCCGTGTCTTGGCATGTTTGTGTCTACCGTTATGTGCCTGTTTCTGTTTTCTTTTTTTGCATTTGTATGATGTGATTGAGTGTTCGTGTCACAGATGGAGCAAAAAAAAAAAAAGTATAGTCAGCCACCAGATGTGCAAATTCTTCCACTTAGAAAGATGAGAGACTAATTTTGATCACACGTATATCTCAACTCTGAGAGACAAAATAGGGAAAAAATCCAGAAAAATCACATTGCTGGATTTTTAAAACTTTATTTGCAAATTATGGTGGAGAAAAAGTATCATCAACATCGCACCGGGTCACTACCATGAAGCTCTTTGTTTCTTCGCCATCGAGGCCCCCCCTGCTGGTCCATCATAGCCTTGGTTGGAGAAGCATGATGTGCTGAGCAACGGAGGAGGTGGAGGGGATGCCAGGTCAATACGAGGACCTGCAGGAGGCCTTCCATAAGCAGCATGCCACTCAGCCTCCTCCCCAGCAGTTCTACAACTGCACCAGTGACCTCCTGATATGGCCGGGATGCAGACATTGGTGTCAAACACGTTCGGGTGGCCTACTATCCAGGTGGACGCGGCCCAGTTTGTGACCCGCTGTGCCTCCTGCCAAATGGCCAAGTCTCCCTGTCAGCTCCCGGCCTGACTCCTGGAACCTCTGCCCCTACCACAATGTCCCTGGTATCACATTGCAGTGGACTTCATCACAGACCTGCCCTTCTCACAGGGTAACACCACAATCCTGTCTGTCGTCGATCAATTCTCCAAAGCATGTCGTCTTATTCCTCTGCCCAAGCTAACCACCGCTATGGACACCGCTGAGCAGCTCATCACCCATGTCTTTCAGCACTAAAGCCTCCCAGAAGATATCTTGTTGTAATTACACATGCACAAATCTGACATGATGAGCACATGAGTCAGAGAGAGGTGACTGATGGAAGTTGAAGTAAGCCAGAAAAAATAAGATCAGTACTCTGGTAAGGCCTCCCTCTGATGGCCGGAGCTGGAGCTGGACGACTGAATCTTAACAGAGCCCCCTCCCCCGCGAGCAGCTCCGGAAGCGAGAAGGCCATCGACGCCAGGGACGACCACGAGGTCGAGGCACGGGCCTGTCTGGGTAGAGACAGTGGAAGTTGCTGATCAGAGAGGGGTCAAGAATGTCGTCAGCTGCGACCCAGGAACATTCTTCAGGGCCATACCCCTTCCAATTCACCAGATATTATAGCCGACCCGCCCAGCACCGGGAATCCAGGAGTTCCCAGACAAGATAGGCCGCCTCACCATCAACCCCTAGGGGGGGGCGTATTGACACCAGAGGGCTCGGTCCAAGACCCCCCATCAGAAGGCCCATCGACAGGCTTGAGCAGGGAGATATGAAAGGCAGGAGATATGCACAAGTCAGGAGGCAACTTGAGACGGAAAGAGACAGGGGTGATTTGTTCAATTATTTGAAATGGATCCACAAACTTTGGACTCAGCTTCTTGCAAGGAAGCCTTTCCATGTCTCTTCGCACCGACAAAACCAGTCATCCACCGAAGATAGCGCCGACAGCTCCCCTGTCCAGGATAAGAAAGGCGGTTGGACTCCCAACACACATTGGAAGGGAGTGAGTCCTGTGGCTGCTTTCTTCAGAGAATTCTGGGCATACACTGCCCAGACCAGAAACCGGCTCCAGTCCTTCTAATACTGGCAGCAATAAATACGCAGGAACCACATGATCTCCTGATTGAGACGCTCCACTTGGCTGTTTGACAGGGAATGGTAGGCGGAGGTTAGATTCATGTTGATGTCCAAGCCCCTGCAGATCTCCCACCACACTCGAGAGGTAAAATGGGGCCCTCGATCTGACACAATGTCCTCAGGAAGACCATAGTGCGTAAATATGTGGGTCAGGAGCTGCTCAGCCGTCTCCAAAGCTGTGGGTAACTTGGGTAGAGGGATGAGACGACATGCCTTGGAGAAGTGATGATGGTAGTGTTCCCTTGCGAGTGGGGCAGGTCCGTTATGAAGTTCACTGCGATGTGTTACCAGGGACGAGGTGGTATGGGTTGTGGTTGCAGGAGAACGGCAGCAGTCGAAGTGTCTAACCCATTTCGCAGGAGGCATACCCGTTGCAAACTGGGCCACGTCCACTTGCATGGTAGCCACCAGAAGACATTAGAGACCAAAGTCTGCGTTCCAGCCATACCTGGATGTCCAGCCGCAGGTGTGTCATGCACCAGATGGAGAACCCATTGCCCATGAGAAGCTGGAACATATACTTGATCGGCTGGGCAGGACGGCGGGGGTGGATCCGTAGCATTGCAGTCTGCCAGCTTGACCATAATTTCCCACTGCATCGGGGCAGGCAGAGAGACAATGACCAGGCAGAGGTCAGGGCACCGAAAAAACAAACAAGGAGAACTGCTCAGACTGTGAATAAATCAACAAGACTTCGAACTGAGCTAAGTCCGGGGTGAGTATATATACAGAGTTGTGATGATGATATGAAACAGCTGGTGAGGAGATAAGTCAGAGAGAGGTGATTGATGGGAATTGAAGTAAGACAGGAACAAAGGAGCTCAGTACTCTGGTGAGGGCTCCCTCTGATGGTTGGACCTGGACGACTGAATCCTGACACATACCATGTTTATCAAGCATGTTGTTCTGAGCTGGGGTATTACTGTTTATGAGAACCTGTCTGTCCCCATTTGAGGTCATCAACATGATGGCCGAGTTACCGGACAGTCCTGATCCTCCCAATGGAAAACATTTAGATAATTTAAAATTGCCCTTCTTGTAGTCATTAACATTTCTTTGTCTCCTGTATACCCATGCAAAGTTACATGAGTTAGACCCTCCCCACATTTTTTAAGTTCTCAAGTTAAACCTTTATTTTTTCTCCCTGACAAAGATTTGATGTAATGTCACATGACAATTTTAATGCCTATAAGAATGGAAAATTTTACAGTAGTTTAGGTAGTTAGAAAAACTGATGTTCATGGTGAGGGTTACATTAATGTTTTAGAGTCAATCAAATCTGTTGTTTTCTGAAGCATCAAAGGTGTACGGAGGACCAGCGGCTCCATCTCCAACAAGAACAGCAGCTCTGCTGTGAATGCAGATCACATCCCCCCCATCAACACCTTCCAAAGAGCTCACAAAGAGTTAATGAAACCCAAAAACAGAGACCTGAAGGAGAAGCTCCAAAAGCACCATCCAATACTTTATGAGATGGTAAATGGAAAAGGAAACCGATGGCTCTGCAGAGAAGTTCTCACACAGGACCACATTAAGGTTCTGACCAGTGGAAACAGCAGAGAGGCTCATCAAGTCAGGTAAGAGCCTCACTTGAGTTAGCTGATCTCCATCTACACATCCTTAATGGTGTTTTTTCTTCACTCAGGGAGAAGCTTGCTCATGTACTTCTTCATGGTGATGAAGTCAAACTAATGAAGATGTCACTGATTGTATCCAACCCTGAGATGTCAGAGTGTCTGAGGAGGGATGCAGGTAAACTAGCCCTGAATCATTCTGTCTGCAACCTACCCAGACTGAGTCAGTAAGTCTCTGGGATCAGTGGTTGAACAAATTCTGTCCTTTTTCTCTGAACATTAACATTTCAGACATCCGGACCCCTAAACGGACTCAGAACCTTTTGTCCAAGGAAGCCACCAGAACATACCACGACACTGGAGGACAGCTCTTGCTACAGGAATACCAGAGGATGGGGGTGTTAGGGCAGAAGGAGGGGGACAGTCTCATGCAGTGGCAGAAAGAGCAGCTCTACTCCAGGAATTCACCGGAATATAAAGAACTCCTACAAGCATTGAAACCCAAGACTTTTGATCAAAACCTTTGAAACCCACAGCTCTGCAGGACAGTACTAAACATGCACCTACAACTATTTAGTTAGCAGCATATCATTATACAGTCTGACTAACCCACAGATTTGTGCGTGTGCATTTGTGTGTCATTTAACCGTTTTACACCGTAGGTCTCATGTCTGTATGAGAACTGGACTGAGTGACTCCTCCCTTCAACGTTCCAAACAAAAAGTACTCACTGGTTCCAAGAACCCAAAATCCCATAAACTTTTATAGAGAAATAAGCAACTATTACTCAGTCATTCTATTTGTCAGAATAACTGTTCTTGATCTGATACCTTTTTTTTTACATGTTCTTGCTAAACCTCTCTCTTTTTCTTCCCATTTTTCCTTCATCACAAGTTATTCAAATTATGAACTGACCAATAAGATGTTTCAATAAAATTATTTGGTGTCACGGCCAATCTTCAAAATGTTTTCTTGACAAATTCACCAAAGCTTGGGAATAAAAAAAAATAAAAATAAAAGAACAATGACGCTGTCCAGTTGCAGAAAATATATATTACTATAATTTGCATACTAACTAAAGTGAAAACATTCAATTTCACATGCAATAAAAGCAGCATCACAGAATTAACGTTCATTAAGTTACTCAGGCTCTGTTTCATAATGTAACTGACATGAAGAGGCGGAGACGTGTGAATCCATATGCAACCGGTTTAATGATTTGGAGCATGAGCAAGACATAGACGTAGTGAAAATCCAGGCAAGGGTCAAAACACAAAGGCGAGGCAGGATGGCGAGAGACAGGCAATGTCAAAGCACAGGAGAACAAACATGAATATAAAGGCTCAGACTGTCTGCTAGGCAAAACAAGACTTTGCAAGAATTACAGGGGTGAGCAGGCTAATATAGAGAGAATCAGCTGGTGAGTTTAGTTGAGCAGTCAATACTCTGGAGAGACCTCCCTCTGCTGGTCGGAGGTGGAGATGAATGGCTGAATCTTGACAGTAACACAAGATGAATAAGCCAAAGACATACACTTGTTTTCTTTTTATGGTTGTGAAGTTTTTATAAATATTGAGGATATTTTGTTCTGACATATCCAATCATATTGCTGTATGACACACCACAAATGGAAACTGTTAGGTCCCTCTCTGGAAAGGAGGAAGAAAATAGGTAAAATAGAATGATATTAATAACTGGACGGGGTTGCCCACACAGCTGTTTTTTAGGGTGACAGGTGGCAGGTGTGACAACATAAAAACCAAGGACACCAACAAACAAAATACCAAGGGCTGACTTAATGTGTGAAATAAGTCACTTAAATTCTCAGGCTTTATTACAAGAGAAGGCAGTCTCCAAGACACAAAAACTGGACAATAACGCAACCAAAATCTACAAGATTAAACTTACCAAAAGGACAATGCTAGAACAAAACTAAGGAGAGGGAAGCCAGATGCTTTCATGGACAAGGCCAGGCAGACAGACCAAGGCAGGTTGAAGAACAAATTCCGCCGCCACAGGCGCAGGGGCTCAAGGGAGCTTTTAAGCATCCCTCCCAACTCGGTGATTGGTAGAGAGTGGCAAGCTCAATCATCATTGACTCATCACAGCATAATTACATTGGCACAGTGTAAGTACATTGGCACAGTGAAAACTGAAACTCACAAGCAAAAACACGTGCTCTTTTCCTCTCATCCTCCAGTGGCACTGGGACTATCTTTTTAAGACCTGAAGGGGACCTTGCGGAGGTCGACTAAACCCTGATTCAGCTGGGCTAATTCCAAGTGACCGACTGACGGAATCATGAACAGCAAAAACATGGGAAAAACATGTTCTTAATGGTTGGTTGGATCTCTGCACGACACGCAGCCATGTGCGTACGGGGAGTGCAGACTGCCCAGAGCACTCCAAATCAGACGTCTGATCCTTCTGTTCCCTGAAGGAAAGGAACGAGGAACAACATATGTACTATGGGATATCACGCCCTCCCGTGTCTGGCTGAAGACTCCTCTACGCCCCATCCTTTGCTTATTAAGCCCTGTCCTTGGCGTCTTCACTCAGTTCAAAAGCTGATCTTTACCAAGCACTGCGCAGCGGGGCAAAAATGTGTTGTACCTCAGTCCTCTCCTTCAGGGAACAAAAGTTATAGTCAGAACACTTTGTTCCCATTCAGTCAATTCACTCTGTACAACACATGTACTATGGGACATAAATACACGCCCTGTGAGCAGTGACCAAACTACAACACCTTTAGGACTTGTTAGGTCCAGATGCTGCAAGGAGGACATTATGAGCCACTGTAGGGGCTGTCACGTCCAAATGGTAAAACCGTATGAAAGTATTAGGCAACAACCAGCTTGCCTCAGCACAGATGTCACTCACACGAGAACCCCAAAACAGAACCCAGAAAGTGGCTACACCTCTGGTCGGGTGGGATCTCACACTCTGAGGCAACGGTAAGTCTTTACTGTTGTAAGCTAAATGAATAGCTTCAACAATCCAATGTTAAAGCCTCTGCCTTGACAAAGCTCTGCCTTTGGATTAGCAAAACACAAACAATTGATCCAACAAGTGTGCCGCTTGAGTTCAATATATGTGTGTAACATACGCAGAGGAGACAACGAATGCATTCGCCTCTGCTCCTCAGATGCAAAGGGGGAAGGATAAAATCTCAAAAGTTCAATCACTGTAGAGTTGTACTCAAGCGGAATTATCTTCGGTAAATATGCAGGAATTGGGTGCAAAGTGACTCTGGACCCATCTGTGGAAAAGCGTGTTCACGAAGAGTGAACAAAAAGTGCATGGAGGTCTCCAATGAGCTTCGTGAGAGCCAAGAGTAAGGCTTTTATATGAAAGAAATTTCACATCAACTTCCTCGAGTGGCTCAAACGGAGGACCACTGAGGCTCTCCAACACCAAAGACAGATCCAATGAAGGCAAAATAGGCTTAATATGAGACCTTAGTCTGTGGACCCCCTTTGAAAACTGCACAGTAAGAGGATGAGCACCTGGGGACATTCCATCAAAACCAACTATGATAAGCAGAAACTCCTGCCAAATAAATCTTAATTGTGGAAAAGAAGAGATCCTTATCCAGCAAACAGGTAAGCATGCAGTTGCCAGAGTTCGGGTGCGAATGTAATATTTCCCCACCCACTTGGAAGAGGAGGTCTCTGTGGATCAGAGGCCAAACTGGGCATGCTGCCAACAGGTTGATCACTTCGGCATACCAAGGTTTTGTTGGCCATTTGGGGGCTACTGGGATCAGGGACAGACCCTGCCTGCGTACCTGTTCTGTCACTGGTAATATCATCTCCACGGAAGGAAAAGCTTACAGTGGTAGAGGAGGCCAGAGCACTTGTCCCTTCAATTCCTTCATGGAAAAGAACAGTGGGCATTTTCTTTGCTGGCAAAGAGATCCACTGCCGCTTTCCCAAAGTGGTCCCATATGACAGCCACCAATTCTGAGTGAAGCCTCCATTCCCTCTCAAGAGGACCTCCTCTGGAGAGCAGTTCGGGCCCCAGGTTCAGACGTCCTGGGACATGAGTAGCTCCTAGCAATAGAAAATGAGCAGTGCACGACCTCAACAGAGGGTGGGTAATCCTTAACAAAGGAAGGGAGCGAATCCCTCCCTGACTGTTTATGTAGGAGACCACTGTGGTGTTGTCTGCTCTGATCAGAACGTGCTGACAGCTCAGAACGTGAAAGAAGTGCTGCAGAGCAAGAAATGTTGCTAACATCTGCAACTGATTGATGTGGAGTCTGGACTTTCCAGGAGTCCAGCTCTGCCTCACTGTCATGTGATTGCACAGAGCTCCTCATCCCTTCAGGGAAGGATCTATTGACATCACCTTGCAAAAAGACACCCTTCCTATCTGTTAATCCCAATGAAGCAGGCTGGGTTCCCTCCAAGGTTGGAGCACAGGCATGCACTGCACATTTACCAATATTGTCCTGCTGCGGTGACATAACACATTCAGGCAGTGAGAATGAACCCAGCGCTGAAACGGTCGCATCTCAAGTAGACGAAGAGGGACTACAGCGATCATTGAAGTCATCATGGCATGCCCATCAGCTATAAAATCTTCTTGAATTGCAGTTTGCGTCCCATCTAAAACTGCAAGAGACAACGGTGCCCGTCCCGACGCAGAGCAGATTTCCAGCCCCAAGAAAGAAATATGCTGGCTGGGGTTTAAAATACTTTTTCAGAAATTTACAGAAAAACACGGGGAGTGAATGTGAGACAGCACCAGGGACAGATGCTTTTCCGTCTGTTCTCTGGAGCTTGCTCAGTCGTCCAGAAAAGTCAGAATGTGAATGCCTTTTTCTCTGAGAGGAGAGAGTCCCGCTTCGACCAACCCATTCTCATTTCCAAGTTGTCACATATTGACGCATAGGAAAGGACCCCTGTTCAAATTAAATCAAGGCTCCGCAACTTCCAGGCCGCAAACAGGTGCCGGTTCGGTACCAGACCACAGCAGTACCCTAAACTTAAACTGGTACTGAATGCAGATCAGTCGCGGATCCAGATGCGGACCGGGCTAGGGTGTCCCAAGGTTTGGTCTGTGTTTGGTACCACGTCCGACAAAATGACTGGACCCCTGATTTAATCGGAACAGTCTGAGCGTGGACAATCCCCAGGCAGACAGGACAGGTTTCGTGCTGGTCCTTTTCATGCAAAGAGAACCCGCACTCCTGAGGACAGGGGCGGACGAAAGACTTCTGCTTCACTTTCTTTGGCCCTGCACTCATAGTGAGACATGAAGGCAACCAGAAGGTAACTCAAAGTCAGCACTCCGCGGACAGACACAGCAGCCGAAGGCGACAGTTACTGGCACCAACAAGAACACTTAAACTGGCTCTGAGACGGCTGTAGAAAGTCAACAGGACTAGCTATTAGTAGCGTAGCTGGCCCTGACCAGGAGAGGTATTCTTAGTTAGGTAAAGAGCATAAGAACTGAGTGAAGATGCCAAGGACGGGGCTTTAAAAGCAACGGGCAGGGCCTGGGCGTCTTTTGCCTAAAGGCGTTGAAATGTAAACCTTTATGTTGTGCTGTTCTGCCCCATCTCAGCGTGTTATGCATTAGAAGGAAACAACTGAAAAGATGTCAAAACATCAAGAGTGGAATGAAATGTAAACCTTTATGTTGTGCTGTTTGGCCCCATTTCAGTGTCGTGTTATGGAACTGCTTGTGACTGCCCTAGATAGTTGCGCCAGTCTGTCTGCTAAAACAAGTGCCTCCTTTCGTGGGAAGGGAAGAAGTTCATCCTGTTATCACTAACATGACGTGTTGTGCAGCTGCTCTTGTGTGTGTATGTGGCGGGAAAGGCTGGTCACCTTCCTGCTGCTCGCGCGCAACTGAGGGTATTAAAATCCGGGGAAGCCTCAGCTCAGGTAGAGTCTGCTGTGGGTTGCCATGCGAAACGCCCAGCCGGTTTATGCGCACTTTGCCGGGGTTGTTGGCTCTCCGACCCACCGCGTCACGGTAAGAGCTGAAACTGAAAGTATGTGCATGACCATTGTGAAGTGTGTGTGTATCTGCTCCGCTGAGCATTCAATAAAGACGCTGTGTTGAACTGCTGCCAGAAGTTGCGTGGCTTTCTTGACCGACTTCCTCCGAACCTGAAAGTATAAATAAGTGTTTCAAAACAGGCGTGAATATAGGTGTCTTCAGCTATACATATGAGGGCGTGATATCGCATAGTACATGTGTTGTACCATGTGAATTGACTGAAAAGGAATCTGTCAAGTTCAGCACATGACTTTGTCATATGATCATCTCCAGAAAAGGCAGACATACGACGACAATTCGTAAGTATATGTCGACAAGTGGAGGGAAAACGCGGATCATAACAGGAGGAAGGGTAAGACAATCAAGCACAGGTACACACATTAGGAGGGCAGGAGATCCAGGTGGACGAAAGAAAGAGATTAGATAAGAAGTCAACACCCCTGAGATGAGAGGAAGACGAAAACCGGAAACAACAGAAGGTAACAACTTAAAACTGGAAACACCACTAAAGCCCCAATACCCCACAAAATAGTTATAATTATAATGAATATATCCATCCATCCATTTTCTTCTGCTTATCCGGGATCGGGTTGCAGGGGGCAGCAGTCTAAGTAAAGATGCCCAGACTCCCCTCTCTCCGGCCACTTCCTCCAGCTCCTCTGGGGGGACCCAGAGTCGTTCCCAGGCCAGCCGAGAGACATATTCTCTCCAACGTGTCCTGGGTCTTCCCCGGGGCCTCCACCCAGAGGGACATGCCCAAAACACCTCCCTAGGGCGGCGCCCAGGTGGCATCCGAACCAGATGCCCGAGCCACCTCAACTGGCTCCTCTCGATGTGCAGGAGCAGCAGCTCTACTCCAAGCTCCTCCCGGGTGACCGAGCTTCTCACCCTATCTCTAAGTGAGCGCCCAGCCACCCTACGGAGGAAGCTCATTTCGGCTGCTTGTATCCGGGACCTCGTTCTTTCGGTCAAGACCCAGAGCTCATGACCATAGGTGACTACCAGTAAATTAAGAGCCTTGCTTTCTGGCTTAGCTCTCTCCTCACCACGACGGACGAGTACAGCAACCGCATGACGGTGGACGCACCACGAATCCGCCTGTCGATCTCACACTCAGATCTTCCCTCACTCATGAACAAGACCCCAAGATACTTAAACTTCTCCACTTGGGGAAGGAGCACTCCACCCACCCAGAGAGGGCAAACCACCTTTCTCCGGTCGAGAACCATGGCCTCAGACTTAGCGGTGCTGACCCTCATACCAGCCACTTCACACTCAGCTGCAAACCGTTCCAATGCATACTGGAGGTCCTGGCTCGATGAAGCCAACAGGACAACATCATCTGCAAAGAGCAGAGAGGAAATCCTGTGGTTCCCAAACAAGACCCCTCCGGACCCTGGCTACGCCTAGAGATTCTGTCCATATAGACTATGAACAGAACCGGTGACAAAGGGCAGCCCTGCCAGAGTCCAACATGCACTGGAAACAGGTCTGACTTACTGCTGGCTATGCGGACCAAGCTCCTGCTCTGGTCATACAGAGACTGGACAGCCCTGAGTAAGGACCCGGACCCCAAAGTACCCTCCACAGGACACCACGGGACACAAGGTCGAACGCCTTCTCCAAATCCACAAAACACATGTGGACAGGATGAGCGAACTCCCACGAACCCTCCAGCACCCTAGACAGGGTGTAGAGCTGATCCACAGTTCCACGACCAGGACGGAAATCGCAATGTTGTTCTTGGATCTGAGGTTCAACTATCAGCCGGACTCTCCTCTCCAGTACCCCGGCATAGACTTTCCCAGGGAGGCTGAGGAGTGTGATTCCCCGGTAGTTGGACCACACCCTCCGGTCCCCCTTCTTGAAAAGGGGAACCACCGCCCCTGTCTGCCAGTCCAGAGGTTCAGTTCCCGACTGCCACGTGATGCTGCAGAGACGTGTTAACCAAGACACTCCCACAGCATTCAGAGACTTGAGGTACTCAGGGCAGACCTCGTCCACTCCCGGTGCCTTGCCACTGAGGAGCTTGTTGACTACCTCGGTGACTTCAGCTTGGGAAATGGACAGCCCCATCCCAAGGCTCTCAGCCTCTGCTTCTTCAAGAGAAGGCATGTCAGCAGGACTGAGGAGATCCTCAAAGTATTCCTTCCACCGCCCGACAATGTCCCCAGTCGAAGTCAGCAGCTCCCCACCTGCACTGAAAACGGTGCCTGCAGAAAACTGCTTCCCCCTTCTGAAGTGCCATGTGGTTTGCCAGAACCTCTTCAAGGCCAACCGATAGTCCTTCTCCATGGCCTCACCGAACTCCTCCCAGGACCAAGGTTTTTTTATAATGAATATAATAAACAAATACATTAATTAATACATTTATCCATAATCAGCTTAGTTTTGGGATGCACAGTTGAGGATGTGCACTGCCTGAGGAAAGAGGCTCCTCCTCATCCTCCCATTGTGGACCCTCAGGGAGAGGTAACGTCTTCCTGAAGGCAGCAGGAAGAACAGACTGTGACTGGGGTAAGTTCTGTCCCTGATAACCTTTAAGGCTTTGACTTTGCACTGCTCCAAATAGATGTCCTGTGGGCCTGGAATGGTGATTCTTATAATCTGCTGAGTGAACTGAGTGTCTCAGAAGACTGAGATGGTCGAGACGTTGACAAGCCTTCTTCACCGCAGTATTGATGTGGGTAGACCAGGTCACATCCAGAGAGATTTTGTCACCCAGAGATCTGAAGCTGTCTACCCTCTCCACCTGCATCCCTCTGATAATGAGTGGGGACCAGTCTCTCTGCTGTTTGTGACTGAAGTCCACTATCAATTCCTTTGTCTTGTTGACTTTCAGCTGAAGTTTGTTGGCCTGGCACCAGCTCTCCAGGTGAAGGATCTCTATTAGATATGATTCATCATTAATGGATATGAGACCCACCCCTGCTGTGTCGTCAGCATACTTGATGATGATGTTGACATCTGATGTGAAACTGTAGTCATTGGTGTAGAGTGTGAACAACAGGGGACTTAGTACACACCTTTGAGTTGCTCCAGTGTTAAGGATGAGGGGTGGAGAAATGTGCTTTCTGACCCTGATCACTTGAGATCCTCCGGTCAGGAAGTTGAGGACCCATCTGCATTGGATGTTTTAAAGTCCAAGGTCACTCATCTCCTTGATCAGCCGGGTAGGGGGGGGGACTATGGTGTTGAATGCTGATGAATAGTCCACAAACAGCATTCTCACATAGTTACCTTCTCCTAAGTTGAGGTGAGAGAGTGCAGTGTGCAGCATGAAGTTGATTGTGTCTTCAGTTGATCTATTGGGACAATACACAAAATGCAGCAGATCCAGAGCAGAGAGAGTAAGTAATGATCTTTTCACCAGCTCCTGAAAGCATTTCCTCACCATTGATGTCAAAGCTACTGGGCGGTAGTCATTTAGCATGGTGGGATGGGTGAGGAAAGGGGCAATGACAGACTTCTTGAAACATGAAGAAACGATGCCTTGTGAGAAGGAGAGTTGAAGATGGTGGTAAATACTGGCGCTAGTCGGCCAGTGCATGCTTTCAGGACACTTCCAGGAATTCCATCCAGTACTGCTGCTTTTCTTCCTGATGTCGTGCCCACTCACAGACAGTACTCGTCCTTCACCACCAGGTTGTGTCACTGTTATAGGGCTGTTGTTCTCAAACTAGGCATAGAAGGTGTTCAGGCGCTCAGCCATTGAGAACTCCAACCTCATCCTGGGTCTTGGAGCTGAAAAGTCTGTCATTGGCCTTAGTACCTGTCACAGACTCATAGGATCAGCCTGCTGAAGTTGGAGCTCCAACTTCTTCCCATACCGATGCTTTGCCTCTCTCACTGCCTTGCGGACACCATAGGATTCAGCATTGTACTCATCCATGTTCCCTGTGGAGAGCCCGGTGCTATATGCAGCCATGTGATGCGCCAGGGCATTATGGATGGATTTGTCCATCAACGGCTTTTGGTTGGGAAATATCCCAGTTTTGGGGATTGTACCTTCCACCAGTTTTTCAATAACTCTTACAACCGCTTCCGTAAACACACTGACATAATTGTCGGAGCTCTCCTGGAAAATACTCCAGTCCACAGTTTTCAAAGAGTCCTGCAAGGCTGTTGGCCTCAGATTGATCAGTCTAGCAAGTCACCACCCACATCACCGGGACTACCTGCTTCCGCCTTTGCTTATATTTTGGAAACAGCAAAATAGCGGCATGGTCCGACTTTCCAAAAAGTGGAAAAGATGGAGCCTTACACAACTCGCTGAACGGAATGAAGCAAGCTAGGGTTCTGTCACCTCTGGTGGAGCATGTGACATGTTGGAAAAGGTCTTGCCTCACCTTTTTCAGTTTTGTGCTATTAAAATCTCCAGCTACAATGAGGGTTGCATCCCAGTGATTAGCCTGATAGCTAGCGAGAGCATTGTGTGATCCAGAGAGCACAGTGTGCTTGTTTGTTTGAGGTGGAATGTAAACAGCGCATAAGATGACAGAGGTGAACTCACGGGGAAGGTATAACAGGTGGCTTTTAATGGTCAACACTTTCAGGCTTGGCGAGCAGAGATGGGAGATGGGGGTTACGCTACGGCAGTCACACCAGTTGTTATTCACTAGCAGACACACGTCACCTCCTCTCGATTTGTCAGACTCAGTTGATCTATTTGTTCGGTGAACTGAGATGAACTCTGCTGGTTTATTAGCAGGATCAAGAACCATAGGGTTTAGCCAGGTCTCGGTGAGACAGATAATGTTGCAGTCTCTTAGATCCCTATGAAACCTGATCCGAGCTCTCAAGTCATCCAGCTAATTTTCTCGAGACTGGATGTTAGTTTGGAAAGTGGTGGGCAGCGGTGGTCTGTGTGCTCTGTTCCTCAAAGACTATTTCTGATCCCGGCTCACCATCCCCTTCGTCTCTTTCTGGGTCTTTCCTTCTTGGGGAGGATGGAGCATTCTTTACTGTAACTGCCATTGTCATTCCTGTTGTTGCTGTGGCAAAGTAAAATTTCTCTGGGCCAGGTAGAGGCAAAAATTGGAAATAAAGGGTCCTCAAATCTGATTTGTAAAATTGCCCTTCTGTCATAAGCGATCATGAGGAATAAATAAGTAACAACTGTTTAAAATAAGTAAAGCTATTTACATAAGAACCAAAAGTACAATGGAGCAAGGTACAACGGCAGCCGTTCTGCCCAACGCCACGTGTGTCACCTATGTGTAATCACGGACCCTTTAAAGTCAAACAGTATTTTCAGCAGCCAGCCTTTAAGATGTGACGGATAAATAAAGCAAAAATTATTTCATGAATTTCGTGGGTAAGAGGGGGGTCCACCACCAGTATGGGACCCTTGAGGCTTCCTCGGGCCCGCAGGTACCTGACCAGGCAGCCACAAGGGCAATGCTTGGGGGGGAGGGCTGGGGCTTGCGCCTGGGGGCTGGCCCGCTCTTGGCTCCTCTGTCTTTGTGTGGGGTGCGGGGTGTGGGGCCTGGGGGGTCGGCTTTCGGGCGGTGGGGCCTCTGC
>BSAI01000010.1:287414-343454 GCA_036245035.1 Adrianichthys oophorus | reverse complement strand
GGGGGATTGGACATCCCTGTAAGCAATCAGGAGATGTCCTCAGTGCCGTGCTCGCCAATTTTAACTGCACCCTTTATTACACACACCCTTCAACCACAAGAAACACACCTCAACACACACACAAATACATTACACAAGGAAGGTGGGACTACTGATCTTCTGTCCCTTACCCCATCCCTGGTGGAGGGAACAGGGCCTTCAGCGGCGGTGGCCTTGTCTCCTGGGGGTCGGCCTCCTGGGCCCGGCGGCCCCCTCCCCGCACAGGGAGAGGGATCCCTTTGTCCTCTGGCAAGTCCATGAGCGGGGGATCATATTCCATCTGAGCCTGGAGGGTGTCTGTGTCCTTGTGGTGCGGGTTCTGGCCCTTACCCTCGGGTACCGGGCCCCTTCTAAGTCACAACATTAGGAGAGCCTGGTCAGGCAATGTACACCTTCGGGGACCCCCACTGCTCTTGGTCATCCCTTTTCTAGATGGGGGTAGCTGACCCCCATCGTGCTCTCTTCTGGATCTCCGCAGCTGCCTGGAGCTTTGGAGCGGGTCTCCCGTGGGGGGCCCGGGCTCGTACCCGGGGCTGGGGTGGGGGGATGCCCAGAACTCCTGGGTGGTGGTGGGCGGCTTGTCTGGGGTGGTGGGGCTCTCGGGGGTGGGGCCCCGCGCTGGGCCACCTGGCGCAGTGGGAGGGCTGCTCTCCTGACTGGGCTGGGCCTTGCGCTCTGCGCTTCCGTACCTCACTGCACTCGGGTGTTGGGGGCCCGTGTGGCTGTCCTGCGGGCCCTGGTCTGGGTGCTTGGCTGGGCTGCCTGGCGGGTGGATCTCCTCCATTGACCCCACAGTATGGGTGCGGGGGCGGGCCCTGGTCGGCGCGGGTGTCTTGGTGTGGGGAAGGCTGGGGGTTCTCCCTCCTTTTTTGTGCATTCCATCATCCACTTCAGCTTAACATAACATTCACCTGAGTACAGGCGTCGGCTCACCTTTGCACCTTCAAATAGTGTGCATGACGGAATGTAATGCTTTACATGTGTTGGTTGGTATGCACAAGTGTGCGTGTGAACTGGATGTGGACAAGTTTGTGAACACTCTCGGAGCCGGCAGGTATGTTACAGCTGAGTGTGTGGACAGGCCGTGCCCATTTTAGACCAACATTCACTATTGCAATGGGTATAAGCTCCAGCATTTTGTTGCCTGTAGATTAACAACTCTACCTTCCCTTCCCTGTAGCCATTCTCTAACTGCTATAATGCACCATCTCTCTTCCCCCCCTCCACCCCCCAACTCTCTCCTTTTTCCCCTTTCCTTTTCCGTCCGGTCGAAGTAGAAGGAAAGAGAGAAGAAAACAAAAGAAGAAGCAGAAAAAAAAAAGGAGAAAAAAAAAAATTATTTCATGGCACATTCATAAAGAATAATTATTTTTTAAATAATAACAGAATTGAATCCACTGTGCTGAATCTCCTCACCCCCTTCCCTCATGACAGCACTGCAGCTTTAGTTTGATTATATAGAATAACAATAACTCAAAAAGTTATACTGTTTTCAGGCTGTTATTGTTCTGATTTGTAATCAAATGTGATCACCTGGAGGCAGAATTAGGAAATCTCTATTAAATCTGTCCTTGTTTTCTCAGCATGTTTGAGTTTACAGTTAAATGACAGTAAAGATGTGTTCATGTCATTTATAAATTACTTTGATGCTAATTTATGTTCTTAAAAAAAATCAGAAAACAGTAAAACAGCAAAAGCATTTCTGTGTAAAATAGTGTTATCATTTGGCATCAAAATATGTATTTGGCCAATAGATTTTTAATCAACCGGCAAACTTGGCTGGTGACTCCAAAATTAAATTTTGGCTTCTGTGTGTAGGGCCCAAAATGTATTTAAATTCTGACAAAAACAGAGTAACGTGCACTGTAAATTTTGTAGAAGGCATGTTCCTTCTAAAACTGGAAATCCCACCAACTTTTTTATCACCTGAAGCAGTGTCACTGAGCATGCTCAATCTCAGACTGAAATAAACCAGAATTCTCCAGAAAAACAACAAAGTTCAGACCTTCACAGCAGCAACAGTCTAGACTATCAGAAGACATTCAGAGAATTTGCTTTTAGTTCCTAGATTATTAACAGGATGTTGACATAAATTATGTTTGTTGATGTAAAACTTGAAAACGTTAGAATTTATTTGTAGAATTAATGCTTTGTTTTTAAATGGAACTGATCAAATGGTAAACGGCAAATACTTATATGGCAGTTTTCTACCTTCATTGAAGGCCCAAAGCGCTTTACAGTCACAGACCCATTCACACACACATTCATACACTGATGGTGGCTCCGCTGCCAAACACTGGCGCCAACCTTCCATCAGAGGAAATGTGGGGTTCAGTGTCTTGCCCAAGGACACTTTGACGCATGGGCGGGCAAGGCGGGAATCGAAACTGCAATCCTTCGGTCAGAGGCCGACTGCCCTTTCCACTGAACCACGGCCGCCCACAAAGCAGGTCAAGCAGTTTAGTGTTTTGTTTTATTGATGTTCTCTTTTGAAACTTGAAAGCGTTTGCTTTAATTTTCAGTTTAGTTTGTAATATTTATGGGGTTTTTTTGTTATTCTGGGGAAAAACTTTTGCATCGTGTTCCTTCAGTGCATCTGTTATGTTTAAAGTATGATAGGAAAAAAAATGTCAATCTAAACAACACTACACATTTCTCTAATGAGCCACCAAGCATTCACATTGGACACATATATTTATTTGATTTATATCATGTTAATGTCATTATCACCTGATATGAAAAAAACAATATGGGGATATAACATTTTTCTATTTTGCCCAGCCCTAGATGTTTGAACTGAAAAGAACTTTGGAGGTAAAAAGAAATTTAAAAAATGTATATGGTTTTTTATATGTAGTTTATTTCAAAGGGTATGGTTGTTTATACCAAATTCCTGCCTCACTTCACAATCTTAACAATAATTCAGGTTTTAGGTTCCTCTTTTAGATTTGGAGGTCGCTGCACAGGCCAGTGACCTCACGTTTTCCTACATTGCCACATGGCCAGATTTCCTAGGTGTCTGTAGGGACAGCCAGCAGAGGGGGCTATTGCTGCAAAAAATAAACCTATTTCTCAGAAGAGAGGTCTGCTGTGGTGGAGCGTCTGCCAGCAGCTCTGCTGCCTCATGCAGGGGAGGAGTCATTCCAGGGAAGGGGCTAAACTGCACTCAGCCTGCTTCCAGTCAGTCTGTTACGCCTGTCAGCATGGAGGAATCTCACTGGGGATTTCTGATGGTGCTGCTTCTGCTGCAGATGAGCTCTCTTGTCTCAGTTTACATCACAGACGGCACAGGTGAGACCTGAACTCTGATCTCTGCAGGTATCCTGATGTTTATACTGCATCCTTCACCTGTAAGGAAACACCTGTGTTAGTACTGCAGCTTCATGGGGGAGTTTGGCAGTGAATGAGGCAGACTGTGACTCTGAACTCCTGGTCAGGCTGGGCAAAAAGCTGTTAATGGAAGTCAGGGAATAATTGGGGTCAGGCAGCTTAAACCTGCAATAATCAGCAGCCTGATGATTTGTTTCAGTGTTTCATTGTTAAAAATCAGAGTGCTCATTTTCTATCTGTACACTGGTTTGTGTTTGTGAGCAGCTTCTAAGAGATGGGAGGAACCTCTAACCCTGACCCCAACCTTTTTTATTATGTTGGGTAAAAACTCCATTACCATAATTAAAAGGCCACAGGAAAGGCTTTTACAATAGATCAAAAGATGATCAGGAAGATGACAGAGGTGATTCAGTTTTGTACATATTCTAAAGCTGGACGAGAAGGCCTCAAGGGTTATGAGCCCCTACTGAGGATTGGAAGGATCTCCTAAGCATTAGATGGAGCTTTCGAGCATGAGGAGCTTCTGAGCAAAGAAAATAATCAGGGACTGAAGACTTGAATATTCTGAGACCAACAATAACATCTCAGAGTAAGAAAAACCAAACTGAAATTGATGTGACTGCGATGCCTTAGCCTGGGCAAGTTACCAGTCTGTTGCAGGGCCACACAACCACACACACTTTCACATTTATAGAAAATTCAGAGACCAAAAAAAAAAAAAACCAAATGAAGAAAGTTTTTGGATTTTGGACAGAGCCCAAGGGTTCAGAGAAAACCCACACATGCACTGGGGGGACACGCAAACTCCAAATGGGCTCCAGAAGTGCTACTACACCACTGTGCAAGATTTAGGCTTGTTCCACCACCTAAAATTGGAGTTGAAGAAGGCAGATTTGAAGCTGAAGTTCAGAAACTTGTTTGGGTTTCTGTGCTTTATGAGCATACTCACCCCTACAGGTTTCTGATCGCACACTGAAACCTGAACAACAAACAGGTGTGTTTTTTTACTGTTTACAAGAAGCACCTGAAGGCATCCTCATTATGTATGCTGATGATGTTCTCTCTCCATCTGTCAGGTTCTCTCCATCAGGTTCTGTCAGAATTTGACATCATTCGTCCAATCAGAACCACCTCAGAGGGCAATTTCCTCTCAAGAAAAGTCTCAGCCCACCATCTGCACCGCAGTAAGAGACATGTCTACACCTCAAGTAAAACACCCAAACTCAAGAAAATCACAGAGAGCATTTGGAAGGAAATACCACCATTATTAAAACAGACTCCACCTACAGGGGGATGGGGTCAGGAGATCTTCTACAACGTGTCTGTGTTTGGCCAGGAGCTCCACCTGAAGCTCCACCCCAACACTCGACTTTTCACCCCCACTGCCACCATGGAATGGGAGGAGTCAGGAAAGGTTCAATTTGAGCCAATCAGAGGTCTTGGCTGCTTCTACACAGGAATTGTGTTGGGCTCAGAAGATTCATCTGTGGCTATCAGCAACTGTGATGGTCTGGTAGGTGTGGCCTTTTTTTCAGACTGTAAATATATTTATTTATTTTACCTTTGTTTAACCAGGAAGGTTCTGTTGAGATCAAAAATCTCTTTTCCAAGGGAGTCCTGGCCTAAGACAACAAATACAGACAAGTAGACAACAGTATAATTTCATTACATTAAAATTTCAAGATTTATACATAACACTTGTATGTTAATGAAGCAGCATCTAAGTCCTTCAGTCACATTTTAAAAGCATTTAAAGGGAGCAGATCTGTCAGCTTCCAGTCTGTCAGCAAGATGTTCCAGGTAGCAGGAATAGAGTGAAGAAATGCTTTCCCCCAGCTCTGTACGAGCAAAAGGCACAGTCAACAGTATTAGATCATTTGCTCTCAATGAGTGAGATTCTCCTCTTGAGTAAGGAACATACAGGGGACAAAATAATTGGAACACTACACTTTTTAATGCTCCAATCCACACTGCCCATATAGTCTAAATTGCTATGATGAGCATGAAACTGAGCTGGAACGCATGGAATGGCCCCCTCAAGCTCTGGATATCAATATCATTGAACATTTGTGGTGTATACTCAAGTGACAAGTCAGGAATCGCTACCCACCGTCCCATTTGGAGGAGCTGGAGCAGGTTTTGATGGAAGAGTGGCTGAAAATTCCGATGGAAGAAGTTAGGAAGTCAATGATTCCATTCCGAGATGTATTAAAGCTGAATCGAAGGTTAAAGGGATCCAGCTCCACATTAAATAAAATTTCTCCAAATTTAACAAGTGATCCAATGATTTTGTCCAACCCCTGTTTGTAAGGAGGTAGAAAACCCAGCATGGCCTTGTAAATAAAAGTGTGCCAATGGGACTGCCTCTGAATAGCCAGAGAGGGCCATTGTACTCTTGTGTAAAAGTCAGTGTTGTGTCAAAGATTTACAGTGAGTTGTTAACCTCAAGGCAGAATGAAACATTGTGTCCAACATTTGAAGATATGACAATAGAGCTTTCATATACAGAATGTCCACATAATCTATCACAGTCAAAACGGTAGCAGTGACAAGATGCTTGTCACTTGTCAAGATGCAAAAACAAGTTTCAGCTTTAATTTCTTTACAAGTTTTTCTTTGTGTAGTTTAAAAGTGAGGGAGTAATCAATCCAGACATCTTTGAACTTATCTTCTTAAACTCCCTCGATGATGTTTCCTTCCAGGGTGAAAACAGGAAAAACATCAGGAACTTTTTTTGGAATTAGAAAACAACATCAACTTGGTCTTGTCTGCATTAAGAACTTATTTTAGGTGAATAAGTGAATGGTGGACAACAACAAAGGCTTTCTGCAGGGTTTCAATGGGATGAACTAGAGTTGAACCATAACAATAAATAACTGTGTCATCAGTGAAGAAATGCAAGTTAGCATCAGTAATCTTTTGAACTAGGTCATTAATGTACAAGATGAATAGGAGGGGGGGCAACACAGAACCTGTGGAACTCCTTTGTGAACAGTTACAAAATTAGAAGAAAGATTTTAACATTTAACACACTGAGTTTTGTTATTTAAATAGTTTGAAAACCAACCACATGCATGCTCTGACAATCCCAAGATGATCAGTCTGTTATTCAGGACAGCATAGTCAGCAGTGTCAAAACCTTTGAAAGATTGATTAAGAGTGACACACAGCACAGTTTCTTATCTAACGCTTAAAGAATGTCATTTACCACCTTCATGCAAACTATACTGGTACTATGTTTATTTCTGGAGCCTGATTGATATTCGTAAAGAAAATCATTTGAGTTCAGGAACTCTTTCAGTTAATTACAAACAAGTAATTCCAAATCAAGGGTAGAACCAAAGGCTGGTTTACAGACTGGTGGGATTTCTTGAGTATTGAGAGATTCAAGAGTATTGTAAGTTGTTCTGCAAAAAAATCTGCTGCCAGTTTTAAAAAATAAGGCTCAATTAAATCAGGAGTCCAGGAGGTTTTCTGGGATCCATTGCTTTTAAAACATGACTCATTTCATGAACTGTAAAATATACAAAATTAAAAGACTTTCTGAGGCCCTTAGGTAATTGTATTGGAAACTTTGTGGAGGGCATGCTTACTTTATCAAATAAAGACCCAGAGAAAATAAAATGTTCTTGAAGCAATGTAGAATTTCAGTCTTGTCATAAACTAAAACAGAATTTTCAACAACAACATTAGTGAAGGTTTGAGTAATTTTATTAAAACAGAGGCCCCTCTATGAATCACCTCCTTAACGTGGTGGAGGGGTTGGAGCACTCGAGTGATCTGAGGAGCTATGCTGTCTGGGGCTTCAGCCCCTGGTAGAATCTCTCATGACAGACAGTTCCTGGATGATGAGCCAGACAAAGAGCGGTTCAGAAACCCCTTTATGAGAAGTGCCATATAAGATCCAGCCACTTAGCACGGATTAGCATCACCAGGGCCCCACCCTGGAGCCAGGCCTGGGGTTGGGGCTCGCCGGTGATTGCCTGGTGGCCAGGGCTCCTCCCACCGGGCCACCCCAGCCTGAAGGAATGGCGTTGGGTCACACTCCAGTGGGCCCACTACCTGCAGGACAGCTCAGAAGGGGCCACTCAATGTGGTTTGGGTGGCAGGCAAAGGTGAGTGTATCGGCGGCCTAAACCCCGGTCATGGAACTTGGCTTTTGGAACATGGAATGTCACCTCTCTGGGAGAGAACTGAGCCTGAGCTTGTTCGAGAGGTATTGCCGAGATATAGTTGGGTTGGCTTCTACGCATAGTCTGGGTTCTGAAACTCAGCTCAGCTGCTAAGTGTTGAAGTTTACCCCGGTGGACGAGAAGGTTGTGTCCCTTCACCTTCAGGCAGGGGACAAGTCTCTGACTGTGGTTAGGCCTATGGGGCAAACAGCAGTTCGGAGTACCCGGCCTTCTTGGTGTCTTTTGAAGGGGTACTAGAAAGTGCCCCAATGGGGGACTCTATTGTCCTCCTAGGGGACTTCAATGCCCAATCTAGGCAACAACAGTGGCACCTAGAGGGGTGTGATTGGTAGGAACAGCCTCCCTGATCTGAACCCGAGCGGTGTTTTGTTGTTGGACTTCTGTGCTCGTCATAGTTTTTCCAAAACAAACACCATGTTTACAGCACAAGGGTGTCCATCAATACACGTGGCATCAGGACACCCTCTGCAGGAGATCAATGAACGACTTTGTAGTCGTGTCAGGCGACCTTCGGCTGTGATTCTTGGACACTCGAGTAAAGAGAGGGGCAGAGCTGTCCACTGATCACTACCTGGTGGTGAGTTGGATTCACTGGCGAGGAAGGAGGCTGGAAAGACTTGGCAGACTTAAACACACTGTGAGGGTCTGCTGGGAACTTCTGGCTGAGCCCTCCGTCAGGGAAGTCTTAACTCCTACATCCAGGAGGATTCAAACAGGTTCCAAGGGAGGCTGGTAACATTGAGTCAGAATGGACCATGTTCTCCACCTCTGTTGTCTCTGCTGCTGTTTGGAGCTGTGGTCACAAGATCTCTGGTGCCTGTTGTAGCGGCAACCCCCGAACCCGGTGGTGGACACCAGAAGTAAGGGATGCCGTCAAGTTGAAGGAGGAGTCCTATCAGGTCTGGCTGGCTTGTGGGACTCCAGAGGCAGCTGACAGGTATCGGCAGTCTAAGCGAGCTGCAGCCCGGGCTGAAGTCAGTGAGGTAGTTTTTTTCTAGGCCCAGCCAGAGTCCAGAGAGGGTCTAGTTTGGAGACGGCAGAATTTCCTCTCTGCTTTTTGCAGATGATGTTGTCCTGTTGGCTTCATCAAGCCGGGACTTTCAGCATGCATTGGAACAGTTTGCAGCCAGGTGTGAAGTGGCTGGGATGATGGTCAGCACCGCTAAATCTGAGGCCATTTTTCTTGACTGAAGAGTGGCTGTTTGTCCTCTTTGGGTGGGTGGAGAGTTCTTGCCCCAGGCAGAGGAGCATCTTGGGGTCTTGTTTACAAGTGAGGGAAGATTGGAGCTTGAGATCGACAGGCGGATTGGTTCAGCGTCCATCGTTATGCAGTCGCTGTATCGGTTCGTTGTGGTAAAGAGAGAGCTGAGCCAGAAAGCAAAGCTCCATTTTTACAGGTCGATCTTCGCTCCAATTCTCACCTATGGTCATGAGCTCTGGGTCATGACCAAAAGAACAAGGTGAGGGAAGTCTGGACATCTTTGCTAAGACTGCTGCCCCCATGACCCGGTTCTGGATGAGTGGAAGAAGATGGATGGATATATTAGCACATTAATGGTTAGCCAGTCTGTTGCAGGGACACACACTCACATTCACATTAAGGGGTAATTTAGAATAATCATCACTCAACAAGTAAAGCATGTTTTTGGACTGTTGGAAGAAAACCAGAGTCCCCGGAGAAAACCCACATATGCACAAGAAGAATATGCAAAGTCCTACTTTTACTCATTTACCATCTACAGAATCTATGTGAAAGTTGTCTTCACTGCAATATTGTTTCCTCATTTTATGGAGTAGATTTTCTTTAGATTTCTCAGAGGTTAGTATGTTCCATCTTTTAGTAATTTACAACATCAAAGCTTACCTGCTAACCAAAACATAGATTGTATCTAGGTAAAAATGTTCCACTCTCCTGAACTCTGGTTCTATGGCTGTTAGGAAGGACACAATATTACAATATTATTGAGTTCATTAGGGAGGAGGGATTTTTTTTCCTTGGTTCAGGCTATTTCTGTGAGCGTCAATTTCTAAAAAAGCACACTTTGTCGGGCACCACCCCGCTTATAACATGGTCACTTAAAAAAAAAAAAATATTCAATCAATTTCTAGCACTTATTTTTTAGGTTTAGATCGCTTTTTCACAAAAGGCTGACTTTTTGATAAGTAATGCAGCCCATTGTCATGTTAACATGTTAATGCGTCACTGAGTCAGCAATGAACTTGAATAGCAGCAGCAAAGGAAAGCGATATATGTGCTGGTAGTCACGATTGGTTAAATAAAGCATCAGTTAATAGAGAAAGTTCAACTCTTGCTGCTTATTTTTGTCCAGATCATGAAGAAAAAGTATGTTTTGAAGAAGCCTGCACACAAAGAACATTGTGACCGGAACTTCTGGAACACACAATGCCTAGCTTTTAGTTAGTTTTTATCATGTTAATTTATCCTGTTTTTATTATTTTTTATAATGTTTTATGATTTTACGTCGGATTATTTATAGCTTATTTGAATATTTTTTATTCTCATGTTTTATTGCTTGTTGCTTTTATCAAATGTTCCATTTTAATTTTAGATTTATATTTTATTATTTTTAAATCCAGTGCCTCCTCGGCTGGGTCCTCTCCCTCTGGGTCAGCTACGGTTCAGCTGTTGCAGCTCTAGATGGGGACCTGCCTTGCCACCTTGCTGTGGTGGGGCTGGGTCCTCGCCTGTGATGCTGCATTACACTGACTATGTGGTTGTCCATGGAGGAAGAGGACCCAACTATAATGGGTCTACCAACCAACTTTCTCCTTGCTCAGCCTGTTTCCCAATGGGTTCCATCAGTTAAGGGGATGGGAGTTGTGAAAGGGGTTGGGTGGATTGCATGTGTGTGTTGGGGGTGGGGTGGGGGGTCTACATTTTTATGGTTGTGCTTGTTTTTAATCTGTTTTATTTTAATGTAAAGCACTTTGTGTTATGCTTCATAGGAAAAGTGCTATAGAAATCAAGTTTGATTTGATTTGATTTGATTTAGTGGGCCAGTACTCAATACCGGGACTTCTAAAAATAGCTCTTTAGATTACCGCCACTTCTCCACACCAGAGGTACGGCCGGTGCTGCCGGTACTCAGTACTGACACTAGAAATGTGATGTTCATTTTTTCTTCCTTCCCATGAGTTTTACACGTTCCCATAAAAGCTCAAACAAGTTATTCCTTTAACTTCAGCTAAAATATCACAACAGTTGTGAACACCCGATTCACGGGAGAACCTCCATGAAAAAAGTGCAGAGGAGAGAGAGTCGCTGCACACCCACCGAGTGGTGCGGGGGGGAGCAGGGGAAGAGGGATGCAGACAAGATCATGTCTAGAATAAACACCAGCCAACCCCCCAACACCAACTACATCGGTTGAGTGAAGTACCACCTGAAAGTCTCCAGGAAACTGTGAATGAATCATTGAGGGCAATTCCTACCACAACAATCACAGAAACCAATGAACTGGTTTTCGCTTCAACAGCAGTGATCCTTGAGTATAAGAGCAACCATGGGAGAAAACCATGCCCATCATGGAAGCAACAGTTGAAGGCTAAGATCAGGACAGTCAGATGACAGAGGCCCAAAGAGATGCAATGAAAAAGCAAGTTCCTAAGAGATACAGCCAGATGTCCATACCTGAAGCACTGGAAACAGTCAAACAAAGGCTCCTGGCCTTGAGCAGCCGCCTAAAGAGGTACACAAGAGACAATGAAGCCAGATGAAAAACAGGCTGTACGCAACTCAACCTGCAAAAGTGTACGTTCAGTGGCAGGGTCGAAGCAGCAGAGCAGTCCTACCAAGGCTGGAAACTGAACAGTATTGGAAGAATATATTGGAGAAAGAGACAGCACGTAACAGTAATGATCAATGGTTGGTCTCTCTGACAAAAGAGCACAGCAACCTCCATGAACAGAATGCAGTAACCATCACAGCTGCAAACATCCAAGAAAGAGCTTCAGGTATGAAAAACTGGACAGCACCGGGCCCTGACATGGTACAAGCATACTGGCTTAAGAAACTCACTGCACTCCATGAGCGCCTGGCAGCACAAATGAACCAGCAGTTAATCAAATCAAATCAAACTTTATTTATAAAGAAGCGCTTCTCATACTTGGCGTAACTCGAGCGCTTTACATTTAAAACAAAACAAAAGCAAAAACACAATAAAACCCAACGCACCTTTTACCCTCCCCCCTCCGAACCAATAACACATCCAACCCATGACCCCAAACACAATGAAGAGGCTGCTAATAAAATCATTTCTAAAAGACACTTCCTGCTTGGCAAGGAAACGGTATTTGGGAATCTCTTCATGCCAGGAGCAGTTCAGTCACAGGAACATCGCCACAGTGCCCATCCAGACCAGGACAGCAGCGAAGTCCACTCCACAGCTGTGAGGCTGCAATGTAGAACTCCAACCGCCCCAGCAAGGGCGTCCACTGCGGTAATGACCCCAGACCAAGCCACCAAACCCAGGAACAAAAGATCCCCACAGGAAACACTAGGGCCGAAACCGCAGTAAAATAATAAAATGAAATACTTCAAATGAATTTAAAAACATAAAATAGAAAACAAGATTAAAAGCATACAATAAATCACATAAACTAAAATATATTAAAACTCATAGAATAACTAAGATCAACTCAAAGCTAAATTAAAAAGGTGGGTCTGGAGCCTCTTCTTAAAAACCTCTACACTCTCTGCGGCCCTGAACTTCTCCGGCAGGCTGTTCCACAGGCGAGGACCGTAGTGGCAGAACCAAGCCTCACCTTAGGTTTAGTCCTCACCTTAGGGACAACTAAAAGGCCAGTGCCAGAGGTCCGCGAGGGTTTATACTTTAAAAGTAGATCACTTAAATCAGAAGGCCCAAAACCATTAAAACATTAATAAACCATTAAGAGAACTTTCAAATCAATCCTCAAACGCACAGGGAGCCAATTCAGAGATTTTAAAATGGGAGTAATGTGTTCCCGCCCCCTGAACTTGCGCCGCTGAGTTCTGTAATAGTTGCAAGTTTGAAAGAGACGTTTTGGGTAAACCAGAGAACAGGGAATTACAATAATCTAACCGACTAAAAATAAAAGCATGCATCAGCACCTCTGTACTGGAAAGAGAGAGAAATGGACGGACTCTGGCAATGTTTTTGAGATGATAAAACCCTGTCTTAATGACATTTCTGATGTGTGGGATAAAATTCAGCTCAGAGTCAAAAAGTACGTCCAGGTTTCTCACACAGTGAGAAGGTTTCAAATTCTGCAACTTTGGTAAAACCATCTCTCTCTCTCTCTCGTCTTCAGGAGCGATGATTAAAACTTTAGTTTTGTCCTAGTTGAGCTGTAAGAAGTTCTCTGCCATCCAAGACTTTCTATCTAAAATACCGTTTTAGACGTAGACATCACAGGAGACATGGCGATGTAAAGAGTTAGGACTCACCCTGAATAGCTAATGGAAGGGCGAATGATCCTGATCCAGAAGGATCCCTCAAAGGGTGCAGTCCCATCACACTACCGGCCAATAACCTGTCTCTCCGCATCATGGAAGCTAATTTTATGCATCAATGCAACCAAAACACATCGGCACATGGATCAATTCATGAACAACGCACAGAGGGGCATTGGTAGAGATTCCACAGGAGCCGAACACCAACTACTGGTTGACAGAACAGTTGTTTAAGACTCCAGGTCACGACACTAAAAGTCATTTACTATTGCAATGATTTTTGAAGATTCTTCAGTCTACATGAAGGAAGGGATTGAGGACCACTTTTCTACATGAGGTAGATAAGATCACAGAAGGCTGTCCAGTCTCTCTTTGACTGGAGCAGGAGGTTGGTATGCATAACCGGCAGTAAGTCAGACCTGTTTCCAGTGTATGTGGGGCTCTGGCAGAGTTGCCTTTTAATACCTATTCTGTCCATAATCTTTATAAACAGATATTCTATTGCAGCCAGGGGCCAAAGGGGTCTTGTTTGGTGATTTCTTCTCTGCTCTTTGCAGATGATGTTGTCCTGTTGGCATCATCAAGCCAGGACCTCCAGTGTGCATTTGGGCACTTTGGACTGTGATGAGGGTCAGCACCGCCAATTCTGTGGCCATAGACTGGAGAGTGGTAGTTTGTCCTTTCTCGCCTGCCCCTGGTAGAGGAGTTTATATCTATCTAACCCAGGGATGGGCAACTCCAGGCCTCGAGGGCCGCATTCCTGCATGTTTTCCAACATACCATGATCTGGCATGTTCTAATTGGCTGGACACACCTTAAGCAGGTAATCAGTCATGAGTAGGGCTTAGATATCTGGAAATCATGCAGACACTGCGGCCCTCGAGGGCTGGAGTTGCCCATCCCTCATCTAACCCTAACTAACTATCCTAAGACCTTAACTGTCTTAGGGTCTTGTTCACGAGTGAGAGAAGATTGGCACATAAGATCAACAGGAGGATTGGTGCGGCATCCGCCATTAGGTCAGAAAGCAAAACTCCCAATTTAACAGTAAATCTTTGTCCCAATGTTCACCTATGGTCTTGAGCTCTGGGTTATGACCGAAAGAATGAGATCCCAGATACAAGCAGCCAATATGGGCTTCTTTCAAAGAATGGCTTGACTCTCCCTTAGAGCAGGGGTCCCAAAGCTTGTTCTTGTAAGGGCCACATAACTTCTTTCTTCTCTGATGAGAGGCAGGGGTCAGTTTGTAGGCAAACTGTAATGATCCCAGTGTGTGTCTAAAGGTAAAGGTTTATGGTTTACTAGAAAGCAACGCTTAATCAAATATGAATAACCCTTTCTGGAACAATTTCTTCACAAAAAAATCGATCAATAAATAATAATTATTTTAATGAAATAAGCATTACTATGTATTGAATGAAAAAAAAACTCTCTCTGTGATCTTCAAAGAAAAAAATCTGGGAAAATTATACTACCAGTAATAAACTTAAGTTATATCATCAATAAATAGGCTGTTGTCTCAAAACATAACCAATATACCACAAAAAAAACCAAACTAAACAATAAATACATTATTTACAATTTCAGAATTCTGGGGATAAAAGTCGTGGCACATCTGTGTTTACAATTTTTATTTGAACTATTGATTTTTATTGATGTTCCTGAGCAAGCAGCTGCATGTTCTCTCTGTTTTCTATGTTAGTTAGTCAGTCAAATAATGCAAAAGAGCATTAATTTAACAGTCTACTCTGATAAAATGCATCTGTTGAAGAGGAACACGGGTTGGATTTTGCAATCTGATTTCTCCGGAGGTTTTACGAAGATACCGCGGGTGTCGAGCCGGTAGGAGAGCTAAGGCTAAACAGAAAGCTAGAGACGGAGTCCAAAGGAGTTTCAAACCACCTATTCCTTCGATCATGGTGAGAAATGTCAATTCCAGCTCCAACAAAACCGACGAGCTGACAGCACTCCTCAACCAGCAGCACTACAGACATTATTGTGTGTGTTTACATCCAGCCCAAAGCTGAAGCAGAGGCAGCATGTGACTCCATCCATAACATCACAACAGCCATAGAAACCCAGCACTCAGAAGCCCTTATTCTCACTTGCAGCTTTTCACCAATATGTACTTTGTCCCACTTGAAATTAAAAAAAACATTAGATCTATGCCAATGTGAAGGAGGCATACTCAGCCACCCCGTTACCTCCCCTTGCCAAATCTGATCACAATTTTGTTCTTTTATGACCCACATACACACCTATTGTGAAAAGGCAGAATGCAACAGTTTCACCAACTCAGAGAGTGGTCTACAAGAGCAGAGGAAGCCCTGAAAGGCTGAATTGCTAACACACATTGTAATCTGTTGGTGGGATCCCATGGGGAAGACATAGAGGGCGCTGTGGAGTGTGTGACAGACACATTTCTGGGGACATGGTGGTTCCTATCAGGTCAGTTAAGTGGTTCGCCAACAACAAACCTTGGATTACTGAGGAGGTGAAGGCCGTCCTGAACAGAAAAAAGCAAGCATTAAGAAGCAAAGACAGACAGAGGTCAAGAGTGTGTTGAGGGAGTCCAAACAAGCATACAGCAAGAAGTTGGAAAGAAGAAAACTGATGAAAAACGACATACTGGATGTTTGGAATGGAATGAAGAAAATCACTGAGAGAGCTGATGAGTTTAACACCTTTTTCAATCATTTCAGTCACTCCCCTGCGACCTGCAGCTCTCAACAGCCATCATCTAACTCTCCTGACCATCAGCCTGTTATTTCTCATCTTCTTCCTACTCTGTTCTGGAAACCAGAGCCCCCTATCTACAGCTACAGTGCAGTTCCTCCCTCCCAGCCTCCATTCTTTAGTGTAGAGCAGGTGAAGAGAGAGCTGCAAAGACTACATCCTATTCTGGTCCTGATCAGGTGTCCTTAAATCTACTGAAGACCAGTGCTGCTGATCCGAGTGCACCATTACAGCAGGTCTATGACCTCAGTCTTCATCTGGAAAACATTCCCTCACCATGGAAAACATCTTGTTTAATTTCTGTTCCAAAGAAGTATTGTGCAAGGGACCCAAGTGATTTTAGGCCAGTTGCTCTGACCTCCCACATATGAAAACCTTTGAAGGACTGGTTCTGGAGAATATGCCACCGCAGGTGCAGAACAAGATGGACCCTCTACAGTTTGTGTACAAAACGAGGGTGGGTGCTGAAGATCCTCTACCTTCTCCATCGTGTACTCTCCTACCTGAATGTGGAAAGGTGTGCTGTGAGACTACTGTTCTTAGATTTCTCTAGTGCTTTTAATACAATACATCCCCACCTGCTCCAGATGAAGCTGGCCAATATGGCTATTGACCCCACCTCATTAGCTGGATCATGGACTACCTAACTGACAGACCTCAGTTTGTTAGGTTGAGGAGAACTGTGCCATCAGTGGTCACCAGCAGCATAGTGGTAGCATGCATTAAAGAGGGTGAGAAGGGAGAGTACAGGAGCCTGGGAAAGGCCTTTGTGGAGTGGAGCCAAAAGAACAAGCTTCGCCTCAACATCTCCAAAACAAAAGAAATGGTCCTGGACTTTCAACAGAGAGCTCTGTCATTCCAGCCTATCTTCATCGAGGGAGTAGGGGTGGAGGTGGTCTCCACATACAAATACCTGGGTCTCCAACTGGACAACAGGCTGGACTGGTCGATTCAGATGCAGTGTGTGCATAAAAAAGGCCAAAGCAGAATGTACTTCCTCAGGAGATCGTCCAGCTTCAACGTCTTCTTAAAGCTCCTGCACATGTTCTATCAATCAGTCGTTTCCAACATCCTTTCCTATGCCATTCCTATTTGTGTTGGGGAGGCAGTGCAAAGAAAAGAGACGTCAAGATATTAAACAGACTGATTAGGAGAGCGCAGTCCATTGTTGGCATGAGACTGGACACAGTGGAGGAAATGGTGGAACAAAGGACTGCAGCCAAATTCAGAGCAGTGATGAATAATGACAGCCATCCTCTGAATACTGTCCTGGCCAAACAAAGGAGCTCCTTCAGTGACAGGCTGCTGTCTCTGAAGAATTCCACAGAAAGGGTGAGGTCCTCTTTTTGCACTCAGGATCCATAACTCTACTCTTAGGAGAACAGGACAGAGGAGCAGGAGTTCATTAGTATATTAATTAATCTAATGTTTTAGACCAGTTTTATCATTTTGATCAATTTTATCCTTTATTTATTGTGTTTATAGATTTTTGTATCTTTGTCTCTGACCTTGTGTGTGGGATCAGCAGATAACAATAATTTCCTTCTGGATAATTAAAGTATTTCTATCCATCCATCTATCAATCAAAGGTCAAATAGAGGCAAGTTAGGGCCCGGTCACACCACCTGAACTTTGCTGGAGCGTTCCTGGAGCAGGGAAAAAAAATCCCTCCCCGCTCGTGACCGTTCATCCCTGATGAAGCAACGCCGCAAACGCTTGGCCACCGCTGATGTTCCTCGAGGGTCCCTCCCACCGCTCCGAAAGTTTTGAGCTGCTCAAAATATTGCAGCAGTGAGGAGAGGTCCATTCTCCGCTCCGGCAAAGTTCACCCCGCTCCACTGACGCCCAGTCAAAGTTTGGTTCCACTAGACACAGGTTCATGGACACTTGGGTCCGCTAGACCAACGCAGAACTCTAGAACACTGGACCACCGCTGCTTCACCAGCGTTGCACTGGCGGCAACTACACGTTGCTCAAACGTCGGTGGAGCGGTCATCACACGGCGTTGCTGGAACGGTGTTGGGCGTTAAAGCAGCAATCCATGGCAGCGATGAACTTTGATGTGGAGTTGTCATAGCGGAGCAGGAGCGGGATCGGTAACACTCCGAAGACACGGGGAAAATGGACATCAAATTAGCCCAAAAGCTGCATTACCATGGATCCTGAGAGACGCCCGCATGCACAGAACGCTTTATACCTACACTGAAGCAACCAACGCAACACCAACGCTCGCTATAGCTCGCTGCCGCTAAACCAATGCTAAAGCTATGCCGGCTTCAGCGGTGCATCGCTACACCAATGCCGTGTGTTTGTGCGTGGTGACGAGCGTTGTCAAAATTTGGCGCCGCTCCAGGTACGTTCCGGCAAAGTTCGGGCGGTGTGACCGGGCCCTTAGTTTGTGGGGTTCCACAAGGATCCATTTTGGGATGTCTTTTATTCATTATATTTATTAATGACCTCAGAAGTGCTTGTAAAAATATGTTCCCGCTAATGTTTGCAGATTATACATGTCTTCTGATATCTAACCTAAATTTAGATTTTCTAATAAATGAAGAAAAGGAGAATGACTCGGGAGAGACTGTTGATCAAAGTCAACCTGGAAAAATCCTATTCAGAATATTTGTACAAAAAAAAGTTTAATCCGGTGGTTTGTTGAACAAGATCACTCTTCTATAAACACCTCTTCATCATATATGATGAAGCTGTACTACAGTTTAATTTATCCACATATTCTCTACTGTAATATAATTTGGGGCTGAATCTGAATAAGATCTTGTTACAAAAATGTTTCATACCTATCATTAGTTATTCAAATAGAGTCTCTTCGTCAATTCTTGTATTCAAAAAATATAAAATATGAACATTATTTAATGTGAATTCTTATTGTATTTGTGGCTTCATGTTGAAGTATCAGTCAAATGTTTTACCAACATTGTTTGCTGATTTTTTTGAATGTATTCTTCTAAAGTTCATGCTTATCCAATAAGACATTGTGGTGATTTCAATCTTCCTTTCAGTAGAACTATCATCAATCAAAACACATTAAAGGACAGAGAGCCAGAGGGCATAATCTAATATTCTGTCCTCGTTTGAGAAATTGAAAAAAACAATTAAAATTAAGCTTACTTTTAGAAGAGCAGAAAAAGTGTAAATTATGTCACATAAAGTGTTTTTGTTGTTTGTTTAACATGTCTGTTTCTGTTGCATGATTATGTTTTTGGCGGAGGTGGTGACATAAAACCTGTGCTAGGTCTTCCCATTCTCCTGCACCGATCAGTTGTTTTTCTACTTGTAATCTACATGATTGCATTTTATGTGTGTGCAAATAAAGAAACAAAAACAACCAAAAAAATGTCTGCATTAGATTTGATTCATGTTGATTATGCCTGCAGCAAAGTGAGCGGACTTTAGTGTTTTATTGCTTCGGATGTATTCTAAGTCAATGATTAAGTGAACTCATGTTGACAATAATTTGTTAACACAAAAAAATGACAATTGTATCACTTACACCTATGCAGGTCTCGAAGCTCAGTAGTTCTTTATTAGTACTTTATCTTAAAATTTTACATAATTTTAAGTTAAAAAAATGTGTGTTTTTGCTGCCTTTTTCTATATTTTATATGAATACAAGTTCAAGTACAAGCAGTATTGTCCTGAACGAGCTGAATGTTTTGATACCAAGATTGCTGAAATCACTGAAAGTATGAAGGAGTTTTTACGTGCCGAGAACGTATGGAAGAGAGCGGGAGAATCACTTTAGAGCGAATGCTGCAAAACATTCACGCAAATGGTACATAAAATGTCAACTTCAAGTATACTGCCTCAATTTTTGTAAAAACCAAGTACTTGTAGTACAATTAAATAGATTACTTTTTGCCAGGGCCAGCTTGAGTCAGTGTGCTGTTATTGTATTTATTTGGTTTAGCTGACATGTTTTTACCACAGTGTGGTGAATTTTATCCGAAGACCTTCATCCTTTCATAGACAGCATGTTTTCTCCCGTGTTTGTTGCTGATTGTTCCTGTTTTGGCAGCCATCTTGGATCCTGTATGACATCACAAACACTAGTTAGACAAAGAGAGGAGACGCCCTCCTGCTTTTCAACTCTGCGGTTGGAGGCTGGTGAGCAGACAGGACCTGCACAGCTGAAACTGCCGTCTGTCATGGCAGCAGTTTGAACCCCTTCAGGACAGATACACTGCAAGGAGTGACCAGTATCAGAACATGGAAGCAAGTGCTGGTCCAGCAGCAGAATGTTGCAAAAGCCTACAGGGAGATCTGAGCGTCCGTCCTCACTGAGCGAGTCAGTCGGCTGCAGTGTGGGCGGAGCTGCTGAGTGAAGCCAGATGTGGACGAAAGAGGAAAGGCCTTAAAAAAGACAGGACAGTCAGAGGAACACTGCCGTCAGAAACGCAGCCGCCACAGCCTAACCTGGCTGCTGTCAGGCGGACTGGACAGAAATCATGTGGAAAAGATGCTGACTCATTCTCAGCTTTCACACTGCTTACTAAGACTTTTTGTAGACGCCACATTTACGGACTCGCCCTTTTTATGCTGAATCACCTTTAAAACTGTCTCGTTCGTTGAAGCTGACTCACCTTTAAGATGAACTTAGATTTCATGATAATCTCAGATTTCAGATGATGCTGAAAAACATTTCAATGATGTAAAATGCTTTTTGTCTTTATAACATATTAAAGGGGACGCAGACAAAAATGTTGCTGACTAATGCTTTGTTACTTACTTTGTTTGGCTGTGGTGCAGAGTCAGAACGGTCCATCCATGATCGTCCAGTCACAGGTTTGGTTCCCACCTTTCCACCATGTGTTGGGCAAGACACTGAACCCCGCATTGCCTCTTGTGGTTACAGGTTGGCGCCAGTGTTTTTGGTAGTGGAGCCACCATCAGTGTGTGAGCGTTAATATGAATGGCTCAATAGGACTGTGATGGTCAAGCACTTTGGACCTTCATTAAACGTAGAAAAGTGACCCATTCTTTTCTGTCTGAAACTTTATTGATTCTGTTTTTTGGAACAATGCTGACTGTGATTCATTAAGAGACAGCAGGACACACACTTTGATGATGATGCTGTCTCTTCTTCAGGCAGGAATGATCCGAACAGAAGAAAACGAGTTTTTCATCCAACCACTGGATCAGCAGAGGCCAGCAAAGGAGGAAGAGGAGGATGGAGGACGGCAGCATGTCATTTATCGGTCTTCTGCCATCATCAAACAGCCTTCATCTGTCAATCAAACCACTGAAGACTACCTCCACGGTGAGAGCAGGGTCAGGTTGAGTCTTGAAGAGCCCTGTGGACTGGGGTGGCGGGGTTGATTGACATATGACATATGAACCCTGGTCCTCTTGAAAGTGAGGGTCTATGTTCATGTGGGAGTGAGGTGTGGAGGTAGAGTGAAAGGAGGATGTTATGTATGCGCCATGTATAAGAAAGAGTGAAATGAACTGCATGAAAGCAACACGTTTAACAGAGTAAAAGTGGTGCAGGGAGTAGGAACAACCATCCTTTACCACCTTAAGGGAGTTCTTTTCTTGATGCATTTTTTCATCTTGGTCATGAATCATTGCCCCCTAGTGAGGACTATTTAAAAATGGAGGTGTAACAGTTAATTTTAACAATTCGAGTCATTGTTGATTTCGGTTCATTTTGAATGATCCGATTGGATCTGATTCTCTGATCTAAAATGGATCAGAACATCTTCATCCAGAACTTCAACAGTGTGACTCAGATAGCTGCTACTGAACAGTGAAGTTTTCCAGATTCTTGTGTTTCTTCAAGATAATCAAGTGTAAATAAATATGTGTACAAACAAACAAGTAAACAAGAATGAATGTCAAATCCATTCCCATTTGAGTTTGATAAAGTTCATTCCACTGTTGTTTTTCCACATCAGAATAATCCAAAGGAACATTATTAGAACATTCTAGCTCACTGTATGGTCACATGACTTTGAATTTACAAAGTGTTTCCACACATTGGACTGGAATGATGTTGATCAGTTTTTATTGCATCACATGTGTTGTTCTGTGATGGTTCTTGGTCCTTTTAACATTATAGTCAAATAAACCCACCATGTCTTAATCCCAATGGGATTTTCCTATATTGATATAATCCATTGATCTAATTTTGAAACAATGTTTTAATGACAGGTCGGTTTGATGAATAACTTCCCTCAGGCAGTTCGATTTGGTTGGATTGTGGTAATATAAATCCATTCATTAATTATGCTGATTAATCGTGACACCCTTTTTGAAACCGTGGAATTGTTTTTTGTCAAGGCATTTTGGTCCATGTCAGTCTTTGCTTTACTTCTGAGGGTGCTGTGTGTGAAAGCAAACTAAACTAGACCGAAGTGTGGAAACTGTTAGACCCCTCCATCCATTCAGGTCAGGACTACCCTAGTGACAGTAGCCTGAACGGGTTCAGCTACTCCAGGGAATCACAGTAGCGTCTTCCAAAGTGAAGGTCAGAACTTCAGAGAAGCGATGCAGCTTAAAAACAAACATTTAGTCTGAAGCTCAGACTGCAGGAATGCAGAGCATCAGAAAAACACGGTAGAGCTGAGCTCAGACTCTGCTCCAGAAGAATCCGGGGAGAAGTGTGGAAAAGTTCCAGGAAACTTTCCAGCACAAACACACACACGCACAGAAACACATGCACGCCTAAACTCCAGTATTATCTGCATTTGAGGGAAATTTAGAGTTGAATGTTCCAGAGGTCACCCAAAGTCAAATGAGCTGGAGCTTTAGGAGATATTTCTTCAGAACAGCCTCATAAAACTTCCTTTTTGTCAGCAGGTCCTCTCCTAGGATCCCTGAACTTCTCCCAGACGGGGAACTCCTCTGGCGCTGGTGTCAGACGTTTGCGGCGAGACACTCAGGGAGCTGAACTGTTCAACATCGAGGTAGAGGGACTGTTGCAGCGCACTGATGAGGTGACCTGAGAGTTCCTGAACCGTCTTCCTCCTCCAGGTGCTGTTGGCGGTGGATTATTCTGTGCTTCTCTTTCATGGCCGAGACCACATCCAGAAATATCTGCTGACCTTCATGAACATAGTGAGTGAAGTCATGAAAGTGAGTCAGATCACAGGTCTCGTCACACACATAAACTTTCACACACCGATGGCAGCAGAGGAGTTCAGGGCACACACAGTTGGAACCAAACTGGCAACCTTCCGATCAACGGTTGCTGACAGAAGGGTGATCTGTGGTTCAGTGTGCGCATCAGCATGTGTGCGTGTGTGTGGGAGCTGGGATGCAAAGGTCCAGAACGTGCACACACTCGTGCACAGACACTCACACGTGCTGGCAGCTCCAGCTGAAATCTGACCTCAGTGGTTCACATTCTCTGAACGCCTGCAGCCCAAACTCTGATTTATGAGAAAAAAGTGGACGGGAACATTACAGAGCTCAGCTTGCTGACTCACACACCCATCGCTCGGTGAGTCATCATTGCCTCAGAGATCAGGGACAACACCATTTCAGCGCTGAAGCAGTCAATCTCAGCTGAGACACAAAACTGCTCCTGGATTACAGACAGAAAACCACAGAAAGCTGCAACAGTCACAGCCAGAGAGGGGCGGAGCCTCTGAAGACGCTGCAGCAGGGCAGCACGTGGAAGCTGCTCACGCTTCCTGCATCTGCTGACAGCAAGCAGCAGCTGAAAACTTCCATGAAGAACCAGAGTCCTTTTTCCCAGCTGAGACCCATGAAACTGTTGAACCAGAGAAAAGCAGCAACACCTTCTCCTGCTTCTTTCCAAACATGGATTTTAAGATTTTTTTTTTATTCAGGACAGTGAGGATGTTTGATGCACGGTCGAGGTGAAGCGTCTCACAGAGAAACAACTCTGGTCCAGGAGCTCTCACAGTTTTCCAGATTCTCCACAGTTCAGAAATTTTTTTTCCATAAAACACTTCCAGACAGGAAGATCCCAAAACACAAACTTTCAAAGCCCCCTCCCGGCAAAAGTCTTATCTCAAGCCAACACCATCCGCTGGGTCACTGTACAGAGTCAAAAGTTCAACTGTCATGCCTCCCTCACCGCCCATGGTTTCCCAAAAGGATTCCAGTTTGCAGATCCAGAGCTGGGTGTTTGAGCAGTCACCCTCTGGGACCTGGGAAGATGGGACCTCCTCTGTGGTCCCAGTCTTCTTCATGGAGGAGGGATGAAGTTCAGTCTTAGATTCGGGACGAGTCTGAAATCCTCTGTGACCTAAAGATCTCTTTATCTGGAAGACATGATTCTGTTTCTGCTGATCCTCAGCTCTATGAAGGGGGGGCAGCTTGGGACTCAGACTGGGTCTGAGCCCCCCCCACCACACACCCCACCACCACCACACACACACACACACACACACATCCCCTTGGTTTATAATTACAGGAGGTGTCTTACTGATGAGGTCTGGTTCCAACACGGTAGCATCCGTATCGTGAAAAACCTAAGACTGAAATGACTTCATTTGGTTGAAGCCAGAAGTAAACCATTTTCTATGGGTGACATCAGACTCACTCGCTCCAGTTCTCTCATACAGTCAATGGTACATACTGTACATGCCTTGTTCCAACACAGGGAGGGAGTTGGTGTGTCCACAGATCAAAAAACCTGTGCAGCAAAAAGCAAATCAGTTCAACACAAGAGGATGTAACTTTTTCATTACTCAGCTGCTGGAGAAAAGAAATATACCTTTTTGTGTTTTTTTAGCCTTTATTGTACCAGGAAATCCCATTGAGATAAGATCTTTTCCATGGAAGACCTGAAACTGAACGTGAAACTAAAAGTGAATACAAATCTTCAATGAACTTTTGATTTCTCTGTAATCTGCTCCATGCTGAGCAGCAGCACCAGACGGACCGATCGTTCGTCAGGATGTGCTAAAACAAACACTGCAGCATGTGGCAACATCATTATGTTTCAGTTCGGAACAAATCCCAGAGACTGTTTCTTTCTGCACTTCAGGGTTTGACCAAGCCGACTCGTGCAAAATTAAGCCCTTCCCGCTGAATGACACTAATTTGCAACAGACTATTTAATCCAGAACTCCACTTAAATTAGCATCACTTTGAATGGAAAAAACAGAAGAATATTGTTTTATATAATTGAAACTCAAGTCAGGCATGGAGAAGTTACAGCTGCCAGAGGCCACACAACAGACGGTGTGGATGCATGCATGCGCACTTACCGCAAAATCTCTTCTGTTTGGTCCACTGGTACTCCTGTGTAGATGGGTGGGTCTTTGAAAATGTTGGAGAGTGATACTGTCTCAAAAAGATAACTGGAACAACCTTTTCTGCCAGGACCACAGCCTCCATCTACATGTGTGTCTGACATCAGCACCACCTCCAAGCACACATTCAAACACACACCCACGCACACACCCACACACACACGCACACCCACACACCCACGCACACACATACACACACACACGCACACACCCACACACACCCACCCACACACCCACACACACCCACACCCCCCCCACACACACACACCCCCCCCACACACACACACACCCACACCCACACACTGAGCTGGTGTCTTTGCCGGCTTGATCTCCAGATGTGTTCTTCTCTTCCAGGTTAATGAGATCTATCAGGACCGTTCTCTGGGAGCCAACATCAACATTGTCCTCGTCAGAATCGTCATGTTGTCCCCTACAAAGGTACCCCCCCCCCCCCCCCCCCCCCCCCCCCCCCCCCCCCCCCCCCCCCCCACACACACACACACACACACACACTCACACACACAGTGTGAAGTTGAGCAGCTCAATTTACAAAGGTTGTTGCTGTTGGGGGCACTGTGGGTTTGGGGGACTGCTCAAAGGACACATTGACTGTGGGCTTGAACCCCTCAACAACTTGTGCCTCAGTCACTCGCACTTGATGCAACCCAAAACCTGCTGCGAGGTTTTGGGTTGTCCAGGCCTGTGGAGGGTCATGGAGACGAGCTGCTGCGTCAGGTGCGGCCTGGTGTGGCCGCTCTAACGACATCATGAAAATGGAACGTACCACGGTCATGCATGTGGTAAATTCATCCTGAAGTTTTTAAAGTCAGTTATGATGTACAAGTGAAGCTGTGGTACTGTGTCCTTACGCCACATTCTAGTCATTATTAAAGTGCAAGTACTGGCTCCGTACTGACCACGCACAAACATTGCAGAATGTGCACGTGGTACTAGTGTCCATAGGACACCACTGGGATGTTCACACAGACTACACTCTGCTTATCTCATTCCCTAAATTCTAACAATCAGGCTGCACACACAGGCGCGCGCCCTTGACCTGAACAGCTCTATCCAGCCCCTTGCGCAGGTTTCAGTCCACCTGTAAGGGCAGTTGTGACTAAGGCCTGACAGGCAGAATGGCAGCTGAAGCCGCTGACCAAAGACCCAGGTTCATAAGAGTCTTTGCAAGTCGTTTCAGAACTGAGACGTTTGCTTTCTGTAAGCTTAAAACCTGCTGTTCATTCTGCCTCTTCACCAGAGAACTAGGTTCTAACACCCCTCCCCCCGATTTAAGAAGGATTAATGAGACAATGCCCCACCATGGTGAACCACGGTTTCATTTTGACAGCTGCTGAGCAGTTCCAGTGAAGCTCTGGTGCTGGTGCACACCTGCTTTGCTGCTGTTTTGGTTGGTGTTTGTGAGGCAGAACCACAGCTGTCCTCATCACAGTCATAACGTCTCCTATCAGCCATGGGGAGGACAGCAGGACAAAACGGTTTGGATGCTGCAAAGCTCTGAATGTGCCGGTCCAGCCAAAATCCCATCTCTGAACTGCTGCATTTCAGTTCACAGATGGAGACCTTAGATCCAACCAGGCTTTGGATTGTTTTGCATCAGACAAAATGTGTTGGTTTGTGATCAGAAAGCGGATCCAGGGTAACATAAAGGCCTGTGCTGTTCCTCTGTCAGTCCCAGGAGCTGATCTCTGTGGGGAACGCCCAGAAGAGTCTGGAGAACATCTGTGGATGGTCGTACCTCCAGCACCGGGAGCAAACCCATGCCGAGCAGCACGACCACACCATCTACCTGAGCAGGCAGGAGTTTGGGCCCCCTGGCATGCAGGGTACCACCGTCACTGGTGCATCACATTAACCTGGTGGGACGGGGCTCTTTTTGGCAGCTGCAGTGTGGACAGAGAGCAGCTTTTGTGACAGAGCCCCCAACAGGAGGGGGCTCTGCAGAAGACTAGGACATGGAGAGTGTTTGGAGGAAGGGGCTGTAGAAGGAGACTTTAGCCTCTGCAGGCTGGAACAGGCAGAAGATAACAAATGGATACTTGTTTCAAAATGATCACATTTGTGAGAAGTGTTTCCAACTGTTTTTGGATGCTATTTTAATGATTGTATCTGTCATAAATAATTGTAAGTATTAATGTTGTTCTTTTTGGCCGCAGTGAGGCTGACAGACAGTCAAGTAATTCTGTGTTGAGATCATCAGGACATGTCTCCCATGACAGCAGTGATGCTGCACCACTGCTGCTGATGTGATGGAGGACCATGACACCAGCTTTGACTTGGCACCTCTCCTCTTTTCTTACAGGTTACGCTCCGGTTACAGGGATGTGCCGACTGTACCGCAGCTGTGTTCTGGTGCTGGAGGACGGCTTCTCCTCAGCGTTTGTGGCGGCGCATGAAACAGGACACGTGTGAGTGTCCTTACACGCGGGGAATAGGGAGGGGGTGGGGGGTCTTAAAGGAGCCCGGCCACTATTGGGGACTGGCGTCTATTATAACCATCACCTGTTAGACCCGGCTTTTATTGGAGACCGGCCGTTATTGGAAGATATACGGTAATTCAGAAACTGGTGATCAACTGGGATTTTCACCCACAATAATCTCTAGAGTTTACAGAGAAAGGTCAGAAAAAGAGAAAATCTCCAGTGAGCTGCAGTTCTGTGAGAGGAAATGACTTGTTGATGTCAGAGGTCAGAGGAGGTCAGACTGGTTCCAGGTGATAGAAAGACAACAGGAACTCAGATAACCACTGGTTACAACAGAGGTCTGTAGAAGAACATCTCTGAACGAACAACACATCTAACCTTGAAGCAGATGGACTACAGCAGCAGAAGAACACACCAGTACCACTCCTGTCAGCTAAGAACAGGAAACTGAGGCTCCAATTCACACAGGATCACCAGAACTGGACACTAGAAGATGGAAAAACGTTGTCTGGTCTGATGAGTCTCCATTTCTGCTGTAGGGTCAGAATTTGGCATCATCAACACAAAAGCATGGATCCATCCTGTCTTGTATCAACGGTTCAGGCTGGTGGTGGTGGTGTAATGGTGTGGGGGATATTTTCTTAACACACTTTGGACCTCTTAGTACTAATGGATCAAGGTTAAACGCCACAGCCTACCCGAGTATTGTTGCTGACCATGTTCATCCCTTCATGACCACAGTGTACCATCTTCTGATGCTGCTTCCAGCAGGATGAGGCTCCATGTCATAAAGCTGGAATCATCTCAGACTGGTTTCTTCAACATAACTATGAGTTCACTGGACTCCGATGACCTCCACAGTCACCAGATCTCAACCCAATAGAACTCCTTTGGGATGTGGTGGAGCAGGAGAATGTCATCATGGATGTGTGATGCTGTCATGTTAATGTGGACCAAATTCTCTGAGGAATGTTTCCAGAACCTTGTTGAATCTCTGCCACCAAGGATGAGAGCAGTTCTGAAGACAAAAGTGGGTCCAACCCGGTACCAGCAAGCTGGACCTGATAAAGTGGCAGCTGATCGTATGTCCTCCATCATGAGTAAAATGCTACACGAACATGTTAAAAACATGTAAAGGTTAAATGTAACAATATTGAATTGATTCTAATTACTATTCACCAAAGCCAAGAGATTCAGCTGCTCATCCATACGTTCCTTAGAAACATGGCACTTTAGAAGGCAGTAAACAGGCTGTAGGAGACTTAGCCAGAAAGCATGGAAATGACAAAGACTGGACTAGCCAAAAACAGTTATGTCCTCTCAGGCTGTGCTTTCGTAGCAAACAAACAATAGCACTTTCAACAAAACCTTCTCATGGTTTATGAGAAAAACCCCACTACTACCTGCTTAAAAGATTGCTATTAAGAGACAAATCGGTTGTGTTCAACTCTCAGAATGATAGGTGTGATACACGTTTCTAAAATAAAAAATCCAGCATTATTCTTTAGTTTTACTGAAATACGTCTTGTTCTGATCACGCCTTCACAAACACCTCTGCCGTTGTGGAAAGGAAAAAAAGTAAACACATTCAAAAGATATTAAAAGGTTTTTAGTTTGTTCATCAATGACTTTAATCTGTACATAAACCTAGAATTGCTGAAAAACGATTGAGTGTGATTGCTTCTTTGTTCCTGTTATGCTGTCATCAGCTTCAGAAGTCCTGTGTGTTCAGCCATGTTTTCATTCACAGCAGCTCTTCTGGATCAGTGTTTCTTCATCATATCTCTGAGCTCGTTATATCACTAACACATCATTCACACAAACATGTGTTTCGCTCACTCTGTCATGGCAATAATAACTCAGGAAGTGGAGACTAAATGAACACACTGGAGGTACACGGGAGTCATATCTGTCACCTTTTCAACCTTCAAACATGGGATTCTGCTCATCCAAACTCGTTCTTGATTCCACAGGAAAATGTCAGCTCCTCTTTCTGCGTGTTTTTCTTAAAAAAGCAAACACTGCATTTCGTCGACACACATTTCCACCTGGTTTACACAAGTTTCATGGGCAAAGAGGTCAGAGCTCAGACATGATGGTGCTCACATGGGGATCTGCGCATTTCAAACCAAAGCTTCTCATTAGTTTCTCAGAACTCTCAGGTGACCCAATACTGACCATCACTGAGACCTTCATGGACACTCTGCTATTCGTTTCAGATGTCTTCATCCATGTGTCCTCAGGTTGGGCATGGAGCATGACGGCGAGGCCAACGACTGCGCTGACGATGTGCCTTTGGGCAGCATCATGTCTCCAAGGGTTCAGGCCAGCTTCTATCGTTACCACTGGTCCAGATGCAGCTGGATGGAGCTGCACAAGTACCTTCAGTGAGTTCAGCCTGGTTCGGTACTGAATTCCATCAGGTGAAGGAGTGAAGGGAGTGGCGTCGGGGACTAATGTCCGGTCTTGTTGGTGCTGGTAAGGTTAGTGCACCTTCATTCAGGACTGTGTCCGGTCAGGCTCATGGTTCAGGTGTTGTGATTCAAGACGGTTTCTGAACCAAAGCAGGTCTAAAGTAGAACTAAAGCGGTTCTGGTTTAGTCCTGCCACAGGCCTGGCTCAGGACTAAAGTTGTCCTGGTTTGGAAATAAAACCCTCCATATCTGAAGTGGGGGAAGTCCACGTGTAAGGTGGGACTAGTTACGGACTGAAGCTGGAATGGTCTTATCACGTTTGCCGTTCGCAGCACCTACGACTGTCTCCGTGACGACCCTTTTAACCACGACTGGCCGGCTCAGCCTCAGCTGCCTGGCTTCAAGTACTCCATGGACCAACAGTGCCGCTCCGACTTTGGCCTGGGATACAACCTGTGCACGGCAGTAAGTAACCCCGCAGCAATAAAGGTCTCTTCTTGTTAAACCGTGCATTTGATCATAAAACACTTTGTACACACAAACTCAAAAGCGAAAAACCTCAGTTCTGCCGTCCATGGTCAGCTGTGCGTGCACGTGTGCACGTTTGTTTTCCTCCTCCTTAATCTTCATTTGTTCATGAAGGTCTTTATCAATGAAATGAAATAAAAGTGTTTTGTTAAGGATGGAGGCATCAGCAAAAGAAAGGAGGGAATAATCAGACTAAACAGGAGTAATCCGATTTCTGCAATAACATCAGTCAGATTTCTGGAAAAGCTCCTGTTGGTTCTGAAAACTCAGCGGTCCTCGTTTGGAAGGTTTCATGGCGGAGTGACAGCTTGATGAAGAGCGGCACCTCTGCCTACTTTCTGAAACGCTTTGAGAGCAGCAGACTTCACAAGCCTGACGGTCATTGGACAGGCTGGGTGGAAAATGTCCTTTTTCACGGAGCAGCTTCACCGCTTTCATTCCGTTCCAAACTAAAAAAATGTTGTTTCCAGAGGAAAATCCAGAGCACGAAGCCATGAAATGCTGTTTATTGAAGAGTCGCCGACACCAACTCCAAAAGATTTTAAAATGTTATTGTAAGTTTAAACTCCCATAAAGCCTTGATCTTGGCAAACAGATCTTGTGAAGGATATGCTTCAGTCTGTCTGATTCCACAGAGTCCTGCTGGTGCTGGAAGCTCTTCAGAGTCCCTCTGATGAATCTGAGGTCTTTTATCGGCCTCTGCAAACGTTTCCTGCATGAAGTCACCTCCAGATTAATGTTCCGAACAGATGCTGCAGATGGACTCAGTTGACATCTGAACCAGCCTGAAACACCAGGAAAGTGGTTCCAGACTGTTTATGCCGTCTGCATCTCATCGGGTTTCTGCTTCTTGTTGTCCTGCACGTCACAGAGGGAGCAAGCAAGCCAGAAGTTAACTCTGTTTCCGCTTAGAATCAAACTGAATCTTTCCCTGAAGAAATACTGCTGTGACCTCTAACTCCCAGGTTATCTGAGCTTTCCTCCCACCAGCATCTCAAGTTCTCTCCTTCATTTAAGCCAGCAGTCCAGCAGTGATTCTCTCTTGAAGCTCCGTGAAGCTTTGGAGCTTCAAAGAAGTTTTTTGTTGTCCACTGATCAGCCAGCTGAGTCTGAACTCTAGCAACAGCAGCACGTCAGGTTTGACCCTTCCAGCTTTTGTGAAAGCTTATATCCCAGAAACTCCTCTGGATATTGTACCTCCAGATGTGTCATTGTTACATGTAGCTCTACTGTAACCAGGAAGGATGCTGAACTCATGAAACCACAGAGCAAAAGACCAAAGAGGCCCGTCAGAACCTGACAATGCTCAACACCTTTAGAAAGCAGGAATTTGTCCAGTGAACTTTGGAACCACAAACACCAAAGCACGGTTGAGGGAGTATTATGCATTGTGATGTATGCTGTTCCAGATAATCTGAGATTCAGAAAAAACAATCTGCTGCCAGCATAAACGTTGATGATCTCAAGCCCACGTCTCAGTCCTGCTGGCAAATCTGAGGACAGGAGCTAAGGTTCAGCACAGACCTGAAGCCCAGCGCCACTGTCACTGGCCAGTTGACAGGGTATGCCTCCTCTGGTTTGTGAGTTTTCTTCATGTTTCAGATCAGTAGATTTCCAGTCATTGACACATGAAAACTGCCAATACTTGGTTCTGGACAGTAACCGGAAAAATAAACAATTTTGGAAACAAACTTGAGGAACTCGGTCAAAAATCATGTGAGTGCAAACCAGATTCTTGCACTGTCCTTCTAAAATCCTGCTCCTGTTCTTGTAGGAAGGTCCTTTAAGCACTAGAACAGACTCTTGAGAGTGTCAATGCAGGCCAGCACAGCAAACACGCCCCGTAACTTTGGAGTATTTTACACAAGCAGTTTAAGAGATTAAAAGGAAGTCTTTTGTTTCAAAAAACATAAAAAATTGTGAATTTTCTAATGATTTCACTTGAGAAAAGTTACAAAATATCCTCAATGAAACAATCTAAATAATGTCATTCAGTTGTAAATCATAGGGAGAAAACGAATAACTTCATAATTAGAAACCCCTTCACACACTGAGGCGTGGCTTTGTGTCGATCATTGGTTACATGATGGAGTGTTTACCTGCTTTCACTCTGCAGAGGGTCTTTCTGCTCAAACGGAAGGGGGGTTTTAGGACAACTTTGCTCAGGTGTGAGAGCCATGATTGACCTGCTGATCCTTATGGTCTTTGAGTTCATCATTCAAAAGATAAACTCCCGACTTCTGTGTGCTGCAACAAACACAATGGTATGGGGTCGATGTAGGATCAGCTTAAAGTGAATGAAAAACCAGATTGTACATTTGGAAAAAAAAATTTGAAAATGAGAAAACAAGACATTGATTTTTGAATTTTTAAAATAAAATTTGTTTTTTCAAATTTTTTTTCTTGTATACTTTCCTTTCAGTTTTCAGTTTCTATTCAGTTTTTGAGTTTTCACTGCCGAACTGATCCTATTTTGACGTGGGGGCGGGGCTTTGAGCTCATTGGCTACTGGAAAATTTCCCATGGGGCGACAGACAGGACACCTCACTACCCCTTTTTTAACACTTTTCTCTCTTGCTTAAGCTCTCAAAGGTCACCCCTTCATAGAAAATAGGTCCAGGGTTAGAATGAAAACAAGAATCTAATCACATGAGATGTTTGTAACGTTGGCAAGCTGCACTCATCACGTCTCCATAAAACCAGACACGGGAGAGATTGATTATCGAAGGATTGCAGGTTCGATTCCCGCCTTGCCCGCTCATGTGTTGAAGTGTCCTTGGCCAAGACACTGAACCCCACATTGCCTCTGATGGAAGGTTGGTGCCAGGGTTCGGCAGCGGAGCCGCCATCAAGGTGTGAATGGGACCGTGATTGTAAAGCGCTTTGGGCCTTCAATGAAGGTAGAAAAGTAAACGCCATTTACCATTTTAAATGTGCTATTTTTTTTTCAAATTTACAATTTATTTTTCAAAAATTCCTTCAAGTTTAAAACTATTTTCAAATTAAACAAAAAGTCAAACTTACAATATCTTGTTTTCAAATTTCGATGTATTTTTTTTTCCAAACCATGTTTTGGTTCACTTTCGGCTGATCCTAAACTGACCTCATACAGGACAGAAACAGGAACTTCATCAATCTTATCTAAATATGGTCAATATGGTACCTGTCATCTGCAGAGAGAGGTTCACTCTGGACCAATGAGTCCTGTGGTTTTTTTGTGTCCAGTACATGACCCATGACCCCTGCAAACAGCTGTGGTGCAGCGACTACAACAACCCTTTCTTCTGCAAGACCAAGACAGGGCCACCGCTGGACGGGACCAAGTGTGGACCTGGGAAGGTCAGTTCCTGCAGCTTGGTGTGACACTAATGCAGGGTATTAGCCACTCAATGCAAGCTGTCCAGATCCATGTTCTCATCACTGGTCACAGCGGATCAGTACAGCACCAGAGTCCATGATCTGTGCCATGATCCACCTTTGCTTGTGTTTTTTTGACAAAATAGAGTGACCACAGCAGCAGAATGAGTGGTCTCTGGGTCAAACGGGCTTGGACCTGGATCACCTGGTCAAAACAGACAGTTCTCCTTAATGAAATTCACACAACTAAAAGCTAAAAAGATCGGGTTCAGCAGCTTCCTGACCAAACGGGCGGTGAACCTGATGAAGTTTCAAGCCCGTCTGCTAGCAGCTGCTCAGCTAACTTCCATGTCTGATTGCAGCACTGTTTCAGAGGCTTCTGCATGAAGCTGACCCCGAACCTCCTCAGACAAGATGGTGCCTGGGGGCCATGGAGTGCATTTGATAGCTGCTCTCGCACATGTGGCGGTGGCGTCAGGTTCCGGACCAGGCGATGCGATAGCCCTCTGTGAGCGAACTGTTGGTCATCTGTGTAGCACAAGCAGATTCACGCTTTCTGACATGACATCATTCTCAGTCCAGCCAATGGTGGGCGCACTTGTTTTGGAAACAGCTATGAGTTCCAGCTGTGCAACCAGGAAGACTGCGAGCCTCTGACAGATTTCAGGTCAGTGAGGCGGGGCTGAGCGTATGGCTGTGTCCTCTGGCTGACTCCTGCTCAGCAGCTCTGTTTGTCCTTCAGGGAGGATCAGTGTAAAGTCTGGAATCCATTCCTTGAGCATGGTGGACAGAAGCATCAATGGCTGCCCTACCAGCATCCTGAGCGTAAATGCCCCATCTCACCAGCAAACAAACACACCCGCTCACAAGAACCAGATTCCTCACCAGAGCAAAGGCTCTGCAGATAAAATCATCTGCGGGGGCTACCTTCTCTTTTATCGAGGCGATGGTTTAGTCTGTCCGTCTGGACGGCCGGACAAACCCCGCAGGAGGTCGTCAGGGAATGCAATATGTAACATGGGAATAGAAATGCACATGTATGCACTCACACGCTGAAGTTAGAAGGCAGGAGTCTACAGTACCCCCCCACACACGCACCTTTAACTCTGCTTCATCTTACCGTGTTTGTCTGCTTTACAAACCTGACCACAACTGTGTGTGTGTTTGTGTCTGCAGCCGAGGAGCGCTGTCATCTGTACTGTCAGTCCAACCAGACTGGGGCCGTCGTGTCCATGAACAGAATGGTGCATGATGGGACACGGTGTTCATACCAGGACAGCCACAGTGTGTGTGTCAGAGGAGAGTGTGAGGTCTCTGTGCTGTGGGGGGGGGGGGGCACTCAGGAGCCCCTGGTTGTCTTTATTGTCTCCTGATGGATGACACCCCACCCATCAGAATGAGTTTAGCTGACATCTGCATGAGTTTCTGAAGTCTGCATCCTTTCTCTCCTCCCTGTCGCCCTTTCCTCAGCATGTAGGCTGTGATGGACAGATTGCCTCGGACCAGGAAGAGGACCGCTGTGGAGTCTGTGGAGGAGACAACTCCAGCTGTAAGGTCATCAAAGGGAACTTCACCCGCAGCACCAGAAAACAAGGTGAACCTCCCCAGATCTTAGTTCAGTCCAAACCCATAACCGAGCTACACTTCACGGGTACTTTACTGTGGCTTTAATGAGATCATTGTTCAGGTTACCTAAAGATCCTGGAGATCCCCAAAGGAGCTGGACATCTGCTGATCCAGGAGTTCAAGGGAACTCCCCATGTCCTGTGTAGGAGCAGCTGAGAGCCCAAAAAAGGTCCTGAAGCTTCCGGGCTTCCTAAGAAAGAAAAAAATGATGATTTTTTTTGTTGCAGCTCTTAAGAACCTGGAGACAGGCCACTTCTTTCTGAACAATGAAGGTGAGCTTCTAGAATCCCGAGTGGTGATTGAGAAGGGGGTGCTGTGGGAGTACAACAACACGGCAGAGAAGGAGACTGTTCAGAGTTCAGGCCCGTTGAAGTACGGGGTTCTGCTCATGGTCAGTCACAGGATCTTCTTTAGCATCATCGAAACCTGAAGAAACTCTGGCGTGACATTTTTGTGGCTCAGGTTCGTTCCCATGGCGATTCCAAAGTCACAGTGTCCTACAAGTACGTCATCCAGAATCACCTTCGGTCCTCACTGGACTCCAACTTGGTGCAGGAGGACACCATCTTCTATGAGTGGGCACTAAAGAAGTGGTCTCACTGTTCCAAACCCTGTGGAAGAGGTGGGTTCTGCTGTCTGATGGTTACCGTGGCAACAAAGACAATGACATTTACACGATCTGTGCTGCCAGGAAAACAATACACCAGGTTCGGCTGCAGGAGGAAAGCTGACGGACTGATGGTGCAGAGGATGTTTTGCTCCAGCATCAGCAAACCCAGAGCCATCAGCCGCACATGCAACACTGAGAGCTGCCAGCCACCGCGGTGAGCACAAACGCCTCTGTGTGGGAAATGTCCACCGCAACAAAGTTTGAAATGTGGGTGAATCTTCTGTCAGAAACAAAGTCCCCTCAGACTTTCTGCTGGGTCTGGTCAAGTTAGAAAGTGTGACACAGCTTTGAACTCCATATGTTCCAACCATGACTGACAGGAGGCAAACTTGAGAGCTGGACTTTCCTGCACCTTCATGTCTCTGGCCCAGGGTGACCCGTATGTGAACCATAGCTGACATCAGTGCAGTGTTATTCTACTACAAGTTAACCCATGAATCACACCCATCTTTGTGTCCGACTCTTGGAGCTGAGACTTGCTTTGCTGGCTGAAACCCTAACCTGTGTTCCTCCCTTCAGCTGGGTGACGGGGGACTGGGGGGAATGCAGCGCCTCCTGTGGTCAGACGGGCTGGAGGCGGCGCTTGGTGAGCTGCCAACAGCAACAGTGCTCTGTGCACAGCAAACTGTGCAGGGAAGCGCAACCGGAATCCAAGCAGACATGCAACCGGATCCCCTGCCCAGCTGCGTGGAGAACCGGGCCATGGACTACGGTACAGACCTGCCTGACACCCGTCTACCCAACAGTCTTTCAGGGTGGTGTTCTTCTGCACAAAACCCGTTTTGTCCTGAAAACCCTTCCTTTGTCCCTACTTTTCTAGATAAATTCAAACATCCTGAAATGTTTCTGTTCTCTTGTCTTTCTACGTCACACTCCATTCCTCTTCTCTTTTTGACTCCTGTCTGCTGCAACTCCAGATTGTTCTTCCTTCGGAACAGATCTCCATTCTCCTTGATCTAGAATTGTAACATCTTCATTTCCAGTGTTCTCCTGTCCTGCCCTGACTGTCAGGTCTCTACATGTCTAGAGTGTGGCCTTCCTCCTGTTGTGTTGCTCTGAGGCTGGCTGCAGTCTTCTTCTCTCTGCGTTTGTCAACAGCTTTTCCTGAACTTCTCCTGAATGTAATTTGTCCAGTGGGACATTAACCGGAAGCTCTTGAATCCTTTCTTGACTCTGTCTTTGTTTTCAGTGTTCAGTCTCTTGTGGAAATGGCACCCAAGAACGACAGGTTGCATGTCTGAATCCTGAAGGTTCAGCTGGAAACTGTAGTGAGCCTGAACCAATCACATGGCGGCACTGTCAGGCCCCGCCCTGCAGTGGTAAGCTCCAGCCAATCACACACCAGTTAGGAATGTACTGCCACCGCCCACAAGATAATAAACCCAAGAGGAAAGTTAACAATTTTATTTGAACAGCAAACAAACAAAAATAAAAAAACAATAAGGCCCATAAAAAGACTGTTCAGCAAAACCAAGTTTTACATCCAAGAGGTCATCCAAATTCCTGTATAAAGACGGGAGGCGCGGTCCCTCCAACAGAAATGGGTCTTTGGCTGGATGTAGGTGTGGTCAGGAACAGACAGGATGAGAAGGAAGAATGAAGTAGAAAAAGAAAGCTGGTCAGAAGGGCGAGATGAGAAAAACAGAAAAAAGACATAAAGACCATAACCTGAAAGAAAAGCTGAAATCATGACAGCACCATAAAGACCCACTCCAGTGAAAATTGTGTTTTTAGTGTTTTCAGCTTGTTTTTGTGACATTTTTCTCATGATGCAGGGCGTATATAAAGACAATGAAGCTTGAAATGGCATTTCTGAGCATATTTTTTGTATTCAGATCATTGTGAGTCAGGAGCAGACAAAAAAATGCTGCATGAAAAGGCTTGTATTTGTGATGTCGAATCTACGATCAGCAGCCACAAGCTCCCTGCTGCGCTCCATTCTGAGACATCCACATGCAGACGAATAGATCCGTGAACGTCTCTGTTTTCCTCATCTGAGCTGGAATCTGGATCAGAACAGTACAGCTGCACAGCTCCAATGTTGTATCATGAGGGACTGTAAGCTGGCGGTAAAGGGTGTAGCTCTCAGTTGTGGATGATGGGAAAGGGAGGGGGGAGTGCTTTGTGCAAATGGTCTACAACTATGAGTCAAATGTCTAACAAACTCCTGCCACTCTGCAGAATATGTTCTAGAAAACAACCGCCATCACCATGATTAGAAGACCACTGGAAACTCTTTGAAGTGGATCATACGATGATCGGAGTGGGACTTTAAGTAAAGGATTGGGGGGTTATGTTGCTTGCTCAGCTGACTGTTCACCTCCCCAACAGGCAACCAGAGAAACTCCATCATCCAGTGGCTCTCCCAGTCTAACCCAAACCTGCTGACGCCACAGATGACCTCCCGTAAGACACGCCTCCTCCTCTTCCTCATTTTTTCTTGCCCTGTTTCTCCTTCTGCTTCATCCTCCTGCTGCTGCTCTCCTTCAGCTGATCTGAGTTTGAAAGAGGCTTGCTGATGAGGACCGTTCATCAGAATCCAGGATCCAGCTCTAGTGTCACATCTGCTTTAGTCCTTCAGGAGACATTATTTCATGCTTAGAAGCAGATGACTTCATAGCTAACTACAGAAAAGTTTGTGTCCCTCACACTAACTTCACAAAGAAGCACTGACTGACTGATGCTTCTTCCTGCCCTGTATCTCCTGTTTGGTCAGGAAAAATGAAAGCCTCTTCAGGAAAGCACGTCTGACTGCCTACTGTCTGCAGGGCAACGTTGCCGTGGCGACCGCTCTGCCTTCTGTCGTATGGAAGTGTTGAGTCGGTACTGTGCCATTTCCGGATACCAGCAGATGTGCTGCAAGTCCTGCAGCGACAGAAACTCCGCCCCCAGCGCCAGCACAGAGTCTCCATCTGGCAACAGCAGGTCTGACCAGAGGTCTTCATCATGTAGCAGCTTAGTGAACATCTCCAGAGAACAGGACGAGAATAAAGCCAGTGAGCCAGAGCAGTGTCACATCACACATGAGAAGCAACAATTCAAATCAGATTTTAAAAATGGTTGGTGTGGAGATGATCCTCAGAAAGATATACACTTACTCTGAAGTATACTATATTATGCAGGTACACTTATGTCCTTCTGTATGGTAGATTTTTATGTATGGATGTAGTCCTTGTTATTGTTCATAAACCCCCCCATTCTTCCCTATCACGAGTGTTGTGAAATAAAAGTTTTTTCCGTTTTGCAGGTTCTGGAGAGGGACCACTGACAATGTGACATCAGTTACCCAGCATGTGACAGGTAGCAGCTTTCTCAGCAGTGATGTCATCACCACACCGACCCCCATTGCTAGTGTAAACCCACCCCCCTCCAGTGGGAGCACCCCGGACTTTGTCTACGTGGAGTACGAGGATTACGAGGCATCCTCCTCAGAGGAGAATTTGTCTCACTCGTTTGAGATTCCTGACATTCGCCCCACATCCGTGGCAGCAGCAAGGACGATGTTGACCAACACACCTCTTGTGCCTCCCGTTTCCTCACTAATGATGACCGTTTCTGAAAACCCAACAGTAGCAGCGGTCAGCACGCCTCTAGTTGACCTCACCACCACCACAGCACAAGGGCAGCTCTCCCAGAACATGAATTCTACAGAATCCGAACCTGCAGGGTCCATCTCCAAGAAGGAGAACAACTCTTTGAACGAGGTCTGGTACCAGATTGTGGGGGTGGACAGCAGAGGAGCTGGAGACCAGCAGAACTCCTTTGTGCGGCAGATGCCTCTGTTCCACGAGCGAACACACAACAAACGGATCCAGCAGCTCCTCAGGGAGAAACGGCTGCGGGACTTTCTGGGCAGACTGAACTGGACCAGAGTCAACAGGAAACCCTGACCCTGGTGCTTCCTGCTGGCAAACTTTGAATGATGCAACTCTTTTATATCTCCTGACTGCCAGCGGTCCCGCTGTCCCAAAGCAGGAACATTTCTCACTTCAGTGCAGCACATTTTCATTGTTAGGGGCCAACCACTTCAGTCATCAACTCAAACCACTACTTTGATGCATCACACAAGGACACGGGTCGGGTTTGACTGCAGGACGGCTATGAGGGGTCAAAAGGCAAACTTTGGACAGGGCCAGGTCTGCTCCAGTTCTTCCAGCCAGGAGATCTGTATCCAATTAATCTGCTTCTAAATAGTCTTATACGACTGTTGATCTGGTTCTGAATACCAGGCCAGTTTTTCTTAGCTTTCTGTTTAAGTCGTACCTGCAAGTGCAACATTCTGGAGTCCTCCTACTAACCCCTAGGGACTGGTTGCAGATGTCAGTCTCTGTTCACTGCATGCTAAAACTCCATTGTTACACCCAAGATAAACACATTAAAAGCCTAACTCAAGCAACTATTATATCTCTGCAGGTGGATTTTGTTGCCATAACTGTATGAGGGAATTTGCTTTTCTGTCTTGATTAAATTATGTGATAAATGTTTGCAAAAAATGATGTGTGACCTACAAGTTCTTAAAGACGTACATTAAGATCCAAATCCTGCTTTGTTCCTGCTTCTGTGAATTTATCCGTTCATCTCAAAGTCTTGATGTAAACAGAGCTCCAATGGCTTCACACAGTTTACAGAGCAGCATCACTGTCAGCTAAAAGCCAGCAATTTGGATTTTTTAAACATTTATTTAGATGTTTAGTCTGTACGAAAGACATTTTCAGTCAGCAGTGGGTTCAGCTGGTTTAGTTTGACTTCTCCTCATCTTTGTGAACCTCAGCTGTATAATGAGAAGTGCTGTCTAAAGCTCTGTGGTATGATGCTATTGCAATTAATGTAAACATAAAGTATAACATGATGGCTGAAAACAATTGATTTTATCAGAAGAATGCATTAGAAAGAAAGAAGAACCAAGAAAGGTACTGCAGTGGAGCAGCAAGTGTTGGGGTGAAGCGGATCAGCAGCCCAAGATGGCTGCAGCAACGCAGTGGCAACTGGAACAACTGCATTAGAGCAACAGCAGAGGAGCAGCTGCAGCAGGACAAACTCAGGGGTGACTGCAGGCTGCGTCCTTCAATTGAAATAGAAATGCCAAGATTTCACAAGGCTGAAGTGAAAAATCAAAAGACAGTTGGATTTAGCAGAGAGATGATATTTTGAATAACAAAACAGGACTTACTTATTTAATAAAAAATACAATATATATATATATATAATTATAGGGCTGCCATTTTGGATTTTTTTCTCGGGCTAATGTGGTTTTCTGATCTTAAGGTCCATTCATGCCAAATTTGGTACTTGTACCATAAAATGCACAATTTGTCTGAATTATCAACCTCACCTGCTCTGCTATAAATCTTTTTTACATCCTGCAATCATCTTTTTTTAAATCAAAACATTCCTTGTTAGAGTTAGTGTCAAGCTAAGGTTTTACAGTACAAAATAAAAAAAATCTAGTTTCATTTACAACATTGAAATGTGTTTAACTTATAACTCCAGAGTTTTCTAAATTGATGTGTATTTTATATATAGCTATATTAATTTTTTTCTGAAAGAGAGGATTCAAAGATACAAAAAATTACACCAAATACACCAAATTTGGTGCTTGTTCCACAAAATGCATGGTTATGTTATTTACCAACTCCACTATGAAGGAAGGTTGGTTATCAAGCTAGTCACCAAGGTAAATTAGCATAAGGTAAGCTAAAGTAGCCATTGTGACAGGGGGTCTGCACTGGAAACTGTTGTGATTAGATTGTCATTTTTCTTAACCTTGCTTCGTGTGCTGCCTCTAGGAAACATAATCAGAAATCATAGTATTAATTTTCACTGTTATGCAGATGATACACAGTTGTATCTATCCATTAAACCCGACCAGAATGACCGCCTAGAGAAACTTAATGCCTGCATTGGTGACATCAAGATTTGGATGGCAGTTAATGACCTCCTCCTAAACCCAGAAAAACTGAGGTCATTATACTAGGTCCAAAATACCTCAGAGATACCCTACCTGTTCAGATGGTCTCCCTGGATGGTGTAAATATAGCCTCCAATCCCACAGTTAGAAACCTGGGGGTTTTATTTGACCAGGATTTATCATTTAAGGCTCACATATCACAGGCTTGTAAAACTGCATTTTTTCACCTACGCAATATTTCTAGGATCAGAAACATATTATCTAGAAGCGATGCTGAAAAACTCATCCATGCATTTGTTACGTCTGGATTACTGTAACTCTTTGCTAGCAGCGTGTCCTAAAAGTTCTTTAAAAAGTCTTCAGCTTGTTCAAAATGCAGCAGCTAGATTGTTAGCAGGAACCAGCAGAAGATAACACATTACTCCTGTGTTAGCTTCACTTCACTGGCTCCCAGTTCAATCTAGAATCAAGTTCAAAATCCTCCTGCTAACCTATAAGGCCTTGAATGGTATGGCCCCATCCTATATTAAAGATCTCATAGAGCCTTACCAACCAAACAGAACACTTTGCTCACAAAATGCAGGACTGCTTGTGGTTCCTAGAATTTCTAAAAGCACAGTTGGAGGTAGAGCCTTTAGCCACCAAGCTCCTGTTTTATGGAATAAAGTCCCAGTTCATGTAAAAGAGAGGCCGACACAGTTTCTACATTCAAAGTTAGACTAAAAACATTCCTCTTTGGACAGGATTATTGCCAGGCTAGCTAGCAATCAGAGATTATTTAACTTACTGCTCCTCTGCCTCACCTGCTATGATGAAGTTTGGAGGAATGATTAAAATTTTCATTACATCTATTATACAAACTTCTCCGTGAAGCTAAGCAGAGGGATAATGGTTTCAGGAAGTGGGCCATGGCGGCCTATTCCTCCAGTTTAGTGGATTTATGCAGGTTTAAGTTAGATTAATAAAATATATATTTTTTTGCTCCTGTGATAGACTGGCGACCAGTCCAGGGGTATCCCCTGCCTTCGCCCATGAGTAGCCGGGTTAGGCTCTGGCAACCCCGTGACCCCGAAAGGGATAAAGCGGATTGGAAAATGAATGAATGAATGAATGAATGAAAATATTATTTTAATATTGACATGCTAAAATTGCTGATTTTCTATTATTGTTATTATTATTACCATCCACTATCTGTGCCATATTACATGCAACTTACCATTAACTTGTTTGAATTAAATTTCAATACCAATTAGTTGCTAGCAGGCTGCTAGAAGTTAGAGGCTGGAGAAAGTATGGTGCACTGGGGTACTGTTTTCGATTACTTCTCATTTCCTCTATTCTTTATCATTTATCCATATTGGGGTTTTTTTGTTCATAAATTTCTCTGTTTAGTGCAGTACGATTCATATGTTGTCCCTCTTTCCCACTCCCCTCTGGTGGATCGTATGAGCTCCTGTCTCTGGTGGTGGAACTCGCCTCTGGATTGTCTTGCACCCCCAGCTTATTCAAACATGTAGTTGTAGAGTTAGATAAGCTAACTGTACTTTAACAGTTATAGCACATCGCCTGTTCGTCCTGGGAGAGGATCCCTCCTTCATGTGGAAATTCATGACGTTTCTTAATTCTTTCCCCAAATATCCACACAGGGCCCAGCTGGGATTTGAACCAGGGCCTTCTCGCTGTGAGGCAAAAGCGCTACCACATGCTGATATTTCAGTGCTTCACATCACTTCTTCATAGTCCAGCGAGTGACTTCTGGGGTCACCTGATTCTCTGTGTTCATGGCTGCTCTGCCACTAATCCTTTACAGAGGGACACTCTGCAGACAGAAGCTCTGTGTGTCTGCTGCAGGCTTTCAATGTTATCAAGGTATTGGAAATCTGTACATGTTCATTACATCTGGGGGAAATGAAGTGAAGAGAAGTTATACAAAAATCACTGACTGAGTCTCTGATACCTGACTGTAACACGCCTGTAAGACCAAACTCGGGGGAAATGAGAAGCCAAGCCTGTGCCTGGCAGACAAAACTCCGGGTACTCGAACACTCGTCCTTCACATAACAGCAAAGATGGCGGCGGCCGTGGTGAGGACTCTGGGTTCAGGTTTGGGTAAAAACCTCCGGGAGGTCCGCCTCCACCTCTGCCAGACCTCCGCGGCGAGCAAGGGGGCCAGGTGAGCGGCTGGCTGGGCGTGGGGGGCCGTTTCTACAGAGACAGGCGAGTCTGGAGGAGCTAGCAGCGGGTGACCTCTTTTCACACGGAACCTGAACGGCTTCCGTAGCTGGGCCCGTGGTTCCGAACCGGCTGCTGAATAAAACCTTCGTGTGGGTTCTGCAGTTCTGCAGGAAACAGCAATGCGTCCTTTGTCTGATTTGGTTGGTCTCAGCCTCCGGCCATGAGCTGCTGGTTCTGGGAGAAGTTCTTCTCTCCAGTCGGGTTTCTTTCAAGCTTCCATCTCATTCATTCGCCTTTTTGATTGGACTGGGTATCACCAATAACTCCCAGAAGTGATTCGACTTGATTCACCAGAGCGTGGATCGATTCAATTCAGGATTTCTTTCTGATTGTCTCAATTCCATTCAATGTTGAATTCACACATGTAGACATATATGTATAGGAACACATAATAATCTACATACGTTTTGAAGATATTCATATTAATCTGATAAAGTTCACATACTGTAAAATGTATTAGTGAAACAATAATGAGATTGTTAACACTGTACAGTGTTATATGGCTTCTCTAACGGAGAAACTCCAACAAAAATGTGCAGATCATTAACTGTGTAAAGGCTCTAAACTGGCTCCCTTTACAAAAATAAATGTTCTGCCTCTCCTGTAGGGCGTTTTAGTTTAGCCACTAGGTGGAGCTTACAGGATAGCATTACACTTTTTTCCAGAAGATTTGAGCAACAAACTGTGCTTTAGACCAAAGAGTTATATAAGCTAGAGGCGCTACGCTATCCTGTTACAATTGTGTGGCAAGGTCTGGGCGCCGCTCTCTTCAAATCACGCCGCAGCCAGGACTTATCGAGCTGGAGCTGGTCGCAATGCACCATGAGGCAAATCCACCTGGTGGGGCCCTAACCTTAACCTTTAAATAGGCTACAAGATGAGCCTAAACGTTCACTGCTCTGAGTAAAGATCTTCCTAGAATGTTTTCTAGAAGTTTCCTTCATTATCTGACAGTAAGAATTTACAGTGAAAAATCACATCCTTGTTTTTCCAGCTCTGTTTGTACAATTGTAGCACAGGGGTGAACTGGCATCTATACCTGTCCAATATGGCGTCTAACCTTGCATACAAGCTAGCGTACCGCATCTAGCCTACATAGCTCATTGCTTTTGACCACAAATTGTTGCTTTAAAAAATGTTTGTGTTTGAAAAAGTCATGCCTGTGAGTATACAAAGCTGTTCATTTAATCAGTCAATCAATATATGTTAAGGTTGACTGAGCGTCAGCATTAGCCGTCCTCTGAGAAATTCCATTTATAGCATCAAGCTAGCGAACCTTGGTGTTACTGCTGGTATGTTTTAGGTCACCTGAAAAGAAAAGGAATAAAAGATCTATCTCTAATTTAATGGATTGATTATTGATCCTTTAACTCTTGGATTGATTCAGATCAATTTTATCAACCCCCCAGCCCTACTTGTCAGAAAACTCTCTGAACTCTACCCCTACGGCTTCTCCCTACCCCTACATTTCGCCCTCCAAAGGGAGAGATATGGAAGAATTGTGTCTTTGCAATTGGTTGACACTAACCCTCAATGACATCATCATTACTCGCCGGTCATTAGCATGTAGCTGTCAGCATTCGGAGAATACATAGCAACATGGGTTTTATAACCCTTAAAAATTCATGCAAGAACAAAAAGTCACTGCTTACATTTAAACTTCTGAGCTTCAGAGCGCACCCACGTGAAGAAATGCGTTTCTCCTCCGTGGCACAGCGCACCACAGAACGCCGTCACGGTGGAGGGACACAGAGCCCTCTGCCACTACAGTTTCCCCTTAAAATAAATATTTTGGACAGCCCTGCCCCTGTTACTCCCAAAGTCCTTCATGCTTTTCTCGTGTTCCTTTCAACGTTCCTCATGTCCTGCCAACATTCCTAATGTTCCTCCTAATAATTTTAGTTCCCGTAGGCTTTCCTCACGGTTGTCCCGGCTTTCCTTCCTCACTTTCCTTGCCATTCTCTTGTTTTTCCTGAGTTTTCTCACGTTTCCTCAAATATTCTTCATGTTCTGTTCAACTGATCTTAATTTTCCTTATAGCATCCCTCCAATTCCTCTCTGACATTCTTCCCAACATGCCTCACATTCCTCCTGATATTTCTCGTTACTTTCAACATTCCTAATGTTCCCCTCTGGAAGTTCCCCCCAATCTCCTCCATTTTCTTTTTCTCATGCCTCTCTTTTCTCCCGATGTTCCTCTGTACGTTTCTCTTTAGATGTTCCTCCCAGCGTTTCCTTTGTGTTTCAGGGACTTTGTGGAGCAGCACTATGTGACCCTGAAGAAGGCCAACCCGGACTTTCCCTTCCTGATCCGGGAGTGTTCTGGAGTTTCGGCCCAGATCTGGGCCCGATACGGTGAGTCAGAGGTGTGCCTGCGCTTTGGTTTCTGCTGCAGATGATGTTGCTGACCTTTCTGCTGCTATCCGCTCAGACCTGGGGAGAGAGCAGAGTGTCTCTGTGGACAACATGTCAGCTGAGCAGGTGGCCGGCGCTCTGAAGACACTGGTTCAGTCCAAACCATGACCCAAGTTCAGCTGTCCTCTCCATGTTGTGTGATGTTGATGAGAATAAACTTGAACTTTGATTGAGACTCCCATGTGTCCTCCTCCTCCTGACTGGTGTTGGTCCATTGGTTTTCCCAGGTCCAGCCCAGACATGTTTGATCTCAGGTTTGGTTTGTGATCCACACCTGGATGGGTGTGTGTTTGAAGCTGAACCCATCATCTGTCTGCGCCTCCAGATTGGAGGTAAAGTCTGCTACAGTGATGAGACGGCTGTCATGGAGTAACAGAAGTTTCCTCTGTCATAAACAGTTTTTTTAAATTCAAATTTTATTTTTTGACAGAGTAAATCATAACATGCTTCCGTAAAGATTGTAGTGGCGTCACATACAATAAGACCTTTAGTTACTCCACAACACGACAAAGCAATTTATACAAATAAATGACAAAAATCAGGTTAATTACCTATTACAAGTGGTGTTCCACAGGGATCTGTTCTTGGGCCAGCATCATTTTTATATTTATCAGTGATACAGTTGAAATGTCTGCATCTGTTCTGGTGTTGGTCCACATCTGTTAGTTAGTAAAAAAAAAAAAAAAGTTCAACTTTTACATAGGTTCTGAAAATTAGGAAACCGTAGAAAAATAGCTTGATATGAATGCATTATTAAGTTAGTTTTTTTGTTTCGAAATTCAGGAAAAATAGAGTAGAGAAAGGGTTTGATACCATGTTTATGAAGTTGCATTTAAGAGTTATTAAAGGTTAAACTATTTAAAAACATTTGAATGGAAAATTATATTCATCCTAAAAAGAGTATTAAGAAATTACTACAAAAAAATCAAAAGTAAAGAAACATTTCATGACAAACATTTTTACAAATTGATGATCGTTTCACATCTGACACATTTCACCTGAGGCAACACACAAAAGATTCTGTCTCAACTTCTTTTACAAAAAGTAATGAGAAAAATAAAAAGCGTGTCATTGAAAAATGACAGATATTAAGAATGGGTTAGTTTGTGAATATATGTGACTAAGTGTATTTTACACACCTTTGTGTACTCAGAAACAGATGTTGGGAAATACTGTCTTGTAAATGTAATGTTTTTTCTCTCTGGGTTAATGTTAAAATGTGTCTTTTAATTATTTTTTTTAATATTTGGGGAAAAAGAGAATATGAAATGTGTTTTTTTTTCTTTCTGTTTCCTTTCATTCACAAGTTTTACATTGTGAAACTTTAAATAGTTGCTACATCTTTGGACTTTCCTCATTTTTTGAGGTGGACAGAATCCACTCGCAGGAACCCAAATGTCCCTCAGAAACATGACATGATGAAGAGCTTCAGGACACAGCGCCACCTATTGATTCAAAGAACACCATTATTATGCGAAACTCAAATGTCTGTTCAGAACCACAACATGGTGACATTGAACCTTTAAGCCTTCAATTTATTTTGATACTAAGTATTTATTCATGTGGTCATCACTTATTGATCAGATATGTCGTCATTGAACTTCCACCTTTCCCAAAAGTAGCACATTTATGGATCAAGCTGTCAGTAGTCGGGTGACTGCCCCTGGAGCACTTTTAGAGCTTATGATAAGGCCATCATGTCAATCAAATGACTGAATATAAAAATGTATGACATACAAACAACACAGGGACCGCTACACAACGCAAACGTCCATCTGCAAGCATGTCAACATATTGTGGACAGCATAAATCTAGACCTTTTTTATCTAAAAGATTCAAATCAAGGAGTGTGACATTTTCAGTCAAATCAGTTCAATAAGCTCAGTTCCTTAAACTGCCGCAACAATTCATTCACAGAAAACTGGTGGATTATGGGATATTTCAGTCAAAGGCAGTCCTTTTCTCTTTTCAAAGGAAATTCCTTCAAACCTCAATGGACAGAACCTCCAGTTGGTCCTGGAGAGCCTTTAGCTGCAGAGATTCTCGTGACCAGCAGGGGTCACAGTTGTGTTTAGATAGCGGCTTACATAAGATATTGTTTCCTCTGCGGAGTATTTAACTGTATGTTGGCTCTTGTTTTTGACGTTTTCTATCCTTTTAACTCCACGATAGTAGCGCTGATGAATTGTTTGGTTCAAACAATCGACTGTAACGTCTGTATTTTAGCTAAATGCAGTGTGTAGATGGCCCAGCAGGTGGCGCTGGTGCACTAATAATGCTACACATCCAAACGAATGCGCGGTTTGTATTGTATTAAATGTATACGGGACTAATGTTTTACTTATGGACGTTGTAGGTGGGTATATGTGGATGTAAGGAGGTGCACACCGGTATTTATACTTTCTCTTTGTGTAAATGAGAGTTCCAGCCGGTGACACCCCCTGCGCCTCCCGGCCGGCAGGGGGCGATAGAGCACCCACAGGAAACCTGTTTCCAAACCGGAGGGACGCAGCAGCTTTACAGAACAGCCGTGGAGAAACGAGGACAAGACTCCGCAGAATAAGAAACAGCTAAAGTTGACCGAACCGGACCGGACCTGAGTCCCGTCTGCCTGCAGGACAGAAGCAGCTGCCCGTTAAGATGCCTGAGAGTAAGTCCAAGCTTGAGCGTTAGCATGCTAGCCAGCTTTTAACAGCGATGGGAAAACATCCGGTTAATATAAATACAATCTCTAAGAATAATCTTCCCAGGTTTTTTAGATTACACCCGGTCCAGACGTTTGAATACAGACGTAAAAGACGTAGATACGGGATCCATGTATCGTTTTCGTGTTCCTAGTCATGCTAATAAATAAATCGACAGCTTACCAAACGTAACAAAGCATGAAACATAAATTCAGCATTCTTTTTGTTACTCAGCTGTATACTTTTCAATCGTTACTTTTTAAAGGCCCACTCCGATCACATTTTGAGCTCCTATAAGAGCGTTTCTAGAATTTTGGCTCAGATCTAAGTCCTTTCTGCAGAGCAGCAGTTCATGGAAATTCACCTCTGACATGTGGTCGGGACCAGTGGTTCAGAGCAGCCCCCACCCCCATTCCCGTCACCCAAAAAAACTGAGAGCTCTCCTGCTGGTTTACATCCCCTCACACCCACAACCTAACATTAGCCTATATGGTGATCAATATCAGAGCTATCCAGCCGTACTGTTCTGATCCAGATTCCAGCTCAGACGAGGAAAACAGAGACGTTCACGGATCTGTTTGTCTGCAGGTGGATAAATCAGAATGGAGCGGAGCAGGGAGACTGTTGCCCGCCCAGAGTATTTTCTACGTCACAAATACTATATTTTTTAAACTGTTTTTTTTTTTGTCTGCTCCTCATTCACGATTTGAAAAAAGAAATATTCAGAAATGACATTTTAAGCTTAATTTTCTCTAAGTCCTCAATTATCAGAAAAATGTCACAAGAACAAAGTCATTTTCATCAGACTGGGTCTGTAAAGTCCCTTCATAGTCCAGTGGATTCAATATTTTAATATCTCCCAATCTCTGTTGCTGCAGAGCTCATACTCCTTACCCTCCTCTGTATCAGACCTCTTTTCTGCCTGCTTGTCACACTACAGGGGAAAAAAATCAAACCCTTTTTTGTCATTTCATTCTTTGTGAGTCTGGGTGCTGATGTGCAAATCCACCCCGTGCTGCTGATGCTCAATGCAGGCTTGCAGTCAGACAACTTCACTGCTTCACTAACTGACCGCTCAGGTGTCGTTAAAAACAAACGGATTTCCCAGATGCGCCACCCTTCCACAAATACCAGTATTTGTCAGTATTAAAAAGCTGAGCGTTTTAAGTCACTTTAGTTTGGGGATAAAACGACTTTGTACAGCTTAACTCCCCACCATGTGAGGTTCTGTGACTGTTGGGCTATGGTGCATTGTTTTTCAGGTAAAAGTGCCTTTGTCCATCTTCTCAATACCATCTTGTATGTTACAGCTGAGAGTTACTCCAACCCCCTGGCCCCTGAGGGCCACGAAGTGGATGACCACAGAGCCGCTGCTCAGTGAGTTTCCTGCATCCTTTAACCTTAACCTTGCATCCTTAACCTCTTGTACTAATAACTGCTTGTGTTGAGCAATTCTGTTAACACTCTACATTCTCAGGTCCAAACTCACCAATGATGACTTCAGAAAGTTGCTCATGACACCACGGACTGCTCCTGCAACGGCCCCGCCCACCAAGTCCAGACACCATGAGTGAGTAAAGGAGGTGGTGCTGTTTGGTTCTTGCTGCAGACACACTCAACTGTGTTTGCTTTAGGATGCCCAAAGACTACAACGAAGATGAGGACCCTGCAGCCCGAAGGAGGAAAAAGAAGAGGTGAGCAGCCACACAGATCCCTCTCTGAAGGTCCTGTTTGGAAAGAGTAAGGAGGAAGCTGGAACCAAGCTTGGTTCAGTCGTAATACCCCACGATCTGCAACATTTTCTCACTTTTACTCTGTGTCTGCTCAATTGATTCATCGTGTATAATCCATCACAAATATTGATCATCAATGGTTGTCCACCTGCAGCTACTATGCCAAGCTGCGACAGCAGGAAATGGAGCGAGAGCGCGAGCTTGCTGAGAAGTACCGCGACAGGGCGCGAGAGAGGCGGGACGGCGTCAACAAGGACTATGAGGAGACTGAGCTAATTAGCACCACTGCCAACTATCGAGCCGTTGGACCCACTGCCGAGGCGTGAGTACCAGAGCGCTAAACACGATGTTGCAAAGAGCTGCAGCAAAACATACAAGGATGTTACTATATCTGGGTTTCCTCCATTCCAGTGTTTCCTGATGTTCCTGTGTTTTCTAATGTTTCTGTGTTTCCCGATGTCATTGTGTTTCCTGATGTTCCTGTGTTTTCTAATGTTCCTGTGTTTTCTAATGTTTGTGTGTTTCCTAATGTCATTGTGTTTCCTGATGTTCCTGTGTTTCCTAATGTAATTGTGTTTCTCGATGTTCCTGTTTTCTGATGTTCATGTTCTTGAACTTTCCAATGTCCTAGTGTTTTTCTTTAGATGTTTCTGTGATCGCAGATGTTCCTGTGTATTCTGATGCACCTGTCTTTCCTGATGTTCCCATGTCTATATTTTTTATGTTTTTGTGTTTTCCTGATGTTCCAGTGTCTTCTGATGCTGTCGTGTTTTCAGATGTTCCTCTGTATCCTGATGTGCCTGTCTTTTCTGATCTTCCCGTGTTTCCTGATGTTCCCATGTCTATATTTTTTATGTTTTTGGGTTTTCCTGATGTTCTTGTGTTTTCTTGGTGTTCCTGTGTTTCTTGATGTTTCTCTATTTTCTGATGTTTTGTGTTTTCAGATGTACCTGTGTTTTCTGATGTTCTTGTGTCAATATTTACAGCAGTTTCTGTGTTTTCCGTATGTTCCCATGTTTCCTGATGTTCCTGTGTCTCTGACTTCTCAGTGACAAATCTGCAGCAGAGAAGCGTCGACAGCTCATCCAGGAGTCAAAGTTCTTGGGAGGTGACATGGAGCACACTCACTTGGTGAAAGGTCTGGACTTTGCTCTGCTGCAGAAGGTCAGGCTGGGCTGCACCAAACATCTGCACCTGCAAAATGGGATCAGGAAAATGAACAGAACAGATGTGTTTTGTCTACTAGGTGAGAGCAGAAATTACTAGCAAGGAGAAGGAAGAAGAAGACATGATGGAGAAAGTTCAGAAGGAGGCCAAGTATGAAAGCAGAGCACGCATCTTTGTAATCTGTCTGCCTGCTCTGTACTGACTGCCTGTCTGTTTACCTGTCTGACAGGAAGGATGTGGAGCCGGAAGAGAAGATGGAGTTTAAGACCCGTCTTGGTGAGTGTGTGCAGATGCCTCTCTGTGGTTCCAGTATTGCTCTTTTGTTTGATAAAGTTTTTGTCACTGAAATATTTTCAGAGCTGTAATATGTTTTGTGATTTCCGGTTTAAGAGGATTTTCAATGCAGCTGATGTCTGCTCTTGTCTCAAAATTACTTGAAATCTCATAAACATTTAGGGTCGTGTTGCTTTAAGAAAAAGGTAAATATTTCAAACAGATATTTAGATCGAAGCTGGTGAAGTCCCCATCCTCTCCCCCACGTTGGAAAAAGTTTATTCTTATTTGGTTGACATCCAAAGCCTCCTATTCTATGTTGTGGGACCACAGATTTAGAAACACCCGATGAAAAATCTCTGAGGTTCCTCAGGGGATTGTGATCGGCCAAAATGAAGCCTGAAGTGAGACAAAAACCTCCTCAATATTCCAAAATGAGTGTTTAGGCGGAGACAATGAAGTGAGAGTAGAGCTGTAAATGATTAGTCGACTATAAAGCGTCGTCTGTGCTGCTTTGGTATAATCCACACGTCCTTCTCTATTTTTCTTCTTGGATCTCAAAGCACAACAGGAAGGTTCTTTTTTCCTCCCTGATCTTTATACGTTCACATAAAAGCTCAAACAAGCTCATCCTTCTAACTTCAGACGCAAATATCACAGGAGTTGAACACCCATTCAAAAGTACCTCCATGAAGGAAGGAAAGAGGAGAAGAATCAGAGCGGGGTGGAGGAGGAAAGGAAAGCTTCTGCAGTTGTATCAAGTTTGACTTGTTCTGATTGTTGTTTAGTTCAAATGTTTCACCAGAAGCTTTTGCCTGGAGCTTCACAGAAGCCTGATTTGTTTCTTATTCTGGATCAATCATGGGTTTTTTCGTTCCCGTATTTCATTTGATTTTTCATAATGAGATGATCTTAGAATAGTAAAATAAATGTGTTTTTAACCACTCCTGACATGACACTAAATGAAGAGTCCTTGTGTGTTTTATCAATCCTCCAGAATGTACACAAGTCAGATGACTGAGTAAAATGATTGTAATCTATTGTCAGAAGTGTTTATTACTGGATACGTTTAAAGCTCATGTTCTTATCTTCTGCTGCACAGCAGTACCTGTAGTTTCTGTTCAGAAGCAAAGTTCTTCAGTGAGAGAATTGCAGGATAATAAGTGTAAGTAAATGTACTGCTTTAGGAGGATCTTTATTAACACTGAATTTTATTTTGAAAGAACTTGTAGGTGCTGCTGTTAGATTAAAATCAATCAAAACTATTATAAAGCCTATAGAAAAATGTAACACTGTTACTGTAATTATCATGACCATTTCAAAGTTACATGTTATAAATAATGGCCGCTTAAAAAACATTTTTTTATCGATGGTTTAGTGAGATTTTGCATCTGTCTTTTGACAGTAAGAAACTGAACCAAATAGTACTTTCAGAGGCTGCAACACAAACACACAACATCCTAAATGTGTTTGTCAATGGATGAAGATTTAAAGACATGATTGGGGGTGCTGCACCCTGGTTACCACCTAAGTCACTTTTGCAAACTAATGAAGGAAAAATGATATTTTAGTGTTTACTAATTGAACTAAAGTAAAACCATGTTCATAAAAATAGTTTTTGCTTACTATTTCTATGGGAAGTTTAGACAATGATTTAGTGCAGGGATCAGGAACCCTTTCACTTTATTTTGTTCTACCATAAAGCTTACCTTGGACCTTAGGCTTTTGCTGTTTCAGAAAGTGACATTGAAATTCATGAACATTTTCAATTTCCGTGAATGCAGCAAATGCTGAGCACTAGTGGTACCATACATGACATGAACCTCCATGGTCGGTACCCGCACTGTCACCTTTTGGGGAAAAAATTACACCTCATCTGACGTAAACAATAATCGTTGAATAATCGACAATTGTTAATGACAGCCCGAATAGAGGGTTTAGTTGAGTCAACCCCCCTTCAATTAAAGAAGCACACCCCTAGCAATAAAAAACTGAACATAATGTCCTTAAGACCTCAGATGTATGTTGAAGGATGCTTATATCCCAACCTGTTCTTCAACTACCTCCCAGGCAGGAACATCTACCGGGTCGTGTTCCGATCCGGGGCTTTGGAAAGAAACGAGCTGTTCCTTCCTGGCAGGATGGCGTACGTGATCGATCTGGACGACGAGTTTACAGACACAGACATTCCCACGACTCTGATCCGCAGCAAAGCTGACTGTCCTAGCATGGAGGCGAGTTTCCAAATCCACCGCTGTCCCAGTCTAGTACATGAGGTCGATGCTGAACTCTGTGTGTGATACAGGCTCAGACAACCCTGACCACCAATGACATCGTGATCTCAAAACTGACCCAGATCCTGTCCTACCTGAGGCAGGGAACCCGACACAAGAAGATCAAGAAGAAGGACAAAGGTGAGCCTGCTGCATATGCACGTGAGCGTGCTCAGCACATCAAAGGTTAACCGTGTCGGTGTGTTTCAGGTAAGCTGGATGATAAAAGAGCTCCGGAGGCTGACCTCAGGTTAGTTGGTGTCTGCCCTCCCATCACCATCATTGCCCCCATCATGAGTCAGAACCTCTTTAATGTCTTTGCTTATCTTTCAGCATCTTTGATGACATTGGAGACTACATCCCAGCTGCCGCTCCCAAACCCCCCAAAGAAAAGGAGCGCCACAGAGAGCGTGATGATGATGCTAAGAGGAGGCACAGCTACTTTGAGAAACCCAGAGGAGACGAGCACCAGGTGGGACGCACAGAGAAGGGGGCAAGGCGCCGCAGATTGTTGTATACTAACTGTTTACGTGTGTGTGCAGGTGGTGGAAGTGGATACAGGTAAACCTCTGAATTTTATTCATGCATTATTAGCAAATATCAAACAGCAGTGGTTTTTTCACCAAGTAACACCTGTTAGTGATGATGTCATCTGTCCTGCTCACCTGGCAGGTCCTGGGTCAGTGCAGGAGCACATCAAGATGATCAACAAGAACTTTGGAGGAGCTGCAGGAAGCCAATGGCAGGGCCAGGAGCCATATCCTTTTTGAAACTATACTTGATAGTTACTGGAGGGGGCGGAGCCATCCATTCACATGTCTAATTAGAGTTCAGGGCTGGCCAACCCTGGTCCTCAGGAGCCACAACCCTGCCTGATTTCCAGCTCTTCCTGGACTGCTCAATGCTGACCACCTAAACCAGGTGTGTTCAGTCAATCAGGTGTGGAATCACTGGAATCAGCCAATCAGCAGACAGATGGCCAGGGACAGCTTGACCAGGGTTGGCCAGTCCTGTTATAACTGTTCAGAAGGGGGCAGGGCTTCCAAATCACATGATCAGTTCCGTCTTTAACAAAAACAAACAGGATCTCACAGAAGAGACGCCAGCAAGGAGCAGCTGGGAGATTTCTTTGGTGGATCCAACTCGTACGCAGAGTGTTACCCTGCAACGTAAGATTCAACCTCACAGCCATGCAAATACACAACCTAACACGATAACAACCATACAAACCCACAACCCGACACGATAACAACCACAGAAACCCACAACCCGACACGATAACAACCACAGAAACCCACAACATGACACGATAACAACC
>BSAI01000010.1:251006-286953 GCA_036245035.1 Adrianichthys oophorus | reverse complement strand
GACACGCGCCAACAACCCCACAACCCCGACACGCGCCAACAACCCCATCTGAACTGTTTTTCCTTGCAGGATGGATGATCTGGCCGTTGACAGTGATGAAGAAGTTGACTACAGTAAGATGGACCAGGTGACTACATCTCCCAGCATGCAGTTGTTTTCAGAGTTGCAGAGTCTCTGATTTGGCCTCTTTGCCTATTGTAGGGAAACAAGAAAGGTCCTCTGGGCCGCTGGGACTTCGATACTCAGGAGGAGTACTCAGATTACATGAACAACAAAGAGGCTCTGCCTAAGTGAGTTAATCCCTCAGCTATGGTTGACAGGCTGCATGTTTTTTTTTTTTTTCATTTTGTGTGTATCTGAAGGGGTCAGTGTGGTTCAGATGCTACCTTCACACCAGGCATGTGTGGCGCTTTCAAGAACGTGTTGAACGTACGGTCCTGAATGCATGTTTTGCATGTGGTGTTCACACTGGACTGTCACTACCCAGTACTAGTGCAAGTACTCACAGTTGGAAGAGGTTTGGCGTGAATGATAAAATCTGGTGCATCTTGCTCCAGGCTTTTCTTTCACAGCTCTATTCTGATGCATGAAGAACTTGGTGTCATAGAATTAGGGCGCAAACCGCAATTCTTAATTTTCCATCGTGATTAATTTTCTAACAGTTGGCACTTCCGTGAATTAAAAGGGACGCCATCAAAACCTCAGTACCAAATCTGAGTCCCTGATTGGTCAAAGTTGAACCTGGTTCAACTTGTAATGTGGGTTCAATAGCCACACATTTGAGTATAGAAACTTACACGTGAACGCAGGAGTTTTGAACACGAAAGCGTGCATTTACGTAGACTTGTTTTAATGGAAGTGGTTGCTTGAAGACGCGTTTCCGAGGGCAGTGAGAATGTAGCTTCACTGGGGCTGTCTCTGCAGGGCTGCCTTCCAGTATGGCATCAAAATGTCTGAGGGCAGGAAGACGCGGCGCTTCAAGGAGACCAACGAGAAGGCAGAGCTGGACCGACAGTGGAAGAAGATTAGTGCGGTGAGAAGCAACAACACAAACACGATAAAATGAACACAACAGTACAAATGTCCTGGGAGTGCTGCAACATGTCTTTGTCTGTTTCAGATCATTGAGAAGAGGAAGAAGATGGAGGCTGACGGGTAAGCTCTTCCTGTTGGTGTGAGTCCATCACACTGGTGATGGACTGCAGCACTCTAAAACCTGTCGCTAAATGAAAAATCAGTCAGTAATTAGGACCAAAAACATCGATAAATGCAAAAGTCGGCAGAGTCTGATTCACAGAGATTGACTTTATGAGCTTCATTCTACAAACAGTTACAACAGCAGGAAAACTTGAGAAAAAATGTGTCAGGAAACAACCAGAGAAAGTCAAAAATCTTTTCCTAATAAACACCCATCAAACCTCTTTTTGTGTTTCAGGGTGGACGTGAAGAGACCCAAATACTGAAGAGCTTCTGTTTGGGTCACATGATTGTCTGAGCCGGTCTGGTCTAAAGTCAGTGTTGGTAAACATACGCTGATGTGGATTTTTGTTGTTGAGCCTTTAGTATTTCTATTTAAACGATGAAAATGTCACCTGTTTGCTCATTGACACCCCACCTCACCACGCCTCCTGGCTGCTTCAGGAAACTTGACCTTTCCTCTATTGTGGACTTTATTCCTAAATAAATAAAAGTTGACATTGTGAGTGTGTCTTTGAGTTATGTCTGTGTTTCTGACCTGATTTATTTGGAAGATCAAAGTGGAAGTTCAGAACTCTGATGTTACCATGGTAACTGAATGATGCAGCTAGGATGTTGGGAATAATTCCTGGAAAATAAAACATAAAATACTGTTGGTTCATACCCAGCTTTCCTGGTGGGGGGGGGGCAGCTGTGTTGATCCTGGTCAGATCTCTTATGGCTCCTGCTCCTCTTTTTCCTGTGTGCTCATCTTAATAAAATGTGGGTCCACGCGTTTGTCTGCTGATTTTCTGCATCAGCTGCTGCTGTCTCCTGACCCCCCCTCATCATGACACAGGGAACCGTCAGGTTCAGTGGATGAGCTCATTATTTGTTGTCGTTTTCACTGTGCTGACATATTAAAGAAACCTGATTCCACCTTTATCTACAAAGCAGATCCCACACAAAAGAAAACTGCATTTTGAACAAATCCTGCAGCATTTTGAAGAGTTGGGGCACCTCCCTTGTACCTCCTGAACCCCCAAATGCCCTCCAGCCCGGGTACTTCCATGCTCTGATCTGTGACCCGTGGGGTCGATCTGGATGAGCAGCTCCACATAATCTGGACTGGAAAAATGCAGTCCTTGTTTTCTCTTTTTCGTTTTTGACGAATGGAAGCCTCTTTCTTAATAATGGTGTGAAAGCCTGTACTCTTTGCTTGCTGCACCTCCCTCCATAGCCTGGCAGAGATTCCATGGAGGAGCGCTGGAGGAGGATCAGGGAGCAGCCTCCATCTTTGTGCTCTCCTGACAGCTCCAAGTCTCACACAACCTCAACTGGTGTCCTCCTCCCTCTACTCCTATGTCTCCTTTTTTATTCATTTATTTCCAGAATGTTAATAATTGAATTGATTTGTAATTTGTTCTGCCACGTTGAAAGACAAATGTCTGTTCAATGAACAGACAATGAAGTCTATCTGTCTGATAGGGAAGAAATTCTTTATTTTTATCATTGTTTAAATGTGTTTTCAAATGTTAACTCAAACTATAGTTTATAGATGAGCTTTTCACCTCTCTGCAACAGTTCCTTCCCCAAACCAGGATGAGGGGTTTTACAACACTGTCCCAAGCAGAAAAGGAAGGATGCTGTTGGAACTGAAAATGACGCTCTTAATGAACTTTACAACTCTGTTTCTTTGTCTGAATGTTGTAACCTCCCACGAGAATTGCCAATAAAAGGGAGCAGGAGAGAACTTTGAGAGAAAGGATGGTGGCATCTCTCCACTATTGTTGTCTCTCCCTGATATCTAAGAAAACTTGATTGTTTGTGTGGTCATTTACTGAGTTTTCTTTCATGTTTAGGAGAATTGACCTGAATCAATCAATCCGTCCGTCCGTCTGTCCATCCATCCATCTATAAACAAAGAGAGAATAATAAGCACATTAAAAGGAGAACATATCCTTCATCACTGTGTGGTTCGCTTTAGGACTATGAATAAGTTTTAATCCAAAACATTAGGAGAAAGCCTTCCTGCTCTCCATTGATGTAAAACTGTTTGAAGAAGTCACGTGACCGGGTCACGTGACCATGTCTCAGCACGGTCACCATGTCTCAGCACTAGCATCATGGCTGCGGAAGACCTGCCCTCGGAGTTTGACGTCGTCATCCTGGGCACAGGTACTCTTCATCTGTCCTTTTGTTTGTAGACTCGGATTCGGTCAGCGTGTTCGAACGTCTCCTGGTTCCGGATCGACCCAACATTTCCGGGTACAGTGATTTAGGCCTCATCTGGGCACGAGCGCATGCTAGCCCTTCTGGGGGCTAGCTGCTAACAGTCAGCGCGTTTCTAAAGGGGGTTGCAGCCACGCTGCGGCTTTAGCATCAAACAAAACAAACACGGAACCCAACAGCCGTCTTTGGAGAACCTCAGTGTTCGCTCCATGAGCCCGTACTGCTCAGATCCGGAGAAGAGCTTCAGCTAGAAGGCTGTGGGGACGCTCGTTCCGTGTCTGTTGGAGAGAGGACTGTGAGGGTTCTTCTGGAATCTGAACGCTCAGTCTTCTGCAGGCTCATGGGAAACGGAGTCCAGCGTCATGTCTGGCATGTCCATCTCCTGCCGTCAGTGGCTGTGAAGCATCCGTGTCTTTAGTTTGTCTCCCCTCTGTTTCCATACTGATGCTGGATTGTTACACTTTGATCACGTGCTCAGGTCTGACGGAGTCCGTGGTGGCGGCTGCCTGCTCCAGAGTGGGTCAGAGGGTTCTTCACCTGGACAGGTGAGTTCTGGCAAGACAGGACCCTCACTCAGAAACAGAGCTATACACTGTTGTCTTGTAAACAGGTTCATTGAGTAGATTGAAGTTCCATGAACAACAGTTTGTAGATAAACTGTAACTGCAGTGTTTTGGTTCTGATTGGTCGCTCAACAGTTAGTTGGTGAATTTTATTGTGAAGGGTCATGAAACTGGTGACAGCTTCCTGTTTCTTCTTAGGAGGAGTTATTATGCAGCTAACTGGGCCAGCTTTACCTTCAATGCTCTGCTCACCTGGATCCAGGAGCAGCAGGTGAGCTCATGTCTATGGGTTTCCACCCAACAGGTGAGCCCTCAGTCTCACCTGTGTGTGTTGATAGGAGGGGCCTCAGCCAGAGCAAACACAGGATTGGTCGAGCTTGTTGGATGAAGGGGAGGAGCTAATATACTTGTCAAATCCAGACCTCGACTCCATCACTAACATACAAGTGTTCTCCTACGCCAGGTAAAGCTCACCTATGATCATACGTGTGAGATGAACCTGTTCACCCTGATGTTTATCTTACATGTTGGCATTTCTTTTCAGTGAGGAAGACGAGGAAGTTCCAGACACCACCGAAGAAGAAATATCTGCAGAAGGCCCTTTAGAGGCGGAGTCTGCAGGTGAGGCAGAAAAGACCTTCTTTCACACAGGAGAATAATGATCCTCTGTGAACAATTAAACTGGGTTTAGAAACAACCTATCAGAACCAGGTCCAGAACTTTGTTCTGTTTGTGTTCCAGATTCAAGGGAGGAGGAGTCGGCCGGGGCAGAGGAGGAGTCGGCCGGGGCAGAGGAGGAGAAGCAGGTGAGGAAGAGCTGAATGTTTGGTGGGACTCACTGGTCAATCCTTTCTTCATGTTTCAACTAATCATAGGCCACCAACACAAAGGGGGAGGAGTCTGAAGAGGACCAGTCACATCCCGTTTCTGCTTCTGGCCCATCAGAGCCAACCAGGAAGAAGCTCGGCTACGCCCAGTTGGTGAAGGAAGGTCGCAGGTTCAACATCGACCTGGTCTCCAAGGTGAGAGCTCCCTCACACCAGAGCTTGATTTCACAGCCACATGGCAGAATAAGTCACGTTCAAGTAAAAGAGAAGCGCCGTGGAAGTTACATGATGGGGTCACTAGGAGCTGACCACACCTGAGTGACATCAGAAACAGGTCAAGAGATTTCATTCTGTTCCTCAGCTGCTGTTCTCTCGTGGCTCGTTGGTTGACCTGCTCATCAGGTCCAACGTCAGCCGCTACACAGAGTTCAAGAACGTCACCAGGATACTCACATATCGTCATGGTAACCTGCAACAGGTGTGTTCATTGTTCACCTGCCTTCTGACAGCTGCTGAGCAAACGTATCACCTGTCCATCACCTGTCTGCCTCCCAGGTACCCTGCAGTAGGGCCGATGTCTTTGCGAGTCGACAGCTGTCTGTGGTTGAAAAGAGGAAGCTGATGCGTTTTCTAACTTCCTGTATGGAGGAGACAGGGATGGATCAAGGTAACACCAGCTTTTCTACTTGTTTACATCTTTCTTATGTTCTGTCACACACCAGGGCATTCTGGGTAGTTTGTTTTACCGCCCTGTGTCCTCCTTCCAGCGTACAGCAATCATCCGTATTCAAAGTACCTGCAGGACCAGCAGCTCGGGGACAACCTGCAGCACTTCTTACTTCATTCTATTGCCATGGTAACGGAAGACACACCTACAGAGGCGGGTCTAGCCTCCACACATCACTTTCTGCGCTCCCTGGGTCGTTATGGCAACAGTCCGTTTTTGTTCCCTGTGTACGGCCTTGGAGAAATCCCTCAGTGTTTCTGCAGGTGAGTCAGAGCAGCAGCTGACAATAACTCTCTCCACTGCTGTTCATCAGTGGCCTGGGGACCTCTGACAGCTTCATTTTGTTTGGATGTTGATGTCATCCTGAAGCAGAAGGACTTCCGGTTATGTTTCCAGCTAAGGCTGGAACGTGCACACGAAGAACTGAAGTAGAACATGAAGCATTTCTTTTTCTTTTCACATCAACATAGAACTTTGAGTTTTTCCACCTCCGCTTTGAGACGACAAAACATTACACAAGATGACGCACTCAACAATGGATAATGCTTCTGTACTGTATGTGTTAACACCAGCTGGACCTGCAGGTCCAAAAACACACTGAGGCTCCGCCCCCTAAGGCGGGGCCTTGGATCATTCTGCATCCAGCAGCCAGAAGGATACTGAAGAAAGAAAATCTGTGACAAAAACACACACATTAGAATCAAAGCATTTTCTTCGCATTGGTGATCTTCACTAAGTAGGATTTTTTTGTGCTGGCAGATGCACACATTAAAGAGAAACCGTAATAATTTAAAGAACAAAAAACAGTACAAACACAATGTACCCCATCCTCATGTTATACATACAGACAGTTACTTAGTATTCATCAGTCTGACGGCAGAGCTGTGCTACTGGCAGAAGGTTCTGGTCTGGATAGTCTCCTCCCTCCTCAGGTTCAGGTCCCTGAGGTCTGAGGTGCACACCACCAGAACCTGGAGGTGTAGATCTGGTTCTGAAATGTCTGAGCTGAAACTCTGTAAGGCTGTAGTTAGAATGGACACATTTGGTTCACATAAAGTGAACCAGAGTTTGTTTCCCTCGATAATCCAGAACAGATTTTCAGTCTGAATTCACCCCAGAAATGTTTTTGTCAGCCCCCTGCTGGACGTGCGGTGGAACCGCAGCATATTTGCCTCTTTTTGGTCTGTTCACTCCTGATGTTCTGGTCCTGCTTCCTCAGAGGGGCAAAGTGGTCTGGAGCAGATCAGATCTGCTTTCTTGTGTTGCTCTGCATCCATCTGCTCAGGCGTTTGCAGATCTTAGCAGCCAGTCCCGAGCTGAGCCAGAGAGCTGCAGACTGACCTGTTGTTGGTGTTTCAGGATGAGTGCGGTGTTTGGAGGGATCTACTGCCTCAGGCACTCGGTGAGCTGCCTCATCGTGGACAAAGACGCCAACAGGTACGCCCACTTCCTGTTCTCACTCACACCTGGAGTCTTTTCTTGCAACATGGATGTTTCATGTTTACATCATTGACTGTACGGTGGTGCAGTGGTGAGCATTCTCCTTGTGCTTGTGTGGGTTTTCTCTGTTTTCCTCCCACTGTCCATAAACAGTCGTCATAGGTCAATTGGTGACTCTGAAGTTCCCCTAGGTGTGAATGTGATTGTGTGGCCCTGCGACAGACAGGCGACCTGTCCAGGGTGTCCCCCACCATCACCCAACAGCAGCCAGGACAGTCTGACAGGCCTGTGACCCCTAAAGGGAAATAGCGGGTTAAGAAGATGGATGGATCATTGACTGTATATGAGAACTGGACAGACCAAGTGTGACATCAACTACAGAAAGTGATTTACCTCCAACTTCATCCAAATGAAGACAATTCAGTCACCAATTTGTCGCAATATGGACATCACCATGTTGGAACAGTGATTGGCCAGATTCGGTCTGAGTCTATGTTTCTATGGGAACCATTCTCACCAATTAGGAATGATACTATTGGAAAGCCACACCCCTTCCACTTGAATGTGGGCTTCAGTTCTCTAATAGAGTGAATGGGTGGCTCAGCCACCCCCGCTGTGAGTTAAGATCAGCAGTGACATCACATCCTGTCGCCTGTTGTTCTAGGTGTAAGGCAGTGATTGACAGTCGAGGACAGCGAATCAGCTGCAGTCACTTTGTGGTGGAGGATGGGTATTTAGGCAGCAGGAGGAGTGTGACCACGCCCACCAGGTGAGAACTCACCAATCAGAACTGAGAACTGGTTGAGTTTTTTTTCTCAGAAGCATGAAGCCGTTTGTTTGTTTGCAGGCTGCTGAGCAGAGCCGTCCTGATAACGGACTCCTCAGTTCTGCACAGCGACTCAGAGCAGCAGGTACAGCTGTCCAGTTCCATCACTGCATCCAAGCCCGGTTCTCTGACGAACAGAACTGGGATCATTGGAAACCTGATGAAGCAGCATGAGGCTGCTTCTTTTTAATCAGTGACTTCCTGACAACATAAATGCTGGTGAGGAGTAGGTTGCCCAGAACTCAGACCCATCAGAACCAGAACCATATCCTCTTTCCAACAAATCTGGTTCCTGTTTTACTCTGAACTGAGCTTGGGTCAGGGCCTGAACTGATGTCCAGCTCAGCCGGCTGAGCTGGACATCAGTTCAGCCGTGACACCACTGCATCATGATGGGATGGAGCTCCTCTGAATCCACCGTTCAGGTTGTAACTGTGTCATCACCTGCGCTCTGCGAGTTCTGTCATGGCAAAGCGACGGCGCAGTCTTGGCCTGGTTTTTATGTGAACTCAAGTTCTTCAGACTGTCCAGCTGCAGGAGGACGAGCTGGAAAACCACTCTGGTTCTACTCAGTTCCAATGAGACAAACAAGCCTGGACCAGAACCTGGTTCTGTCCTGTTATCTTTCATGAAAGACCCTTCTTTTTAGGTTTCCATGGTGACGATTCCTCCCGGGGAGGTGTGCCAGTCAACAGTGAAGATGGTGGAGCTGTGCTCATCTACAATGACCTGCATGCCAGGAACATGTGAGTCCAGAAGGAGGTCCAGCAGAACCTCCTGAACCTGACACGCCTCCACGTTCCTGTCCGGGTCGCTGGACTGTCGGACAGAAGAACCGCCGCTTGATTGAAAGAAGTAATTAACAGAACCGTCTGCTTGGTTCTGGTGTCTCTGTCTTAGATTTGGTTCATCTCACCTGTCAGTCAGTTAGCTCCGCCTTCGATGACCTGTCCCAGCTGGTGACCAGGATGTTCCACACCCCAGAGACACAGGAGTCAGGTACCACCACCACTCACTCAAGTCCAAACCTGAGATCTGTCCTGAAATCTGACCCGTCCTTAGGGGGCCGTCCGACCGTCCTCTGGAGTCTGTATTTCAACATGATTGATGGCTCGGTGCCTCGGGTTGAAGGTCAGGGACTCCCGCCTAACGTGCACGTGTGTTCTGGTCCAGAGGGAAGTCTGGATCATGAGCACAACATCAAACAGGTGAGGTTCTTCTGAGCAGTTCTGGAGGCTGCAGTGACGGCAGAACCTTTGCCTGCACTCTTCACTTACTGGACCTACAACTGTGTTTTGAACCTTTTTCAAGCTAAGATGCTTGATAAAGATCATGAGTCACAGCAGAACCTGAAAATGTGGAAAAAGAAGAACTCTGTGGTCTGAATGAATCCAGTCCCAGAATCGCAGCTGCATTTGTTGCAGCGTTCGTGGCACACACCGCTGGAAGTTGCTGCTCACTTTCCTAAAAGTTGATAGTTCCCAGTAATAATTTGGAAAGGTGGATTTTAAACAGATGTTTGTCAGTCCAGTGTGTTGAAATGTAATTCTGTGTAACTTCAAACCCGTTTTTAAACCATAATGAAAGTTCTTTTGAAACAGGGATTCTTATTTGTCATGTTGCTGGAAGAGCGACTGTCCATTCAGGAAAATGACAGAACCGCAGCACGTCTGATTCTTTTCTCCAAAAAGACAAACATTAAATTCATGATTCTAAAGTTAAACTAGAGAACACACTCCTAGGTTTTCTTTTGTCTAAATCAAAAATAGAACCTTAACAGAATGTTTTCTTTATTTTTAGGGAAATGATTTCATTTTACTTTGAGTTCATTGTGTCTCTTAACCTTCATGCGGTTTTGGTTTCTTACTTTGATGTAAACTTGAATGTTTCCAGAAGTGCTACAAGTCAGAACTAAAATGTGTCCTTCAGTCCAGACATTATTAGAAAGCAGCTGTTTGAGTTGTAAAGAGGACTTGGACCAAACTCTGGATGATTCCTTTGTGCTCCGACACCTGGAACCTCGGAGGAGAACACAACCGCTCACCTCTGATTTACAAACGGTTAGAACAGACCGATGGATGTTTGTTGTTCTTCAGCACAGCAGCGCAGTGAGAGACGCCGTCACGTTAACCCCATGAATCATGGGAGATGTAGTGCAAAAACAGACTCACATCTTCAAGATGAAGCATCTTAGACACTTTTTACACGCTTGGGAAACGACAGCACTAAACACCATCTTCAACTGTAATGATGGTTGGAACTGAGAGACGATGAGCCATGACGACACGAGGAAGTGAGGACGTTAACCACTTGTGATTGGTTAGATTGATTAAGCCTCTAAGAGGAATCAGACAGCTGAACCGGTTTGGATGAACACAGAGCGGAAATCCTTGCAATGGTAAATGGTTTTATATTGAATAATTCCCACCACACACTGGTTAAAGAACATTGTTCCAGAACACTCCTGACAAACATCTGAGCAGAATCTCACAGTTAGCTGCAGCTTCACACAAACCCTGGACTGGCGTCAGAATCAGAAGCCTCCTCTCAGCACATGTTTCTGTGTGCAGGCTGAGCTCATCTTCCAGAGGATTGTTCCCAATGAGGAGTTCTGTCCCCCAGCTCCAAACCCAGAGGACATCATCTATGATGGAGAAAGCCCCACCCCTTCAGCTGAGGAGCAGGAGGCGGGGCCACAGGATGAATCAGGAGAGGACCTGAGCCCTCAGTTGGAGCAGTGACCTGCAAATATTTGTTGTCTGCACTTTGGGTTAAATAAAGCATCGATGTGACCTCCTTCCTTTCTCCTTTAGCTTCTACGTGAGAGAAAATGCCTACATTACCCAAAAGTCATAGGTACCAGTTTTTCCTTTACAGCCTTTAAGAATGAAAAGTTAACTTGAGGCCTTAAAGATGGATGGATTTGTCTCACTTAAATTATCTTTCTGTAAAATGCTGCAGAAAATGAACGTCAAAGTCAGTTCTGGTTGCAGCTTTTAGTCTTACGTTTCCAAAGATCCACAGCTTCATTTCACACCAGCACCGACAGACAAACCCAAAAGGCAACAGATGGACAAAGACTCCGTTCACACAGAAAGACGTTAAACTTTTATTGTGAAAGAGTCTGTTCTGCTCACAGACGCCGACCGCGGCGTCCTCCCTTCCTCCTGGTGGAGTCTGATGGAATGGGGGTGACGTCCTCTGAGGAAGACGAGAAGATGAAGAGTTAGAGCAAGATCCTGACAGAACTCTGTACCAGCATTCCATAAGATGCTGTTTGTCAGGTAAAGGTGAGGCCATGGGAACCTGGAGCTGCCACCCCTTTCCCGGAGGGGCCAGAACTTTCCAACTTACAGGTGGGTAGTCTTAAAACTGAGCGATGGCAACTGGGATCAACATCTTCCTTGAAACGTTTCATCACTCGTCCAAGTGGCTTCATCCGTCTGAGGCTGTCTACCGTATGAACAACAACTTTGATTGATTGACCGGTGAGTAAACGCAACCGGACACCAGTAAAGCCCTCAAGACTGCCTTCTGGCGCCAAGCACTTGGGCCATAACCAAAAATCGTTTGTAAAATTATAAGAACAAAAACTATGTAAACATCAGTGAACAAACCTAACCAAAACAATAAACAAAGCTTTAATGACCTGAAGATAAACCCACAAATGTGTAAACAAAAGTGTTGAAGTTAATAAATTAACCCAAAAAAACCTGTAAACATTTGTTTACAAAAAAAAAAAAAAAAAAAAAACAATTCTGTAAGCACTTGAAAATAAACCTGTAAGCAGATGCAGAAGTGGTCGGTTTCAGGTTATAGAGCTGACCCAGCTCGCTCTGATCACCAGGAGCGCTTCGTTCACGCCAGGCATTTGACGTGTTTAGCAGGGAGGGGCTTCTTGATCATTTTCACTGTTTGACACCTACAGTTAAGTTTTGGTGTGAAATGGAAGGGTACCGGGTTGCAGACAAGATGGCGGCAAAAATAGTTAGTTAGGTCTTTGATGTTGCTTTATCATGTGCTCCTTAAATACAGCGCATTTTAAAATTAAAATTTAGAGAAAATTATAACACTTCACAAAACTTTAGCCCTTTCAAAAGTGATATCTTAAAAAGTTCAGATTTGTAGCTACTTTTATTAAAGTTTTTAAATGTAAATAAACGGTAACTCAAGGACTCTAACACAATATAGTTTCAATGTGCAAGATGAGCTTAAAATGGGACTGAAAACGTAATCGTTTTTAATTCTTTCAAAGTTCATATTAACACAAGTAAAACTATACTTGTTTACAATGTAACTAGCTCCTGTTGCTATGGTAACTTGTTAACTCCTAAAGTGATCAATGTGAATCTGCTCATTTAATCACAAAGAACAGCGGTTCAGCCTCCCTTTATATTAAGTGATGCATATCGATGAAAAACCGCTGTAAAGTGTTTATTATGAGCAAAAAGTCCCGACTAAACGCAAAAACACTCCAGCGCCACGTTGTACGTGTGAATTTCCGGTTCTGCTGGAGGACTTCCAGCTAATGATGATCTTGGACCATGTTGTCTGCAACCAGGTCCTCTAGGTGAAATGTCAAAGCAGCGTGAATGTTTTCCTTTCACTGCTTTGTCCCGATATATGATAGATTTGGTGTCATAGAATTCTGGCCAGGAACAAACCACAATTATTGATTTATCCTCCACAATCAATTTTCATAACGATGAAAAAGGTCGCCATCCATGTGCCACTACCAAATCAGAGTCCCTGATTGGTTCAAGTTCAACTTTCAATGGCTGCGCTCTGCACAAACAGCCGGAAAAGCTTCGACTTAAAAACGTTTGTAGTGACGCATGAATACCAGAGTTTTGAACAAAAAGGCATTTGCGCACATTTAGGTTCCCAGAGGGAATGTGAATGTAGCTTTACATCGGAAAACCCCCAAAGACCTTCATAAAGGAACCTACAAAGGCTGCTGTTAGCACACTGCCCATTATCCTTCAGGCCCCATACTTGAACACAGTAAGTGTGTGAGAACATACCGATACGGCCGATCTTCATTCCAGAACGAGCCAGAGCCCTGAGAGCGGACTGGGCTCCGGGTCCAGGAGTCTTCGTCCTTAAACATCAGTTCATTGTTAGCTTTAGAGCTGGTCACACTGATATTGGATGTAAACATGTTTGCACCAAGCTTTCAGGGAGGGAACATATTTAAAATGGGTCAAACCAACAACCATCCAGAACCTCCGAGCTCCAGTTCACATAAACGGTGCGATGACTGAACAAAAGCAACGTTTTTCAAACCGAAAAACTCGGTGGAACCTGCTCATGCCTGCTGGTGCAAATGTGCCTCACATTAGAAGACCCTTACAGTGTAGGTGGTCTCACCTGTTGCCCCCAGTGGCTCTCAGCTTGATATGCAGCGCTGTGATCCCCAGCTCCTTGCAGCGCTGCGCCACGTCCTGAGCCGCCAACATGGCTGCATATGGAGACGACTCGTCCCTGTCAGCCTTCACCTTCATACCGCCTGTCACGCGGCAGATTGTCTCCCTGCAAAACAGACAGCGGTCAGACAGAGCTGGACTGAGAGGGGCTGATGTCACAGGGGTCACTTACTTCCCAGAGAGGTCAGTGACGTGAACGAAGGTGTCATTAAAAGAGGCGAAGATGTGGCAGACTCCAAACACATTCTCACCCTCTGCCACTTGTGGACCCAGACTGATGACCTGCTCCTCCTTCTTTTCTTTACCTTTGCGGGGAGCCATGTCTGCAGGTGAGGAGAGAGTGAGTGACCTGAGGAACAAATTAATAGGAGGGTCTAATCCAGAGAAACGATCAGCAACGAACAGGTTTCCTCCATCCCACCCTAACCCTTAGCAATGAACAGACCGGCAACGGCACAAACACGTGTTTATCAGCGGCTGCCAGATGGAACCACCGGGTCAGGCACTCACGTGAATCTGTGCAGGAGATTTGAGGATGCCAATATGTTCACCTGCACGTAAGCACGAGGGACTGCAACACCGGCACCGCCAGAGCTGTAACGCTCCCTCACGAAGATCACGCAGCTTGAACCGGAAGGTTAACTTTGGCCTGCTAGTTTTCGTGAGACAAGTGTCTGCGTCAACATTTCTTACTCACAGCTATCAAGTCCTCGCAGAACATGCGTGGAGACTTTTGATAATCACGCTACTCTCCTGCTAATGAAAGCTCCGCGCGCAACCAATATGGCGGCGCCAGCTGTGAAACATCGGAGAAAATCTCTTTAAAATGTTTTTTTCGCTTCACGGAAACAAAATCTACCCACCAACGAACACAACTGAAGCCCGCCAGTCAATACGATCACAGCGCAGCGCAGGATGGTCACCTGTGAGCGGGATCTAAACGGATGAAAAATCCGAGCGGGACTCACCGAAAAGCTTCTTCACGGAGCGGAAACCAAAGAGGAGGAACTTCCGCTTTCTTGACTTATTTGACGAGTTCAGGGATGGACGCGACTTCCGGCAGAGGAAAATGACGTACGTTAGAGTGTATTCATAATTCTCTACAAAGTAACTGTTATTTTATAGCTGATACTTTCTATAAATATGGGAATATAAAGGACTTAGACAGCCTGATACATTTCCCCGCAAAGTTCTTCTATTTGAATGACTCAAAGGTCCGTGTTAACGTTAGCTTAGCTTAACCAAAGAATGAGCCCATTTTCAGCCCCGAACTTATCAATTTTTATTTATTTTTAGTTTCCTAAAACTTTATTCAACATATTTGCGAATTACCGTTATTATTACAGAATAATGCAATAACTTCATACCCTTTAATGTCCAACAGAGAGAAAAATCAAGTTTAATGATAATAAAAACGTATTTGAGTATAATAAACGGCATGTAGATAAAGAACAAAATCAAGTTATTCATAGATGGGTGTTTATTATTATGTACAAATTTTATGTCACAAAAACTTGCATGTGATTTTGTTCATTAACTATACAATACACTACCCAACGACGTGATAAATTTATATAAAAAGAGACACAAAACACTGCATTTTATTTCATTATTTACGTAATATTTTTCAAATAGTTTTGAGATCTTTACGGCTCTTTGTTCCAGTGACTAACATTCTCAGAGAATGAGTATCCCCAGAGTTATCTATCAAAATAACTGACGTGTTTGATACTTCTGCACCAGTTTTCAGGGTAAATGCTTTTTTTAACTTAATTTTCCTGTTGTTTCTAATAAAACTTATATTATGTTAAAACTTCTGTTTAAAAATAATAGTCCAACCAAACATAATTTGCCTATGAATATTTTATATCCTTATGGGAAAATGGTGAATGTCAAACCTGTTTTACAAAACGCCCAGACAGAGATAGCATTCAAAATGAGGGAATGAAGCTACTTATACGAAACTACAAATGTCAACATAAAGAACATATACACACAGAAAACAGCAACAACATCATAAATACTAAGGGTTTTTGTATAATTTATTGTCTTCAACAAAGGTGATGACGTTTGCTTTTTTATTTTACATGAATTTAAATGAATCAAAATATGAACAAATCTTGTGCAATGTAAGAAATAGTGGTCTGGATTTCAAATATCTTCATTCATTTTCCAAACCGCTTTATCCCTTTCGGGGTCACGGGGTTGCTGGAGCCTAACCCGGCTACTCATGGGCGAAGGCAGGGGACACCCCTGGACTGGTCGCCAGTCTGTCGCAGGGGGTTATTCAAAATGCTTTTCTAAAATGTATCCCACACCAATATAAATATTGAATTGTAATTTTCATGTAGATGCAATCCAGTAGCATAAAAAGAACCTGGCAGCAGCTAAAAATGAAATCTAAAAACATAATTCAAGAAGGTGAGGCTGATCCTGGCTACTTGACTTTACAAACAGAGATTTGGAATAACTAAATGGCATACAGAGTATAGCACTGCAGCAGCATTTTAGCATGGGTGTTTTCACTCAATGAAATCATGTGACTTCCAACCAGCCAACAGAAAGAGGGAAGAAGCCTGAAAAACTGGTGGACGGATGCAGAGGAGATGGTCCTCAGCCTGACTACATCTGACTACGTGAAGACCAGTGGCTGATGGGAATCCTGGGGGGAGTTCTTCTCCCCTGGATATAAGGGCATATGTCTCATGTTAGAGACCTACCAATATGTTGTTCTTTTTAAAATAGGTTACTTATGATATATCCATGTATTACACTCTGTTGGGTTTGTAACAGATTCTAATGGTAACATCTGCCTTTTGGAGCCTCCTGTCACAGCAGAACCTCAGGCTGTTGTAAGTATCCCACTACAGGATGGTGACATTATGACAGGTAGTACTGGAAAGTCAACTCTAATTAAATGCTGGTCTTCATAGGTCTATGAGGATATTGAAACGATGTCAGCCACAGAGAGATCAACAGAGGTCAATTATACGCTGTATTCACATCAAGTGATCTACACACTCAGATGTCTAATTTTCTTTTTGGAGTTGCTAAAGGATGCACATTCATCTCCAAGTACACTGATATTATCATGTGTGAGGGATCGAGCGGCCCAAAGAGGACAACAGAAGAGTTATCAAAAATGAAAATTTTAATTTTTCTCCAAAAATATATTATTTACAAACTGGGCCCTTAAAAGAGGTCAACAGAACAGAATTAACTGAGGAAATAAACTTAACTTTTATTTAACCAACTGAACAAACCAAATAACAGAAACAAACTGACCTCATACAGGGGAACATATATAGTGGGTGATCAGACCACTAGACAAACATGAGGGGGGGGGGCTAATAACATTTAACAAACACTTCAGACAAACTAAACACAAAACTTGGGTTATTTCAGTGAAAAAGAAAGAACAAAACAGAAGTACAAAATTAGAACAAATAAATGGCAATTAACTGAAACAAAGCAAATCAACATCAAAGAAGTCCACGTAAAATGGAGATGAGAGGATCTCCGGATGAGCTCGTTGTGGAGTACTTAAGGAATGATACAATGACCCTTTTGGTTGTCCGTTTAGTTGTTTTATTCCTCAGTCTTTCGGTGTTTGGGCTTGGAGTAGGTGCGTTTAATCATTCTGAGGGGTTTGTGCCCAGGAAAAACAACGAAAACGGGTAAAAAGCGCTTGAGCGCGAGGCAGACTTTCCTGATGATTCTGCGTACAATGGACTTACTGATGTGCTCAGCATCCCTGATATTATAAAGAAACTACCATTTGCAAAAAAAAAAAAAAACCGTAATGCAACACAAAGCATCTGCTCGGATGTCAGAGCACGGCCACATGGGTGGCGTGTATTATGTATGGGCCAATGAGATTGTATAATGTAATGTAGATTGTATTATGTATAAAATCGAGTCCCTGGAAAAACGGTATCATTCATAAAAAAAATGCTGCATGGGGCTTACGGCGGATTCCTGTGAGGCTGCCTCCATTTTAAGCTTCCTCCAGGATTTGCTTGACCAGGGTCCTTCGCCTTCCAAACCTGTGGGTGTACGTGGCCGCCATTTCTTGTCAGCAGTGACTCTGTTGGCCGCTGCCGCCTGTTCTCCCAGTTCCTTTGGGGTGCTGGTTAGCTGCAAACACCCCCCCAGCACCCGGTGGCTCCTCTGTGGGATATGTCGCTCTTTTTTGTTGGCTATGGCTTCCGCCAATTGTGTTGCTGAACTCTGGGCACTGTCCGTCAGTGTCGCCTTTTGCGGTGGTCCTCTCTGGGGCCCCTCATGGCTTTCTCTGTGGCCGGATGCTTCCTTCATCCCTATGATGGCCGCGTATTAGAACATTCTAGCACACTGTATGGTCACATGACTTTGTAAATTCAAAGTGTTTCCACACATTGGACTGGAATGATGGTTGATCCCTTTTTGCTGCATCACTTGTGTTGTTCTGTGATGGTACTTGGTCGTTTTTACATTATAGTAAATTTAACTTATCGTACCTCAATCCAAATGGTATTTTCCAAAATTGATATAATCAAGTTTTTTACTTTTGAAACGATTTAATAATAGTATAGGTTGATTCAATTAGATCACCAACTCGCCTCAAACAACATAAGCAGAACATAAATCGATCTATTAATCGTTACACCCCCACATAATACTGTTTATAGTAGGGCTGTCAACAGTTAGTTGACTGATCGATTAGTCGACTATAAAGCGTCGTCTGTGCTGCTTTGGTATAATCCACACGTCCTTCTCTATTTTTCTTCTTGGATCTCAAAGCACAACAGGAAGGTTCTTTTTTCCTCCCTGATCTTTATACGTTCACATAAAAGCTCAAACAAGCTCATCCTTCTAACTTCAGACGCAAATATCACAGGAGTTGAACACCCATTCAAAAGTACCTCCATGAAGGAAGGAAAGAGGAGAAGAATCAGAGTGGGGTGGAGGAGGAAAGGAAAGCTTCTGCAGTTGTATCAAGTTTGACTTGTTCTGATTGTTGTTTAGTTCAAATGTTTCACCAGAAGCTTTTGCCTGGAGCTTCACAGAAGCCTGATTTGTTTCTTATTCTGGATCAATCATGGGTTTCTTAATTACATTTGGTTTGTCAGAGTTCCACCATCCATCTCCTCCTCCGATCATCAGAGGGAGCTCTCGCCAGAGTTCTGACGGGCTCTGGCATCTTTCCTCACTCAAACTTCCAGCATGCATCACTCTCCACCACCTATCGTCACAGCTGTTCATCATTATGGTCATCAACACTGCTCTTCATAAGCCTGCTGTTCACTCAGCTCCATGCGAAGTCTTGTATTGCCACCTTGCATTCAGTATGAGCATTAACCTTGTGTTTTGCCTTTGCCTGTTTTATTGTCACCCTGCCTCGCTCTGTGTGTTTGACCTCAGACTGGTTCCTGACTACAACCTGCCTCACCCTTACCTGTTTACTGTTGTTAAATACACCAGTGGCATATGGATCCAACTGTCTCCACCTCTTCATCACAGAAGACTTTTCCAGACTCAGATCTAGTAACCGGCATACCCACTCCATCGAATCCTGTGCGGTTGGCGGCTATGCTGCTAGAACATGAAAGACAGCTTCACTGTCTTTTGGCAGTCACTAAAGCCATCATGGAGCGACTTCAGGCTAATCCAACAGCCACAATGCCGTCTCGTTCCATGCCCATTACCACTCTGTCTGCAGGAACTGGGGATTCATCTTCGTCTTTTGTTACCAGAAAAATTCAGTGGAAAACCCAAACATCTTAATGGCTTCGTGATGCAGTGCCAGCTATATCTCCACCAACAGGCACACATGTACCCCACTGAAGAAGCTAAAGTGTCCTTCCTGTGCTCCTTGTTGTCCGGAGAGACGTTGGAGTGGCTAGCAGCGGTTTGGTCTGGAGGCTCGCTGCCTTTCCACTCATATGGGGCCTTCACACATCTGCTGCGCAATGTCTTTCACCATGCTATTGACGGAAAAGATCCCCGGGTCCGGCTTATAGATATCAAGCAAGGCAAAGAAACAGCCGCTGCTCACTCCCTGCAGTTTCGGACTCTGGCCGCCCAGACAGAGTGGTCCTCGTGTAGTTTGAAGACTGTTTATCACTGGGGTCTTTCCATGGAGCTTCAGCGAGAGATCGCTTGCCGCGATGAGAACCTGGACTCGGACCAATTAAAAGCCTTGACTATTCGGCTGGACAATCTCCTCAAGCTCAGGAAAACTCAAGTTATGAGTTTGCTTACTACTTCAATGGAAAGTTTAGACAATGATAGTGCAGGGATCAGGTACCCTTTTCAATTATGAGCCAATTATGGCTTTTTTTGTTTTAGCACAGGGGTCCCCGGCCTGCGGGCCGGATACAGCCTGCCTCCACATTTGGCCCAGCCCCCTGACCTATATCAAAGGCATGACTTTTTTTTTTCTTCAATCTGGCCTCATGATCAAGAATCACACAGAACATGTCTTTTTATTCCACCCTTCTACAGTCTGTGCCTCTCTCTGAACTCTGAACAGAATACAGCGCTGTCTTTCCGTGCTGTGTCTCCTGTGCAGAGACATGCAGCTCTCCAGATCTTCATCAATCTTTGATCCTGATCAGATCTTTGTCTTCATTCTATAATCCTGGACTTCTTTTTCTACAAAGGTTTGAACTTTAGAGTTTAAACAAGAGAGAAAAGTGTTAAAATGTTCATGTCTGTCAGAGAAAAGTGTAAAGCAGGGGTCTCAAACTGGCGGCCTGCGGGCAATTGCGGCCCCCCAAGACAATATTTTTAATATAAGGCCGCGCCTTAATATGAAAGTTTAATGATAGTGCTGCCCACCAGTTTTGTATGAATGGCCTTTTCCAGTGTTGTGTGCGGAGCTGACGAACCGACCAATCACGGTGGGGTATGAGGCTGTTTGGGGGTGTGGCATTGACCAGGCTTGAAGCAGGGAAACATTTGGGGCAGGAAACCCCACACCCCCCTCCCCAAACCACATTAATGAGTTATTTACTTTTCTTTGTAGAAAGTGTCTATTCGCAGGTAATTTTCTCAATACGTGCATCCAGTACTGATTTTTTTTCTTGGCTGCACAGGCCGGGAGAAAATGTTAAGGATAGGATTATGGTTACAGTTATTAATATACCAAATGCTCCCGAGCGCGACTGTCTGCTCCCGCAGGGAATTGATCAACTGCAGAGAATAAATGCTGGTTTAAGCCCTGTTTCTACTTCACCATTACATCTGTCTGCTAAAACTGTGATGAACTTCAATTTTTGGGTGATTTTTATGATACTTAAGGTAGCGGGGCTGCAAGGCTGCTAAAACCGCTGAGAATCTGAGAAGCTTCATGAAAGATTACGTCCTTCCTTCTGATGATGCTGACTGTGCTCGTTTGGAAATCCTCACAAATAAAAGGAAATACACCTCCTTTTCTGATTTTGACTTTTGGTCAAACCTTTTTCTCCTATCAGAGTACGTTTCCTTCGTAATATTATTTAGTACTACATGAAGTACTACCACTCAAAAAAACCCAGCATCTTAAGCGTCTTAAAGGAACCCGGCCACTATCTGAGACCAGTGTCTATTACAACTAACACTTGTTAGACCCGGCTTTTATTGGAGACCAGCATCTATTAGAGACCGGCCATGATTGGAAGATATATGGTAATAGTAATAGTGGTGTTTTTTTTTTAATTGTCTGCTGAGCCGGTGTTTATTAGCGACCAGCGTCTATTAGAGACCGGCCTTTATTGGAAGATATACGGTAATTCAGAGTCAAACTGTATTGATTCTTCAGTGGACAGTTGAATTTCACCAAAGTTTGATTGACTTAGAATTACCTTGAGAGAGGAGGGTGAGTAGGTGAGACGCTGCAGTATCGCGAGACCCAGCGAGACCAGTTTGGTGATTCAACTTGGTGGCACTTAAGTAGTTGAAGAAACATTTCTGTCTTATTTCCTCTTATCGCCTTATTAAAATAATAATATTAAAAATAATAATAACAAAACATCAAAAAGATTATTACGTTTTTGACAGCCTGGAGGACCTGGAGAGCTTCATAGACGAGTGTTACAATACCTTCGTCATGGGGAAGACAAACACCACCACTCCTTCCTCCAAACGCGGCCGTCCTGAAGACTCTCCCGGGGCCGCTTCTTCTCCAGGCAGTGGCATCAGTGAAATCCTGGAGTCGATTGATAAAAAGCTCTCCAGCCTTGATTGCCGCCTGAACTTGCTGGAGATCCTCCATAAAGAGTTCCAAGGCCTGCGAGAGTCCCTGGAGTTCAGCCAGCAGCAGGTGTAGGAGCTGCAGGAGAACCAGGCCCTCAGAGAGACCGTCCAGACAGATAATTCATCATGATCAAACTGGATTCATTAAAGGTAGACACTCAAGTGATAACGTCCGCAGACTTGTTAACATAATAGATTTTGCTACTATTAAAAACCAGGAAACAACCATACTCTCATTGGATGCTGAAAAAGCATTTGACAGAGTAAACTGGAAGTTCCTCATTGCTGCCCTCCATAAGTTTGGGTTTGGAGAATCCTTCATTGATTGGATTAAAATATTATATCACAACCCAAATGCATCAGTCAGAACCAACAAACAGACTTCTGACAGGTTTTTTCTTGGTAGAGGGACCAGACAGGGTTGTCCTCTGTCCCCCTCTCTTTTTGCTATATTTATTGAACCTTTGGCTGCAACAATAAGACAGCATGAGAGCATTAAAGGAATTACAACAAAATACAGTAATCATAAAATTAGTCTTTATGCTGATGACATATTACTTTTTCTAAACAATTCACATTCCATTAGTGAAACAACAACAATTATTAATGAATTTTCCTCTATCTCAGACTACTCAATTAACTGGAACAAATCAGTTTTATTGTCACTAAATGGTAATGTCGAGTAAACAACCTCAATCCCAGTCAAATCAGGCAATATCAAATATCTAGGTATTTATTTCTCCCCGAAACTATCAGAACTGGTGCAACTAAACTACACCCCATTACTGAAAAGTATACAGGACGATCTAACAATGATCTAAAATTACCAGAACTAGTTACCTCTATGATTAATTTTTCATTGAATTAAACTCTCTCCAAAATATACAAACTCTTATGCAACTTAGATAAGGAAGTCTCAATTCCAACAACAAAATGGGATGCAGACTTAGGCAGAAGTACAGACACAAGCTTCTGGTCAGAAATTTGTCTAAATACCTTTAAATTAACAAAAAGTCCAAACCTACAACTAATCCAATTTAAAACTCTTCACAGAATTTACTATACTGGACAGAGGATGTTCAAGATGGGTCTCAAAAACTCAGACATTTGTGAGCATTCATTCATTCATTCATCTTCCAATCCGCTTTATCCCTTTCGGGGTCACGGGGTTGCCGGAGCCTAACCCGGCTACTCATGGGCGAAGGCAGGGTACACCCCTGGACTGGTCGCCAGTCTGTCGCAGGGGCCATTTGTGAGCATTGTGATAGTAATTTACCTGACAATTACATGCATGCTTTGTGGTTCTGTACACCTGTCCAGGCTCTCTGGCAACAGGTATGTGCTGATTTATCAGTCTGGCTTAAGGTTTCAATCACAGCCTCACCTTCACTTTGTGTGCTGGGTGACATGAGTGCCATCGACACAGAGGGAAGTTTAGCATCTATAATCTTCATAACTCTTTGTATAGCAAAAAAGACAATTTTATTAAACTGGAAAAACAAGAAAAATATTAGTGTAAGTCATTACAGGAATCTGCTATTGGGTCATATCAGCTTGGAAAAAATGTCAACTAAAAGTTCAAATAACCTGGAAGGAATTCGGGCTCTCTGTTCTTCCATCGCTAATGCCATAACTCTTGGGTGTTGCCGTGCCTTGACTATCTGCTGGGATTTTGGTGCTTGGGCCGGGACCTGCCTGGTGGGGGCGGTGCTTGTGGTGGGGGCTGGGGCTTGACCTTGGGTGCCGGGCCCCTTCTACATTACAACATTAGGAGATCCTGGTCGGGCTATGTTCTCTACACCTTCGGGGACCCCCACTTCTCTTGGTCATCCCTCCTCTAGGTGGGGGTAGCTGACCCCTGCCGTGCTCTCTTCTGGATCTCTGCGGCTGCCTGGAGCTTTGGAGCGGGTCTCCCTTGGGGGGCCCTGGCTCGTACCTGGGGCTGAGGTGGGGGGATGCTCAGAACTCCTGGGTGGTGGTGGGTGGTGATGACAATGATGACATGATGACAAACACCCCACAACTGGACCTGTCATTCTGAAAAGGATGCATCAATGTCGCTCTCCATCTAAATGCCCCCAGCCCACTTTTCCATGGAGTATTCTCCTCATGTTGAAGTACTGTGGCGAACGCGAACATGGTGGCAAAACGCGGCGATAGCAGGCAGGAGCGCAAGGCCCTTCTAAACACCCACAGAGGGAGAGGGTTGATCAGCCCACGGCCCGCTCCGATCTGCGGCTGTTTAGAAGGGTCCAGCTGTACCCGCTGGAGCCTTGTGTTGGAGGCGCTGTCAGGGAAGAGGACACAATCATTTCTGGAAAATATTTTTACTTTTAAAGGGATAAGTGTTTTTAAAATGTCTTTATGGACCTTTGTTTTAATTAGCATATCTGTTTAGGAAAGTGGAAAAATGTCGAGTTTGACCAGATAAAACTCACAATCTAAACTATCTAAACAATCAAAACTCTGATGACCCAGCATTGTAGCAGCATTTAAACGCATCACTGACACATGAATCTTGGAGACGTGAAAAGATTTATGCATAAATGCAGTTTTGTGTGTGCGTAAAAATGTTTTTGTGTGTAGTTTTAAGCTGTTGTAATTTTTTAATTGTGCATGTGTACATTGTATTTAGCATTTTTTTATTTTGTCCTTTTTGCACTTATGGACAAAATGTATGAGTTACAAATCCAGACTTACACACACACAAATCGAGGTGACACTATTTTCTCTCCATAGAAGTGGGACTTTAATGTTGGCCCGACTGAGTCTGGAGGTCAAAATCAAATAATGCCAACCTTGTTTTTTATTTGTTTCAATGTTTATTAATAAACACAAGACTATGTGCAACAGATGTTTTGTTTCTGTCATAAAATCAAAGCTGAAAACAAATGAATCAAGCAGATGGGATCCCCTCCGTTGTGGTGGTGGTCGGGGTTGCTGCGCTGAAGACGAAGAGGTTGAAGGGGATGATGGCTTCAGCGGTGAAGCAGATCCCACAGGCAGCAGCAGCAGAGAGCAGCCGAACATGCTGCCAGGTACGAGCCCACGCCTCTCTGCTGATAAGGGCGGGGCTCCATCACGTTCACTGTCAGTGTGACATCATCAGTCAGTCTAAACACTGGACATGTGACTTTGAAGCGAGACACCTGCAGAAGTTTACCTGCATGTTTTGGGGCTTGGGGGTGTGCCTGTTTGTCTCCAAGGTAACCCAGCAGTGACCCCACACCGTGTCCCACATGCCCTGGGTGATGGTGGGTGGAGTCTGTGGTGGTCTGAGGAAAAGTCTGAAACACAGAGGTCACGTGACCCAGGCTTAGTTTTGATCAGTGTCAGTAAATCAAAGACAGGAAGTTACTTTCATCTGTTTTTCTGTGCTTTCATTGGTTAGCGTTGCTTTGCTCTTTTCATGAAGGCCTGTGTGGACACAGCACTCGTTTCTAGGCAGCAGCTGATTATCCAGAACAAGTAAATGGACTAAAGTTCTTAACCTGGGTTGGACCATTGGACTCCAGTGAGTTTGGACTTTTGTTTGCAGGCAGAAACAGATGGAAGAGCAAGAATACCATGACAGGATTGTGAACAAAAACAGCATGAGCGAAAGTAGAAGTCTGACTGTGACCCCACAAAACAGCAGTTTCTGGAAACACGGAAATCAGTTGAGCTGGAAGCCCACTAATATTCCGATTGGACTACACATTCTTCCAGGAAGACTGTATAGAAACAATAATTTGGGTGCATTTGTTGTTGTTTTTTAGAAGTTTTTATTCTGAGTTCAGACCCACCTTTTTGAGTGCGTCCATCCCCGCTCACTCCAAGATGGCTAAGAACATGTCATTATCAACATGCTTCAGACCAATTCCCCTGATCAATACTTTGTTAATGCAGGTGATTTCAACCACACCAATCTCCAAACTTGCATCCAACGCTTAAGAGGAAGGTGAACATTACAATTTGGAAGAACAGGACTTTGGACCAGCTTTACTTTTGGTAAGTCCATTTGTCCCCATTTCCTGGAGTCCGACCATCTTTTACCAATAGCACACCCTCACCTGCAGCTCTAAGCATCGACTGTTTATAGAGAACTGGACTGAGTGACCCCTCCCCCCTGGCGTTTAAACAGGAAATTTGAAGAAGCCAAAATCCCATGGACTTCTATCAAGAAATAAATCCTCATTTTTTCAGGACATGTTTCTCTTTAAGCTATTCAAGTTATAAACTGACCAATCAGATGCCTCAATAAAAGTATTTGGTCTCACGTCAAACGTTCAAAGCGTTTCATTGACAGATTCTTCCGAGGCTGCTTTCCAGTGGTAGGGGTGTGGCTTTCCAACAAGCTAACTCTTGATTGGTGAGAGTGGTTGGCATAAATCAAATCAAATCAAACTTGATTTCTATAGCACTTTTCCTATGAAGAATAACACAAAGTGCTTTACATTAAAATAAAACTGATTAAAAAACAAGCACAACCATAAAAATGTAGACCCCCCGACCCCCACCCCCAACACACACATGCAATCCACCCAACCCCTTTCACAACTCCCATCCCCTTAACTGATGGAACCCATTGGGAAACAGGCTGAGCAAGGAGAAAGTTGGTTGGTGGACCCATTATAGTTGGGTCCTCTTCCTCCATGGACAACCACATAGTCAGTGTAATGCAGCATCACAGGCGAGGACCCAGCCCCACCACAGCAAGGTGGCAAGGCAGGTCCCCATTTAGAGCTGCAGCAGCTGAACCGTAGCTGACCCAGAGGGAGAGGACCCAGCCGAGGAGGCACTGGATTTAAAAATAATAAAATATAAATCTAAAATTAAAATGGAACATTTGATAAAAGCAACAAACAAACAATAAAAAATGAAAAGTATTAAAATAAGCTATACATAATCCAGTGTAAAATCATGAAACATGATAAAAATAATAAAAGCAAGATAAATTAACATAGTAACAACTACCTAAAAGCTCATTTGAATAGATAGGTCTTGAGCATTTTCTTCTAAACCTCTATGTTCTCTGCGGCCCTCAGGTTCTCCGGCTGACCCTTCCATAAACGGGGGCCATAGAGCTGAAAAGATGCCGCTCCATAAGTTTTTGTTTTCACATTTGGAATGATCAATAGACCAGTGCCAGAGGATCTCAGGGTCTGTGAAGGTTCATATTTAACTAACAGATCAGACAAATAAGAAGTCGCAAGACAAACATTGAAAAACCATTCAAAGTATCTTCAAATTCATCCAGAAGCAGATGAGGAGCCAATGCAGGGATTTTAAAATCGGGGTGATGTGAGCTGATGTGAGCTCATCTTCTGGTCTTGGTGAGAACTCTTGCAGCAGAATTCTGGAGAAGCTGAAGGTTCTTAATGCTATTTTTCAGAAGGCCAGCAAGAAGGGCGTTACAATAATCAACTCTACTGATTATAAAAGCATGCATCAGCGTCTCCATTTTAGCAAGAGAAACGTAGACTAGGACCAACTTGGACCAATCACTGTTTACTGGTGTTGTTTGGCTCCACCATAGAGGCGATTGTGTTGACCTAATTTGGTAGGAACTGGAAGTAAGCCATTTTCAGTGGGTGACGTCACACTGACTCAGTCCAGTTCTCTGATACAGTCAGCGGCTCTAAGGCTCGACACAAGTGAAAGGACAGCTCCCATTAATCACAGATGGTGGAGGAGTTCCCCTTTGAGCTAGAACCAGTAATGAACCATGACCACTTTTTCACTTTCCCGTAAATTCTGACGTCTTTCTTAAACCCGACCGGCAGAAGTCAGACAGTCATCCTGCAGCCACGAGTGACATAGCTACACTGCCTAAGAATTTCTGCTTGTTGATGAAGAAACACCAAACTGTGGGGTGTGCCTGTTGCCACCCCCGCCCCTCTCCCCAGCTACACAGACATGCTTTAATGGGAATCTGACAGTTGTGCTTGAACTGCAAAAAAAAACGAATCTTAAGAATGTTTCTTACATGGAAAATAATCCTTTCAAGGAAGTTTTTAAATGGCAAAATAACTCGAATTTGAGAAAACATGTCCTAATAAGAATTCTTGATAAGAGCATTTTTATTACCCCATTATTGGCATAGTTTTTTTGCTCATTCTAAGAAAATGTTTAAAACTTTTGGACTTGTGCGTGTTCAGAGTGTGAGTTCCTGTCAGAAATAAGGAGCAAAGCATGCTGGGTACCTGGTAAATGGAGCCAGGGAAAAAGGCTGGCTGTGAGACGAAAGCTGTGGAAAATCAAGAAGTCCCATCATCAAACCGTCATCCGTCGAATGAATGTTCTCAGGAATAATAACCTTTGATGTTTGATGAAGCTGAAGTTTCCAGAGTAACAGACCTGGTGGGAAAGAGGGGGGCGGAGCTCCATCCGGGATAAAGGGATGATACGGGGGAGGAGGCTGCCCACTCATTAGGATGGATGAACAGAACCCTGACTGTGCTGCGGGAATAAAAACACAAAGGTTCTGTTGGATTTCAGTCAGAGGACACTTTTAAAAATGCTGTAGAAATGAGTTCGGGAATTCTGTCATCAAAACAAACAAATTAGGTTTGACTGTCTAGTTCTGTCTGAAATTATGGTCAACAATAGTTTCACACTTTCATTAAATGATCACGTTGTTTCAGTCTGACTCATCAAGTCTCAGTCATTAGTCTGACCTCAGGCTCGGTCTAAAGCCTGGTCAGCTGCCTTCATACCAGCCTTAACCTAATAAACCAATGACAAGCAGTCTGTGGAAACAGACGTTTGTCTCACTGAGCCGCATACCCCAACTACTCTGACAAACAGGCGCTTGTTTTTGTTTGCTGCTGAAGGAAACACCCCACCTCAAAGTTCTGGTTCCACAGGCACCATGGATCCAGAACACCAATGGCGTTTGCACGAACATGTTAGCAGGTAGACAAAAATCTGTAACTCACATCAACACCAAACCACTAGATGCTTCAAACAACTGAGATTTAACTGAAGCCAGTTTTGTCCTGTTACCGAAACTTCACCAAAACACAATTGGAACAAAAGTCCCGACTGCTTCTGTCCAGTTCTTCAGGGTCCAACTTGAAGCTCCAGAAGGTTAGAAGTGTCTGACTCCTCTTCTTACAGAAGATAAAGGAGGCTGCTGCTCACCTGAAGCAGAAGAAGTCCTCTCTGCTGTCTGGATGAAGGATCAACTGACGAAAGCGGTGAAGAGGAGGAGTGAGGGACAACCCCTCACTCCTCCTCTTCCTTTCCTGGTTGATCATTTCTCTGAGACTAAGCACACGTTTGGCTTTTAGACTTGCCATCAGCAACAAAAGCAACACTTTTGTTCATAGGAATATCAGATGCACGTCCGATAGTCCAAAGTTATCCCTGAAACAACTGAGTCTCAATAAAAATGAAAAATGATGAGGGCCAGAACCTGTGAAGTAAAACAGCACGAGGAGCTGACAAGCTGTAAGGGAGTTGGTTTATTTGGGTTTCTTCTTACATGACATCATTTGTTTGTTTACTGCTGTTCAGAATATTCTGGTTGACAAACCAAGCCTGCTATTTTTCACATGCATCAGCTTCCTGCAGGAGCCTCAGCCAATCAGTAGGCAGCTTGAGGCATCATCATTGTAGACGGGGCGATAACAAAGCTGCTGATGTTAACAATCAGGAACGTATTTCTGTCTCGTGGGGAGGTGAGCTCGCCATTGGAGGTCACATGACAATGCTCAGTGATCTCCACGGTTCTTCTTAGGGGAGGTTTCAGGAAAATTTGGTTCAAGGCAGGAAGCAAGCTCTTATTTTGAAACAGGAAGTCCATGAGGGTTTTCTTTCACGTTTATCATTTTGAGCGCGCTCTGTTCACTGCTGTGGAAGAGGCTTCAGAAGCTTCTGGATGTCTGGTTTGGTCCGACACGTGCAGGGGGCGCTGTCCCTCATGTTCCTGGTGAAGCTTAACCAACAAGGCTGCAAACCAACCACACGGCGGTCTGGTGATGATGCCATGGCCTCTGTGATTCACATACCATCAGCAGACTCCGGTGGCTCCGCCCCTTTAGCTACGAGGTGGCGGCCTGTTTGCTGCGAAAAGTTTCAAAGAACGCCATCATCCCCTTCCTCACATTGATGCTGCTTTTCGCCGTCATCAGGCCACTGCTGCTGCGGTGGGACGTGAGCGGGGGGAAGGCGGCGCCGTCCATGGAGTTGGCCCGTTTGACTTTGGACGGGGTCACGTGCCATGACCTGGTTCTAGGAGGAGGAGTCTGCGCCACCAAGCACTTCTGGTACTGGACCTGAGGAGAGGACAAGAGTGCTGTTACAACAGCCTCCTACCGCAGGTCTGCAGACTAGGTGGTTTCCTCTTTTGGTTAACCCAAGTCTTCCTGCACTGCAGCCCCCACCCCCACAGTAAAGTCAGAAGGTCCGGAATAAGAGCAGGTTCTGGAGATCTGGGTTAACAAACAGCCCAGACCTGAAGTGCGGTTCATGCATGTGTGTCTGCAATGTTTGGATCAAGGTTCTGAGTGCTCTGTTCACCGCTCTGTAAACTTCTGTTTGACACATCAGACCAGCTCAGGGGGCGGGTCCTAGCCATGTGCAAACCCCGCCTCTAGGCTGTGATGCAGTGAGGCATTCGGGGACTGTCTTCTCCATCTCACCATGCAAGCAGCCTGCACAGCCTCAGAGATGAATCCTGCGTCCGGCTCACACCAGAACACGTGACACTCGAACTGCTGTGTGCCGCCATCAGCGATCACTGCGAAGGTGTGGCTGTCGTGACCCACGCCAAGAAAGGTGAGGAACCGCACCTGACACTCCCAGAGAGGCTCGTCCTGTCAGGAGCAAAAGGTGGCGTGAGACTCGGACCAGCTCTGAGCTGAGCTCCACGCGCTGTGAGACCTACCGCCCCCCTCCACAGCGACAGCACGCTGTCTGTGACGTGGATCACTGCGGGCTCCCAGTCTTCACGGTCTGTGCAGGTCATGATGCTCTCAATGGCTCGGTTCAGCACCTCCATACCTGCAACCCAACACAGCTGCTTATGAGGGCCCGGCAGCTGCACCTCGGATGCAGCACTCTCCTGAAGACCTGCCTTCACACCTATCTGTGGAAGCTTTGTTTCGTTCTCTAACGCTGCAGAGAACCAGACGAGAAGCCGGTGCCGCATGAAGATGGACAGTGTAACAGTTGAGTGTAGAAACAGAAGATGCTGCGACCGCAGCAGATCTCCTCTCTTAGTGTGTCTATTTCATGTGTCTCATGAGCTCCTTCATAAAAATCAACATTTTTTTGACAAGGGTTGGTCTGTGCACGTGACGTGCAGTCAGGGGAGTGAAAAACTTGTTGCATCTTTCCCAAAAAGACTCATGGCTGGATTAGATCAAAAGGGTGCTGCTCCTAAATTCTGAGCAAAGGGTCTGAATACTTAGAACCATGTGGTATTTCACTTTAACTTTTTTAAGAAATCTGCAAAAATGTCAAAAAGTCTGTGTTTTTTGTCAGTATTTGGTGCTGTGTGTACATTAATGAGGAAAAAAATGAACTTCAATGATTTTAGTAAATGACTGCAGTATAACAAAAAGTGATAAATTTAAGGGGTCTGAAAACTTTCCGTACACGCTGTATGTCTTAAACCTCTAAACTCAAGAATTTATTTAGACATTCACTGGTAGTGATCTCCACTGAGACAGAAAGAGTTTTCAAACTGAAGAAAATAAAGCAAGACTTTTACAAACAGGTTATGAATGCGTCTCTTCAGAAGGAGAGACCACAGACATAAAACAAGGGAGCGACGCACCAACTTCATTTAGAACTAAAAGTCAATAATAACAATTTTGGTGATTCTTTTTTTCCTCTGCTACAGTTTGAAAACGGAAGAATAATGTGGAAATTTTAAACGAAACCCTTGAACTTCTGCCAATTAAATGGTGAATAAGCTTCTCAGTAGGGTTCATGTTTGTGAATCTGACTGATGACGACACCAGAGTCACCAGCCGTGAACCTCACTGCACGTCATTGGTCTGTGCACGTGTCTGCTATGATGTGGTCAGACACTTTGAAGTAAGGAAATATAATCCATGAAGTCTTCCAGGGATGCAGCTTACTGACATGACGTCAGCCCGATCAAGCTTCTGAGTTTGTCTCCAGATTTTTCTGACCTTGGTGTCTTTGCTTCATTTTCAACCACCGTTGAAACAAGCACCAGCCAAGAAAGGGGATCTGGGTCACATCGCAGAGACCCGACGTTGTTCCTGCTGCAAAGAGACCGCTGAGTTTGATGGACATCCTCTTAAGAAGGAAGTACTCACACCTTACTAACAACTAGACTGTGGCAGAAGTCAGGCACCAGGTCATGTGACCAAAGCTTTGACCCTTGAACCCTGGAACTTTACATTCCTTCAACTGCTGTGACTTCAATCGTTCCAGCGGATTTAGAAGCGGAGAAAAGCATCTTTGTCTCGTTATGCAACACTTTACGTTAGGAATGTTTTGCACATGGGTGCAAAGCCGAGATGAAAAGTCACTTTTCTCTGCATGAGAATCAGCTGATTGTCAATGATCGCGTAAACAGTCCAAGAGTTATGGTAGGTCAAAGAGCGCAGTTCTTAGGTGTTAAAGGGTTAAAAGTACATGTTCTTTGGACCAGCGGGATTTGGATGCTGATGATGACTGTGATTATCAGTGAAATTCACATCTTTACTCAGAGGAAAACAGCATCATCACCAACAAGACGTGAAGATGTGGCCATTTTCCCCATCATTCACATTTACCTCCAAACAGGAATCTGTTGTTGTGATTGTTTCTAAACTGATCCTTTCTGAACAGACTCAGGTGTGTTTGGGGTCATACCCATGGCTCTGGACACCGGCAAGTTCCCGATGTATTGGACCTCAAACTTCTGAACCTGATGCCGGACCGCCTCCAGAACTTCCACTTGAAAAAAATAACATGTAATCAAAACCCGACCAATCAGAGCGCAGATGAGCTAATGGAACCAGGTGAGTCACCTTGTCTGGGCAGGTCCTCAGGTGAAATACTCTGCATGGTTAGAGAGCGTGACGGGCTCATCACAGCCTTTTCTGCCATCATCTGCACACAGCGGGAGCAACACTACAAGCTTACAGAGGCACAGCGCCTCCTGCTGGGAAAAGGGGAGGAGGCAACACATCTCACCTTCGAGCACATCTCATGCAGTGCCATGGCAACAGCTTTGGCAGGAGCGTCGCAGCGAAACACATGACACTTCAGCACGCAGCTGTCCTTATCGCCCGCCACAAATGCAAAATCTCTAAAAGCACGCATCCATGCACACACACACGACACAAACACACACAGTTAAATAGACATAAACAAAGACACACACATACACACAGACAGACGAGGACGGTCAGTTGATGGTCACATGGCGTCCTCGGTCATTGATTCTGACGTTCATGTGGAGCTGCCAGTGTTTACTGGTTTACCTGTCCCTGACCAGGTGTGGGGGGTGCATGTCAAAGACAGAGAGAGTGACAGGGTCAGTGTGCCGACAGGTAACAGGTTGACAGGTGAGTCTGCATGCAGAAACTATCAGAGCTCCCTCTGCAGGTCTGGAGCGAAGCATTCAGGTCAGCAGCACTAAACTACGGTTCCCATAATCCTCGGCTGCTGTTGCAATGGACACGTTCTTCAAAGAGTTTTTGGATTGGCTTACCTCCCATTGTTGCAGCCCACCCCCCACACCCGGATGTTGATGATTGGTTGGCAGTGCAGTGGGGTGTGGTCTAGTGGGTCTAACAGGGTCAAAGTATCCTTCTTCAGAACCAGCATCATCTCCCGGTTCTGTAGGCACCAAGGTGGACACCATGTGTGTGTGTGGGGTTCAAACACAACCTCCATCCCTTCAATGAGCTGTATTCTTACCTCCCCCCAGCCCCCCAACCTGTCCCTCTGCTCTGGACCATCTGAGCAGTGAGACAGCTGCTGGATGACATTACTGACAGCAAGGCTGCTGCGGCCAGGAGACAGGTCCTCCTCTTCCACTTGCAGCCAGCCCAGCGAGCGCACAGCGAAGTACTGTGGACACAGATTAATTCAGATTAATGAGGGACACCGAGAGATTTGAGCAGATTATTCCTGCGGAAAAATAAATCCCCTCTCTGCAGACAGCCTTGGCTTCCACTCTATCAGCACGGATCAACTCTCTCATCATCTTCATCTCCATCATCAGCAAGAATCACAGAGCTCACAAGAGTCCGGACAAGAACGGGAAGACTGGATGACGTTGGACAGGAATGAAGCACAGCAGAAGCAGGATGCCCCCCCGCACCTCAAGTAATCCAGTCCAGAACCATTAAAAGGTGTCCAGTCCATGACAGTATTAGAGCAGGATTGGATGATCACTGTGAGGAAGGCTGAAGACAGATGGTTGTCCTGCATCTTAAACTACAAGACAAGACTCACCAGCAGAGGGGGGGGTGTCAGAGCAGACCGATCAACATCAAAAAGGTCATTTAGCATCAGGAAAGCTGCTCCTTCCAGGGGCTAAAATGCAGTGCGGCGAAACGTTACAGTCACCAACTCTGCTTGTGTAAATGCCCCCACTGAAGACTCTTACCCCATTCTTTAAAGTGGGAATGATGGTCTCGGGATACAGCTCTGCACCCCCCCCAAACATGGTGAGTGACGTTTATACCAAAGAGCTTCATTTTGGTCTCATGACCACAAGACCTTCTACCAATCCCAACTGAGGTTGAGTTATACAGGTAACAGGTGGAAGAACTGACACATTTGTGAGGAGCACAGTCTTGTTTGTGAGTTCAATACTTATTTTCTGCACCATTGTAAAAACAAATATTTAAGACGCCCACCGTGAGATTTCCTGGATTCTTTTTTACTTGACAGTGGACGTGGATTCTGGTGAAAATCTCTGGTGAAAATTACAGACCAGACAAGCTGCAGAATCTGTGACTGATAAATAGTTGTTTCTCCCTGAAGTATATGAAAGTGAGCAACAATGTAAATTTTCATGTCAGTCAAAGTAAACCACAAATGATTTGCACTTAAAATCCCACCTTGATCATCTTTCCATCGATTGTAAAAGCAGAACAGGGACTCTGTGCCCAGCGTATTTTTGAAGTCACAGCTACCCTCTTTATCATTTCATCTGCTCCTGATTCATGATTCGAATAAAGAAATATGCAGAAAAGCAGTTTTAATTTTAAATGTTCTTTATCTATGTCCTCCATCATCTGAAAAGCGCTACAGGTTAAAGCGGTACACGTTACAAACACCAAGAACACAATTTTTATCAGTGTTTTTTTTAAAAAGAAAAACGTGCAATGCCTGTCCAGTCCTGCTTTTAGTCACCGGTTGAATGCAGGTGGAGGTAAGGAAACGCGAAGGATTATTCCAGGAGAAACGGGCCTGTGGGTTTGTGCCCCTTTTTACTGTAGATGATGATGATTTCTATGCAAAATCCAGGCTGGCTCTTTTCGTGAAGTTATTATTAAAGTTATCATGAAAATGTAACCAAATGAAGCCGTAACAACCAGTTGACTTCCCATCATTCATAAACATCCATAAATACACTTTATGAACTCCACAGTGCCTCCAGTGGTTGACTTAAATATCTGCCACAGAGCAATAAAACAGAAACAAATCAACACAAAAGCAAACATAAACCAAGTTCCAAACAAAGAACAAGATTAGCTCCTGCAACACGTCTGCAGCTGAAAACGTGTTTGTGCAGAAGCACTCAGTTGCATTGATCTTCTTTTCTTGGGCTTCTGGTCTCCTGCTTGTTAAATAATGTTCTGCTTTCAGGTTTTCTGCCACCCCACCCTGGACGTCAGTTACAGCACGTTTCAATAAAGATTTCTGTTTGTCACAGGTAATCCTCAGAGCCCCACCTATGTGTTTTAGCTAGCAGGATGAATCTAAAATCAAAGTGAAGTAAACAACCGTCAGGATTTGTTGAATGTGGCAAGCTTTAGCCAATGCAGACAGTTGTGTTTTACCTTTGAGTCAGGGTCCCGGGTGGTGAGATGGTCTTCATGCCACAAAGATCTGCAAGCAAAGAAACTGTGAGGATAAAGTTAAAAAGACACCAAATTTAAACAGTTTCATCATCACTGTCAGTCACTCTTTCAATCCAAATAAAATGTTTATACATACCCATCAGCAAATATTTGTAACATTTGAAATAGGTTTACACATGTTTACAAAAACACTTACACACGCTTACACAAGTTTACACTCACTTACACACGCTTACACACGTTTACAAATGCTTACACACGCTTACACAAGTTTACACTCACTTACACACACTAACACATGTTTACACACACTTACACACGCTTACACAAGTTTACACTGACTTACACACGCTAACACATGTTTACACACACTTACACACACATACACATGTTTACACATACCGATCAGCAAATATTTGTAACATTTGAAATAGGTTTACACGTTTACAAAAACACTTACACACTCTTACACATGTTTACACACACTTACACATGCTTACACACACTTACACGCGCTAACACATG
>BSAI01000010.1:237894-250996 GCA_036245035.1 Adrianichthys oophorus | reverse complement strand
GCTAACACACGTTTACAAATGCTTACACACGCTCACACATGTTTACACATGTTTACCAATGTTCACACGCTTACAGATGTTTACACATAATTACACACACTTACACACGCTTAGACATGTTTACACATGTTCACATGTTCACACATGTTTACATACACATACACGCTAACACACGTTTACAAATGCTTACACACGCTTACACATGTTTATACACACTTGCACACGCTAACACATGTTAACAAATTCTTACACACGCTTACACATGTTTACACACACTTACACACGCTTACACATGTTTACACAAACTTACACATGTTTACACACGCTTATACATGTTTACACATGTTTACACAAGTTTACACACACTTACACATGTTTTCACATGCTTACAAATGCTTACACACGTTTACAAATGCTTTCACGTGTTTACAAATGCTAACACACGCTCACACATGTTTACACATGCTTACACATGTTTACACATGCTCACACACGTTTGCAAATGCATACACATGTTTACACATGTTTACACAAGTTTACACACGCTTACACATGTTTTCACACGCTTACACACACTTACAAATGCTTACACACGTTTACACAGGCTTACACATGTTTACACCCCCTTCACGTTTACAAATGCTCACACATGCTTACAAATGTTTACACACTTTTACAAATGCTTACACGTTTTACACACGCTTACACATGTTTACACATGTTTACACGCATTTACACATGTTTACACCCCCTTCACGTTTACAAATGCTGACATACGCTTACACATGTTTACACGTTTACACACACTTACACATTTACACACGCTTACATGTTTAAACACATTTACACATGCTAACACAGGTTTACACACACTTACATGCTTACACACGCTTACACATGTTTACACGTCTATACACACTTACACACATTTACACACGGTTTAGAGTCTCATGCAGAGACAGGAGGCAGAGTTCAAGGAAGCAGATGAAGATGTTGAGGTTCTCCTTGGGAGTGTGCAGGATGGATCAGGAATTAAGTTTTTCTGAGTACTTGGGATTCTGTCTTCTTGAACAGAAACATCACATGCACTTTGATGGGGATGGTGAAGACCCAGATGAATGAAAGAATGATGGTGAAGCACAAACCTGTCCTCAGTATGTCCGTCTGTCTCCTTGGAGCTCAGGTCTGCTGTCTCCTCCTGCTGACACAAAGCTTGGTTACAATTGATGCAAGCTGTTCATTAGCAGAGGTTAAATGTTACCCTATCTCCACTCACCAGTGTTTCCAGCGTCTGTGGCATTCCAGTAAGACAGGGGTGCTGCCACTGGGTGGCGCCGGTGGGAACATGCCAGTAATAGGTTCCTGTGGACCCTTTGATGGTTCTCCATCCAGAAGGAAGGTCTGGATCCATCAGGAGATTCTGGTCTGTCCAGATGTTGTCTGCAGGAATTTCAACATGTGAGTGAAAACACAACTCACAGTGGCAGCACCCCCTTGGGGGTGTGGCTAGGACTGCAGGGAAAGCATATGCTAACCTGCCATTCCTGTTTATGCACAAATTTATGAAAGTACAACCTGATTTTTTAACTGTCTGTGTCTCCAAACTGTCCCACGTCAAAAGCATCAATGCAAACACTTAACTTAAAATGTTTAAATCAATCATCATGTTTTCTGGGATGAAGTCAGAATTCTGTTCATGCTCCTTAAAGCTAACAGTTTTTCTCAGTGAACTGAGTAGATTCACTTTAACATTCCAACAGCATGCAAACTGCTCAGACACCAAAGACCAGAGGTCTGAGGAGGATCCAGCCACAGCAGAAACTTGAACATTCTTAGACTAACTGATGAAAATTGTGTTTTTCGTGTTTTTAAAGTGTTCTGTTTAAACACTTTGACAATTAGATCAAAAGGTGATTGGAGTGGAACCTTAAACAAACTAAACCAGAACTGACTTTGGACTAAAGCAGAGATGATGACCAGATGATGGTCAGTTAGTAAAATCCTCATTACTAATTTGTCCTAAGTTTATAGTTGCATCTCCAGTCATCCAGAACCACATTCTAAGAACAGCAGGGTCAGATGGGTCCAAAACAGGTCAGAAGTACTGAGGACCACCTCCTCAGTACTTAACTTAGACCTTAACTCATACAGAAGCAGTCACACAGGTGTTCAAATGCTGACAAGCTGCAGGTGAAGGAGACAGGAAGTACTACATCTGTCTGATCATAAACAAAGACGGAGGATTCCTCTCTAACTGCAAAAGTCATACATAACCATGCCACCCCCCTGCTCTGTGGCTTCAGCAGAAATCTGTGGTCACTGTGAAGATAGATCTTCCCTTTTATCTTGAATTCTTTAGCCTGACTCAGAAACTAAACCAGCCCTTCCAAAGAAGCTGAACAAATCAATTCCTCCTTTACTGAACGGGCCAAGCTGCATGTGAAACCAGCTTGGATTTTGACTTTGTTTTTAAAAGTGAGGACATGGAGCTTCCAGTCAATCCTCTGTCAGCCTGACAAGCCCAGAAACCCAATGATCTCTTCAAAGGGAGATTGATGCTTCAGTCAGATATTGATCATCAGGAGCAGAAGAACATGTTAGTCGTCAGCTGATGGATGAAAATCACTGATCTCCTTCATCAAATCTCTTCTTGGTTGGCTCACTCCATTCTCTCTTGGACTGCTAAATTGGTATAAGTCATCATAAATGCATAGATTGCTCTGTTTTCATTACTTTCTACAACTCTACAGCATTGAAATATTGCTGTCCTCTCTGCTTGTGTTGTCCTTTTTGGTTTACCAGATTTTTGGTTACTCCTCCACCACCTTTAGATGTAACTGAACACTGAGAAATAAACCCTGGCCATCAGCAACTCCATAGAGTTAATGCTTTTAACTGAAAAAAGGTAAAATAATTGAAGGTGACCCAATGAAGATCAGCTCTCTGCCCTCATGTTCTCTGCTGCTCAATGATTTATTAACTGATGATCGTATTGATCTGTTCTGTCTGACAGAAACCTGACTACAGCAGGAAGATGATGAAAAAAAACAAAAAAACCCCCAACACAAACGGCAAAAAAAATTACCCCCCCCCCCCCCAATGAAAAAAAAAAAAAAAAACGGGGGGTGGGGGGTCTGCAGTTTACCATTTAGATCAGCGGTCCCCAACATTTGTTGGTCTGACAATGCTCTCACTGGCTGGCCTTTAAGGTGTGGCTGGTAAATACAACAAAATAAAATGTGATGCGTGTTGGGGTCCACCTATGTAGATCTACCCTCACTGTCCATTTTATTAGGCACACTTGTCCAACTGCTAATCAGCCAATCGCTGGGCAGATTTGAAAGCATTTATACATGTAGACATGGTCAAGATAATCTCTTGTAGTTCAAACCGAGCATCAGAATGGAGAAGAAAGGTGGTTGAAGAGACTTTGAACGTGGCGTGCTTGTTGGTACCAGACCTACTGGTCTGAGTAATTCAGAAACTGGTGATCTACTGGGATTTTCACCCACAACCATCTCTAGAGTTTACAGAGAAAGGTCAGAAAAAGAGAAAATCTCCAGTGAGCTGCAGTTCTGTGAGAGGAAATGACTTGTTGATGTCAGAGGTCAGAGGAGGTCAGACTGGTTCCAGGTGATAGAAAGACAACAGGAACTCAGATAACCACTGGTTACAACAGAGGTCTGTAGAAGAACATCTCTGAACGAACAACACATCTAACCTTGAAGCAGATGGACTACAGCAGCAGAAGAACACACCAGTACCACTCCTGTCAGCTAAGAACAGGAAACTGAGGCTCCAATTCACACAGGATCACCAGAACTGGACACTAGAAGATGGAAAAACGTTGTCTGGTCTGATGAGTCTCCATTTCTGCTGTAGGGTCAGAATTTGGCATCATCAACACAAAAGCATGGATCCATCCTGTCTTGTATCAACGGTTCAGGCTGGTGGTGGTGGTGTAATGGTGTGGGGGATATTTTCTTAACACACTTTGGACCTCTTAGTACTAATGGATCAAGGTTAAACGCCACAGCCTACCCGAGTATTGTTGCTGACCATGTTCATCCCTTCATGACCACAGTGTACCATCTTCTGATGCTGCTTCCAGCAGGATGAGGCTCCATGTCATAAAGCTGGAATCATCTCAGACTGGTTTCTTCAACATAACTATGAGTTCACTGGACTCCGATGACCTCCACAGTCACCAGATCTCAACCCAATAGAACTCCTTTGGGATGTGGTGGAGCAGGAGAATGTCATCATGGATGTGCAGCCGACAAACCTGCAGCAACTGTGTGATGCTGTCATGTCACGGGGCGGCCGTGGTGTAGCAGTCGGGTGGTCATCCTCTGATCGGAAGATTGCAGGTTCAATTCCCATCTTGCCCGCCCTTGTGTCAAAGTGTCCTTGGGAAAGACCCTGAATCCCACATTGCCTGAAGGAAGGTTGGCACCAGTGTTCGGCAGCGGAGCGTGTGAATGTGTGTGTGAATGGGACCGTGACTGTAAAGCTCTTTGGGCCTTCAGTGAAGGTAGAAAAGTGCTATACAAGTAAGTATACCATGTCAATATGGTCCAAAGTCTCTAAGGAATCTGTCTAGTACCTTGTTAGATCTACACCACAAAGGATTATGGAAGTTCTAAAGGCAAAAGGGTCAAACCCGGTACTAGCAAGGTGGACCTAATAAAGTGGCTGATGATTGTACAAATCAGTCACAGAGCAGCTTCAACTCATTTGAATGTCTAACTGGGCACGTGTTTTCATCATTCATTCATTCATTCATTTTCCAATCCGTTTTATCCCTTTCGGGGTCACGGGGTTGCCGGAGCCTAACCCGGCTACTCATGGCCGAAGGCAGGGTACACCCCTGGACTGGTCGCCAGTCTGTCGCAGGGGCCACAATCACACAACCATACACACTCACATTCACACCTAGGGACAATTGAGAGTAACCAATTAACCTGTGAAGCATGTTTTTGGAGGGTGGGAGGAAGCCGGAGTCCCCGGAGAAAACCCACGCATGCACGGGGAGAACATGCAAACTCCACACAGAAAGGTCCCCCAGCCAGGGCTTGAACCGGGAACCTTCTTGCTGTGAGGCAGGAGCGCTAACCACTGCGCCACCGTGCAGCCCCGTGTTTTCATCATGTCTGATCATTTTAAATTTTGATTTTACTTTGTGGTATTACTCAGCAACTGACAGAAAACTTGATTTAAAACTTGATTTTTTTTTCTTCTTTTTCCCTTGCTGGTTTTCTAGACTAAAGTCGCCCAGTTCCACGTGAAGTAAAAGGAAATATGAACTATCATGTCAACTTGCTGCTCTAATGACAAAATTATGTGCTCTGTGTGTGTGTGTTGGGGGGGGGTGACCAACTCGCAACTTTAGAGGATGTGCAAGGGTATTGAAGAAAAGCAGGTGGAGGGGCGGGGGAGGGGTTGCACTCACCCGTGATTATTTCAGACCCCACAACACAGAAACTGCTGATTCCAATTTAATAAATAGTTTTTCATTCATAAATTTAAGATACTTTTTGGGGTTTACTGGATTTAAAAAAAATTAAAAAACAAAACTAATCTACATCAAAGTGAATTTGTTTCCATCATCTCACTCGTCTTGACGCTGGGTATTTGACAGATGAAAAAATCTATTCAAGGTTGTGCAAAATGGACAAAAGATCAAAGGAAGCATCAAGTTCCCAGTTTAGAAAGATAAGAAGAGAAGAGGCAGACAAACTCTCCAAAGATAAAAGTATGCAGGTGGGGTCTGAAATGAACATTCGCTAGGCCCCAAATATGACCAAATTTACTGTTGGAGGAGTAAAATCTTGAAGAACGTTAGCACCAAAGTAGGCTAGTCTTGTTTATTTGCTTTGTGGTGGATTTCTTCAATGTGTTTCTGCTGGTCAGATGCAATCCACACAATTGATTTTCTCTTTTTTAGTTTTATGTGACACTCAAGTACAGGTCACAGAAGAATATGTTCCTTAATTCCTATTAATGTCTGTTCACAAAGCCAGCAGAAATTACCAGAATTAGTTCATTCACGGCCCCTGCGACAGACTGGCGACCAGTCCAGGGGTGTCCCCTGCCTTTGCCCATGAGTAGTCAGGTTAGGCTCCGGCAACCCCATGACCCCGAAAGGGATAAAGCGGTTTGGAAAATGAATGAATGAATAATTCATTCACAATTTGTGTCAGGGTTGCATTCAACTCAAGAAAAAACATACTGGAAAATTTTGCTAATTTTTAACAGGAACCTGCCACCCTTCAAAACGAAAACACATAAGTTGTGTGTGTTGTGTGTAAACTAACTTACACACTATATCTTAATTGTAATTGTGAATTCAACTATATAAGTAAATATTACTTATACAGTTAACTAAGTAACATAATATATTCTGTTCTTGTGTTTATATGTATGCAAGCTTTGATTTAATGGGGGCCGGGCTTGATGGGGTAGGGGGTGGGGGTCCAGTGTTTCGCCCTGGGAGCCATTCTAGCCTGGACCGCCTCTGACTCTCAGTTAAGAACATCTAAACAGGACTGCTGATAAGGACATGAAAACCTAGAACCTCTGAATAATTAATGAACTCTGAAAAATGATGAATCAGCTGAGAGGAGGAGGAGTAAGCACAGGACTAAGCTCTTCATTTTCATAGCTGCTCTTAATCATGAGAACAGGAGAGTGCTGAAGAACCAACACATCCAACTGATGTGACTGTATGGAGCTTTCAGCCTCCAGTTCAACATGGCTCGGCCAAACCCGTCCAGAATGACCCATTCTCAGAGGAACAGAAAACTTTAAAAAATCTGCCCCCCTTTGAAGTGTTTGACCCAGAAAGGATGAAGGAACTGGACTTTGGGTAAAGATAGAAACATGACCAGCCGGGAGAGGGACGGGACACATCTTCTTTAGTCAACAAAGTCACTGAGAAACTGAGAGGAGGAGTTAGTCTTTCTGCAGGTGGATCAGACAACCCCTCCACCAGTCACGTGCATGGCCCCAGAGGGAGGTCCCTGAAAGTCTCCCTGAACGCCGTGACCCCTCCCTGCAGGAAAGTAAGAGTAAGTGCATTCCTACCATCGTAGTTCACGATGATGATGGCCAGCATGTAATCTTTCCCCATCATGGCTCCACCCTTTACCGTGCTTTTCCTGCACACACACGTGCACGCGCGCACACACGCAGGACTGATGCTGAAGCCTTGTCCTGCCTCTCTCTCTCTTCTTGCCTGTTTGTCTGCCTCTGTGTCTCTCGTCCCTCCGTCCTTCTCTCAAACAGCACCATCGGTCTCCTCCTTCACCGCTTCCTTCTCTGCAGCTCTCCTCTCTCTGGTGAAGGATGCTGTTTTCGTCCTCTTTTGCTCCTCCTCCTGTTGATGTCATAATTCTCCTCCCTTTCATGCCTCTCCCCACTCCGCTGTAAAAGTGCTGATCTCCCACTGCAGGAAATGGGTCAGTTTAGATTTCAAATCAGCCCCCACCCATCCCTGTGTGCTGATGTACAAAAGGTGCGGGGGCTTTAGCACTCACTCCCTCTGCTGGATCACCTGAGGTTGTCAAGTTTGTCCTGAAGTAGACACATACATGAAGCCCCGCACATTATGCCCAGCTTTTTTCCATTCTATCTTTATTTGATTTTTCCATCCATCCATCTTTTGATCACATTTTGTTCAGCGCAGACGTCCTGAGGTTGCTCCAGGCAGAGTGCACCCAAGACAGAAAGAAACACAAAAATTCAGAAACAATTTTGTCACAAATCAACTCAAGAAACCATTATGATAACAGAAACAATAATTATTATGAGGGATGTAATGATTCATTTTAACGATAATTCAATTTGATACAATATTTGTAGTCCTTGATACGATACATAGTCGGTCTTGGATCATTCTGAATAATCCAATTGATAATTCCAACAGATTATCTGATTCACTGATCTAAAATGGATCAGATCATTCATTAATTCATTCATTCATTTACCAATCCGCTTTATCCCTTTCGGGGTCACGGGGTTGCCGGAGCCTAACCCGGCTACTCATGGGCGAAGGCAGGAGACACCCCTGGACTGGTCGCCAGTCTGTCGCAGGGGGCACAATCACACACCCATTCACACTCACATTCACACCTACGGACAATTTAGAGTGACCAATTAACCTATGAAGCATGTTTTTGGATGGTGGGAGGAAGCCGGAGTACCCGGAGAAAACCCACGCATGCACGGAGAGAACATGCAAACTCCACACAGAAAGGACCCCCAGCCAGGACTTGAACCGGGAACCAGAACCAGAACATCTTTTTTTTTCTTTTTCTAACTTGTCCTGTCCAAAAGCTGAGCAGACAGATATGAGCTGAAAGCCTCTTGCATTAGACAGATTTTACTCTTACAATCGGGGGTTATAAATCATTGGGAACACAAATTGCATGTTGGTATAAGCCCCTTTTGTAATTTAAACGAAACTTTATTAATATAAATTTTGTTTGTGTTCTTTTTGTTGGACCGGACGGAAAAAGAAAGGGGGAAAAAGAGGGGGGGGGGACGATGGTGGATTATAGATTTTAGAGGATGACTAATGGAAAGGGAAAGTAGAGTTGCGAATCTACAGGCAACAAAATGCTGGAGCTTATACCCATTAAAATAGTGAATGTTGGTCTAAAATGGGCGGGGCCTGTCCACACACTCAGCTGCTACATACCTGCCGGCTCCAAGAGTGTTCACAAACTTGTCCACATCCAGTTCACACACAAACTTGTGCATACCAACCAACACATTTAAAGCATTACATTCTGAGACGCACACTATTTGAAGGTGTAAAGGTGAGCCGACGCCTGTGCTCAGGTGAATGTTATGTTAAGCTGAAGTGGATGAAGGAATGCACAAAAAAGGAGGGAGAACCCCCAGCCATCCCCACACCAAGACCCCCGCCGAGGCGGCAGCGCCGACTAGGGCCCACCCCCGCACCCATACTGTGGGGTCAATGGAGGAGATCTGCCCGCCAGGCAGCCCGGCCAAGCACCCAGACCAGGACCCGCAGGACCGCCACATGGGCCCCCAACACCCGAGCGCAGTGAGGTACGGAAGCGAAGAGCACAAGGCCCAGCCCAGTCAGGAGAGCAGCCCTCCCACCGCGCCAGGCGGCCCAGCACGGGGACCCACCCCGAGAGCCCCACCACCCCAGACAAGCCGCCCACCACCATCCAAGAGTTCGGAAAATCCTCCAGCCCCGGGTACGAGCCAGGGCCCCCCAAGGGAGACCCGCTCCGAAGCTCCAGGCAGTTGTGGAGATCCAGAAGAGAGCACAGCGGGGGTCAGCTACCCCCACCTAGAGGAGGGATGACCAAGAGAAGTGGGGGTCCCCGAAGGTGTACATAGCCTGACCAGGATCTCCTATGTTGTTACTTGGAAGGGGCCCGGCACCCGAGGGTAAGGACCAGAACCCGTACCACAAGGACACAGACACCCTCCAGGCTCAGATAGAATATGATCCCCCGCTCATGGACTTGCCAGAGGACTGAGGGATCCCTCTCCCTGCGTGGGGAGGGGGCCGCCGGGCCCAGGAGGCCGACACCCAAGAGACAAGGCCGCCGCTGCTGAAGGTCCTGTTCCCTCCACCGGGGATGGGGACAGAAGATCAGTAGTCCCACCTTCCTTGTGTAATGTATGTGTGTGTGTGTTGAGGTGTGTTTCTTGTGGTTGAAGGGTGTGTGTAATAAAGGGTGCAGTTAAAATTGGCAAGCAGGACACTGAGGACATCTCCTGATTGCTTACAGGGATGTCCAATCACCCTCTCAGCCCAGACTGACCCCCGATGGTGAAACAACTGTGTCCCCCCCCCCAGCATTGGGCCTAAGTCTCAGCAGAGGCCCCACCGCCCGAAAGCCGACCCCCCAGGCCCCACACCCCGCACCCCACACAAAGACAGAGGAGCCAAGAGCGGGCCAGCCCCCAGGCGCAAGCCCCAGCCCTCCCCCCCAAGCATCGCCCTTGTGGCTGCCTGGTCAGGTACCTGCGGGCCCGAGGAAGCCTCAAGGGTCCCATACTGGTGGTGGACCCCCCTCTTACCCACGAAATTCCCTCCCCCTGGCACGCTCCCCCCAGACCCCGCCATGGTAGGCTTTTCCTGGAGCAAACGCAGGCCCCAAGAGGGTTGCCCCATCCCGTCCCAGGGCCAGAGAAGGACTGATCCCAGCCCCCGGGTGCAGACGGGCCGCCCATCCAGCGCAGGCAGACCTCCCAGGACCAGGGCCCCGCGCAAGCCCCCCCAGCGCACGCAAAAGGACCACCCCCGAGCCAAGCCAGAACCCCACGCAATGCACCATCCACCCACCCCCACCCCCGCCCAGGCCCGGGAGACCACGCGGCCCCTGCACTTGCCCCACCCAGGCGCCAGACCAGATCCCCCGACCAACAGAGCCCCCCCACCAGGTGCCAGGGAGGCCCCGACCCCGGCACCAAAACCCCGGCAGACGGCCAGGGTGCGGCGACACCCAAGAATCCCGCCCCCTAAGTTATCGCGTTAGATATGGGAGACCAGAGAGCCTGAATTCCTTCCAAGTTATTTGAACTCTTAGTTGACATTTTTTCCAAGCTGATATGATCCAATAGCAGATTCCTGTAAGGACTCACACTAATATTTTTCTTGTTTTTCCAGTTTAATAAAATTGTTTTTTTTTTGCTATCTGAACGATCGACGTGGGATCACTCCCCAGTGGGCCCACCACCTGCAGGAGAGCTGTGAAGGGGCTGGTGCAATGTGGCAATGTGGCAGTCGAGGGCAAGTGCCTCGGCGGCCTAAACCCCGGTCATGGAACTTGGCTTTTGGGACATAGAACGTCACCTCACTGGGAGGGAAGGAGCCTAAGCTTGTGCGAGAGGTTGAGAGGTACCGACTAGATATAGTTGGGCTCACCTCTACGCACAGTCTGGGCTCTGAAACTCAGTCTCTCGAGAGGGGTTGGACTCACTACCGTTCTTGCACATGGTGAGAGGCGGCGGGCTGGGGTGAGCCCCCAGCTTAGCCGCAAAGTGTTGGACTTCACCCCGGTAGACGCGAGAGTTGCGTCCCTCCACCTTCGGGTGGGGGACAGGTCTCTGACTGTGGTTTCGGCTTATGGGCCGAACAGCAGTTCGGAGGACCCAGCTTTCTTGGTGTCTCTCGGAGGGGTACTGGAAAGCGCCCCAACGGGGGACTCCATTGTCCTCCTGGATGACTTAAATGCCCACATGGGCAATGACAGTAGCACCTGGAGGGGTGTGATTGGTAGGAACTGCTCTCCTGATCTGAACCTGAGCGGTGTTTTGTTGTTGTGCTCAAACATGGTGTTTGTTTTGGACAAACTACGATGAGCACAAGGGTGTCCATCTATACACGTGGCATCAGCACACCCTCGGCAGGAGATCAATGATGGACTTTATAGTCGTTTCAGGCGACCCTCGGCCATGTGTCTTGGACACGGTCCGGAGGGGTTCTGGTTTGGAAACCACAGGATTTCCTCTCTGCTCTTTGCAGATGATGTTGTCCTGTTGGCTTCATCGAGCCAGGACCTCCAGCATGCATTGGAACGGTTTGCAGCCAAGTGTGAAGTGGCTGGGATGAGGGTCAGCACCACTAAGTCTGAGGCCATGGTTCTTGACCGGAGAAAGGTGTTTTGCCCTCTCTGGGTGGGTGGAGTGCTCCTTCCCCAAGTAGAGGAGTTTAAGTATCTTGGGGTCTTGTTCACGAGTGAGGGAAGATCGGAGCGAGAGATTGACAGGCGGATTGGTGCTGCGTCCACCGTCATGTGGTCGCTGTACCGGTCCGTTGTGGTGAAGAGAGAGCTAAACCAGAAAGCAAAGCTCTCAATTTACCGGTCGATCTATGCTCCAATACTCACCTATGGTCATGAGCTCTGGGTCATGACCGAAAGAACGAGGTCACGGATCAAAGCGGCTGAAATGAGCTTCCTCCGTAGGGTGGCTGGGCGCTCACTTAGAGATAGGAGGAGAAGCTCGGTCACCCGGGAGGAGCTCGGAGTCGAGCCGCTTCTCCTCCACATCGAGAGGAGCCAGTTGAGGTGGCTCGGCATTTGGTTCGGATACCCCCTGGACGCCTCCCTAGGGAGGTGTTTCGGGCATGTCCCACTGGGAGGAGGCCCCGGGGAAGACCCAGGACACGTTGGAGAGACTATGTCTCTCGGCTGGCCTGGGAACGACTTGGGGTCCCCCCAGAGGAGCTGGAGGAAGTGAACGGAGAGAGGGAAGTCTGGACCTCTTTACTGAGACTGCTGCCCTCGCGACCCGGTCCCGGATAAGCGGAAGAAAATGGATGGATGCATTATTTCTTTATTGTAAGTTATTCTAGTAATAAACTGACCAAAGAGATGCCACAATAAAAGCATGAGGTGCCTCCACCTCAAATGTTCAAAACGTTTGAAAGATTTTCCCAAACTTGCTTTCAAGCTCACTTCTGATTGGCAACAGTAGTTGCCATAGCTGCATTGACTCAGACTGACTGCTTATTGACATCATCTGGCTCCAAATGTCAATGTCCAGATCGCAGAAAACTTGTCTGAATTGACTCTACTTTGTTGGAGCTTGAAGTAAACAATATTCTGTGGGTGATGTCACATTAACTCAGTCCAGTTCTCTTATGCAGACAACAGACAGGAGTAAAGGAGGACAACCAGAGAACAAATACTTTTATAAAAAAAAAACAGAGTCCATAAAGGGTGCAAACAGGTGGATGTTATTTTGAAAGATCTGCTGGTTGGAGACATTATGACCAGACCGTAGGAAGTTTATAGACATCATGTTTGGTTTCTGAAAGAATGGAAGAGATCCACATTCACTTTGTCCTTTGTTTTTTTTTGTTTAACACAAGTACGATGGTATGTACATGTTGAATGTGAGTTTTATGTACTTCTGCTGGAGCTGCATCCCTTTTCCATCCACTGTTTCTCTGCTCATCTGCAGGTATGGCCAATGAGCAACAGCAGCAGCAGCAGTGGCCGGCTGAGGATCAACACCAGAAGCAGCAACAGCAGCAGCAACAGTAGCAGCAACAGCAGCAGCAGCAGCAGCAGCAGCAACAACAACAACAACAGCAGCAGCAACAACA